>JARQOC010000004.1:189313158-189656447 GCA_033576535.1 Allobates femoralis
TGTGACTTGGGAGAGGTGATGTTATCATGACTGGAGTCATGTGAGTCGCTCTTTGTATGGCGCCCCCTATATTCCCGGTCCTGCAGCCGCGACCGCCATGTATATGGATGAGACACTTTATTAAATACCTGATCAAGTCTGGTTCTAGAGTATTGAGCGATTGTCGCTGTGTAGGGTAAAGTACAGACAAATAAAACACAAAACACAATATATAATCTCTAATTATTTTTTTATTATTTTATTTTTGAATAGCAATAAGCAACATTGTATTGAAAATATTACTGGCCCTTCAATAAATTTAGGGTCACTGTGACTCTCAGGCCCAATGGAGACCACAGAACCTGCTGCGGACATTGCGGACCTGATGAGGCACCGGACCCAAAGATCCAGAGGAAGGCGAAGAAAACCCCCGGAGAGTTCTACCTCAGGGGGGAAAAAAATTCCTTCCTGACCCCATTTCTGGCGATCGGATATCTCCCTGGATCACGTGTGACCTGCTGCTTATTGCTGTATATATGTACGTAATTATAAGTTCAGGAAAGCTGACCTGGAAAGGAAAAGACATGCAACCTGCCCCTAGGAGCTCACAATCTAGGAAAATGGATGCTCTTAATAAAACAGAGTGACTCTGCCAGATCAGAATATCCCACACACTACACTGATGAGGGGCAGGTACCCCGAAACGCAGCGTCTGTAGTTTGGGGTTCTGATCTGGCACAAATCCCTTAGTTATATTAAAAGCTTGTAGGAAAGCGATTATGACTTTGAGGAAGCTGCTTAAATGTGGCACGGGAGGTCCTCAACTTCCTTAGTGAAGTGCAAATTTGCATATATCTGAGAGGAGGGAAGTGGCTTACAATCTCCTCACCTACTTTGCTCTCTCCATAAGGTTGAGAGCAAGTTCCCAGACCTTGTCTTAGCCCACTCACTCTGCCAGATCAGAATATCCCACACACTACACTGATGAGGGGCAGGTACCCCGAAACGCAGTGTCTGTAGTTTGGGGTTCTGATCTGGCACAAATCCCTTAGTTATATTAAAAGCTTGTAGGAAAGCGATTATGACTTTGAGGAAGCTGCTTAAATGTGGCACGGGAGTTTCTCAACTTCCTTAGTGAAGTGCAAATTTGCATATATGCATATATCTGAGAGGAGGGAAGTGGCTTACAATCTCCTCACCTACTTTGCTCTCTCCATAAGGTTGAGAGCAAGTTCCCAGACCTTGTCTTAGCCCACTCACTCTGCCAGATCAGAATATCCCACACACTAGACTGATGAGGGGCAGATACCCTGAAACGCAGCGTCTGTAGTTTGGGGTTCTGATCTGGCACAAATCCCTTAGTTATATTAAAAGCTTGTAGGAAAGCGATTATGACTTTGAGGAAGCTGCTTAAATGTGGCACGGGAGTTTCTCAACTTCCTTAGTGAAGTGCAAATTTGCATATATGCATATATCTGAGAGGAGGGAAGTGGCTTACAATCTCCTCACCTACTTTGCTCTCTCCATAAGGTTGAGAGCAAGTTCCCAGACCTTGTCTTAGCCCACTCACTCTGCCAGATCAGAATATCCCACACACTACACTGATGAGGGGCAGGTACCCCGAAACGCAGCGTCTGTAGTTTGGGGTTCTGATCTGGCACAAATCCCTTAGTTATATTAAAAGCTTGTAGGAAAGCGATTATGACTTTGAGGAAGCTGCTTAAATGTGGCACGGGAGTTTCTCAACTTCCTTAGTGAAGTGCAAATTTGCATATATGCATATATCTGAGAGGAGGGAAGTGGCTTACAATCTCCTCACCTACTTTGCTCTCTCCATAAGGTTGAGAGCAAGTTCCCAGACCTTGTCTTAGCCCACTCACTCTGCCAGATCAGAATATCCCACACACTACACTGATGAGGGGCAGGTACCCCGAAACGCAGCGGCTGTAGCTTGGGGTTCTGATCTGGCACAAATCCCTTAGTTATATTAAAAGCTTGTGGGAAAGCGATTATGACTTTGAGGAAGCTGCTTAAATGTGGCACGGGAGTTTCTCAACTTCCTTAGTGAAGTGCAAATTTGCATATATGCATATATCTGAGAGGAGGGAAGTGGCTTACAATCTCCTCACCTACTTTGCTCTCTCCATAAGGTTGAGAGCAAGTTCCCAGACCTTGTCTTAGCCACACTCACTCTGCCAGATCAGAATATCCCACACACTACACTGATGAGGAGCAGGTACCCCGAAACGCAGCGTCTGTAGTTTGGGGTTCTGATCTGGCACAAATCCCTTAGTTATATTAAAAGCTTGTAGGAAAGCGATTATGACTTTGAGGAAGCTGCTTAAATGTGGCACGGGAGTTTCTCAACTTCCTTAGTGAAGTGCAAATTTGCATATATGCATATATCTGAGAGGAGGGAAGTGGCTTACAATCTCCTCACCTACTTTGCTCTCTCCATAAGGTTGAGAGCAAGTTCCCAGACCTTGTCTTAGCCCACTCACTCTGCCAGATCAGAATATCCCACACACTACACTGATGAGGGGCAGGTACCCCGAAACGCAGCGTCTGTAGTTTGGGGTTCTGATCTGGCACAAATCCCTTAGTTATATTAAAAGCTTGTAGGAAAGCGATTATGACTTTGAGGAAGCTGCTTAAATGTGGCACGGGAGTTTCTCAACTTCCTTAGTGAAGTGCAAATTTGCATATATGCTTAATAAAACATACACACACATACATTCATTCTTATGTATTCCTCTATGAGTTCTTCTCAGTGGCGAAAAAAATTCCTTCCTGACCCCAAATATGACGATCAGATCAATTCCCAGGTAAATAGCTAATAGGATGATGACAGCTTCCAGACCTGCGCCCCTGCAACACAAAACTCCATTACAGCGCACTGGACGTGGAGGAGACATCAAGCTGGGACCCTATTTCCAAAGATGATGTCATCCACCCAACTCTCAAAAAAGCTGTTGGGTCTTCAGGAGAGATGGGTAGTCGAGCTAGGCTACCAGACGGTCATCTTTGGTGTGATCATCCTACCCCAAATATAACGATCAGATCAAATCCCAGGTAAATAGCTAATAGGATGACGACAGCTTCCAGACCTGCGCCCCTGCAACACAAAACTCCATTACAGGGCACTGGACGTGGAGGAGACATCAAGCTGGGACCCTATTTCCAAAGATGATGTCATCCACCCAACTCTCAAAAAAGCTGTTGGGTCTTCAGGAGAGATGGGTAGTCGAGCTAGGCTACCAGACGGTCATCTTTGGTGTGATCATCCTACCCCAAATACAACGATCAGATCAAATCCCAGTTAAATAGCTAATAGGATGACGACAGCTTCCAGACCTGCGCCCTTGCAACACAAAACTCCATTACAGGGCACTAGACGTGGAGGAGACATCAAGCTTGGACCCTATTTCCAAAGATGATGTCACCACCCAACTCTCAAAAAAGCTGTTGGGTCTTCAGGAGAGATGGGTAGTCAAGCTAGGCTACCAGGCGGTCATCTTTGGTGCGATCATCCTACCCCAAATATAACGATCAGATCAAATCCCAGGTAAATAGCTAATAGGATGACGACAGCTTCCAGACTTGCGCCCCTGCAACACAAAACTCCATTACAGGGCACTAGACGTGGAGGAGACATCAAGCTGGGACCCTATTTCCAAAGATGATGTCATCCACCCAACTCTCAAAAAAGCTGTTGGGTCTTCAGGAGAGATGGGTAGTCGAGCTAGGCTAACGGACGGTCATCTTTGGTGTGATCATCCTACCCCAAATATAACGATCAGATCAAATCCCAGGTAAATAGCTAATAGGATGACGACAGCTTCCAGACTGGCGCCCCTGCAACACAAAACTCCATTACAGGGCACTAGACGTGGAGGAGACATCAAGCTGGGACCCTATTTCCAAAGATGATGTCACCACCCAACTCTCAAAAAGCTGTTGGGTCTTCAGGAGAGATGGGTAGTCGAGCTAGGCTACCAGACGGTCATCTTTGGTGTGATCATCCTACCCCAAATATAACGATCAGATCAAATCCCAGGTAAATAGATAATAGGATGACGACAGCTTCCAGACCTGCGCCCCTGCAACACAAAACTCCATTACAGGGCACTGGACATGGAGGAGACATCAAGCTGGGACCCTATTTCCAAAGATGATGTCATCCACCCAACTCTCAAAAAAGCTGTTGGGTCTTCAGGAGAGATGGGTAGTCGAGCTAGGCTACCAGACGGTCATCCTTGGTGTGATCATCCTACCCCAAATATAACGATCAGATCAAATCCCAGGTAAATAGCTAATAGGGTGATGACAGCTTCCAGACCTGCACCCTTGCAACACAAAACTCCATTACAGGGCACTAGACGTGGAGGAGACATCAAGCTTGGACCCTATTTCCAAAGATGATGTCACCACTCAACTCTCAAAAAAGCTGTTGGGTCTTCAGGAGAAATGGTAGTCAAGCTAGGCTACCAGAGGTTCATCTTTGGTGTGATCATCCTACCCCAAATATAACGATCAGATCAAATCCCAGGTAAATAGCTAATAGGATGACGACAGCTTCCAGACTTGCGCCCCTGCAACACAAAACTCCATTACAGGGCACTGGACGTAGAGGAGACATCAAGCTGGGACCCTATTTCCAAAGATGATGTCATCCACCCAACTCTCAAAAAATCTGTTGGGTCTTCAGGAGAGATGGGTAGTCGAGCTAGTCTACCAGACGGTCATCTTTGGTGTGATCATCCTATGGTTCAATGCAACATGTAAAGATATCCTTTGACTAAGCATTCACTCCATCATTAATAAAGCAGACACACACATATATTATGTAGAGATGAGCAGTAGAGCTGGGCTATCAGACGATCATCTCTGTAGATGCTGTGTCATCATTCTATAGTTCTTTGGTATCGCATGTGTCTTGGAGAGGACAGATACTTACCTGGACTTCTTTCCTTTGTGCTTTCAGGACCTAAAACCAAAATGATTCCAGTTCAGAACTTTGTCCTTTCTATTCTATTGGTGATGTAACAGAATGTTGGTGTAATACAGGGGTTATGTGTGGGATCCTGGTGTAATACAGGGGCTATGTGTGGGCTCCTGGTGTAATACAGGGGCAATTGTGTTGGCTCCTGGTGTAATACAGGGGCTATGTGTGGGCTCCTGGTTTAATACGGGGGCTATGTGTTGACTACTGGTGTAATACACGGGCTATGTGTGGGCTCCTGGTGTAATACAGGGGATATGTGTGAGCTCCTGGTCTAATACAGGGGCTATGTGTGGACGCCTGGTCTAATACAGGGGCTATATGTGTGTCCTGGTGTAATACAGGGGCTATGTGTGGGCTCCTGGTGCAATAAAGGGTCTATGTGTGGGTTCCTTGTGTTATCCAGGGGCTATGTGTGGACTCCTTGTGTTATACAGGGGCTATGTGTGTCCTCATGGTGTAATACAGGGGCTATGTGTGGGCTCCTTGTGTTATACAGGGGCTATGTGTGAGATCCTTGTGTTATACAGGGGCTATGTGTGAGATCCTTGTGTTATACAGGGGCTATGTGTGGGCTCCTTGTGTTATACAGGGTCTATGTGTGGGCTCATTGTGTTATCCAGGGTCTACGTGTGGGCCCATTGTGTTATCCAGGGGCTATGTGTGGGCTCTTGTGTTATACAGGGTCTATGTGTGGGCTCCTTGTGTTACACAGGGGCTATGTGTGGGTTCCTGGTGTAATACATTTCACTTACATCAAGATACAAAGATTAAATGATAATATAGGATCTGTAACGCTAATAACTTTTTTGTGTATTTATACTCATATAAATATTTAATATCATCTGTATTAATACAAAAACGGTGCCCTTCCCCCATTATAATTAATCTATCTACTGCGTGATACATCCTAATAGTGTAGAGCTCCCTACCTGGACTCGTCTCCTCCAGGCTGTCAGGTCCAAGTGGCACAAGCTGGCTCTGGAGCAGATCTCTGCACATTCTATATCATCTATGATGTCATTCAGAGTCTATGATGATGTCATCATAACTGCCTGATACTGTACTCACTCCAACATGGTGAATGTGAATATAAATTAGTTTCATAAGTGGATCACAATATTTGATCATTGTGTAAGATTCCTTTACAGGGGTTGCCTGGTGAACGTATCCACAAGTTTTTTTTAACCTCGTCATCCCAAGTCGATTTTCCATTTATCGTTTGGTCCTCCTCTTCTTCCAAGAGCCATAACGTTTTATTTTTTTGTCAATATGGAGATATGGGGTCTTGCTTTTTGCGGGACGAGTTGTACTTTTGAACAAAATAATTTAGTTTAGCATATGGTGTACTGAAAAGCAGGAAAAAGACCCAAGTGCGATGAAATTGCAAAAAAAGTGCAATTACATTTTTTTTACTTTTTTTATTTACCATGGTCACTATATGGTAAAACTGACGTGATGGTGTGCTGCCTCGGGTCTGTACGAGTTCGTAGATACCAAACATGTTACTTTTATTGTTACCTAAGTGGTGAAAAAAAATTCTGAAGTTTTTAAAGAAAAAAAATTGTGAATTTGCGCCATGTTCCGCGCCCTGCAGCGTTCTCATTTTCGGGACCTGGGGCTGTGTGACGACTTATTTTTTGTTGACGTTTCTAATGATACTATTTTTGGGGAGATGTGATGTTTTGATCACCCGTTATTGTATTTTATCGCAATGTTGCAGCGAGAAAAAAACGTAATTTTGGAGTTTGGACTTTTCCCTTCTACGCAGTTCACCGATCTGATTGATTTTATATTTTGATAGATCGGACATCTCTGAACGCGATGATACCAAATATGTGTTTTTTAATTTTTTTTTTAATAGCTTTCTTTTCAATGGGGCAAAAGGGGGGTGTGATTTGAAATTTTAGGGGCTTTTTTATACATAATTGGAAAAAAATTTTTTTCTTTATTTTACATAGCCCACTAGGGGGCCTCAGTAATCCACTGTCCGTTGGCTTCTCTCGTCTTCCGATGAGCTGCTGCTCATCAGAAGACACGGGAAATGGTCACTTCCTGCCGATGATGTCACTGGGTCATCGCCAGCAGGAAGAGAATCAGGACAGCTTCTGAGGTCATTACAGGACTCCAGGATGTCCAGGTAAAGCATTGAGTTCCCGTGATCGCATCAGGGGACCTCCGATACCAGTGAGGAGCAGCGCAATCCCCGCCGCGGTGCTGTGGTTCTTGCTGTTAGTGATCTCTGATCCGATCGGTGCTCTTGGCTACACATCACAGCTGATGAGACCAGCTGAGATGTGGGAGGAAAATGTGAGCTACCACGTGAGCTCGCATTAGGGGGTGGGAAATGACCAAGGACGTGCCATTACGTCCTTGGTCGTGAAGGAGTTAATCACTGCTTATGCTTGACCACCAGTCCATCCATTTGCTATGTGGTGGCCTATGGAGAATGAATGGAGCGTCAGATGTTCGCTCAACTTTTGGCTCCATCTTGAAACAGGATTAAAAGTGCCCCATCCATGATAAAACCTCCCCAATCTGCTGCCCAATGTGGGACACCCCCTGATCAGGACGTTATTGCCCCTCCTGTGATGACGACTGCCATTCACTGAGAAGCCGCTTTAACCCCTTCACGATGAAGGGTGTATATGTACGCCATAGGCTGCCTCTCTCCCATTGATGCGAGCTGACGCGCTGAGCTCGCCCCATGCCCTGCACATGACAGCTGATCTGATCAGCCAACATGTGCAGCTCACAGCGTTAACCCTTTAGATCCCTGTTCCCATCCAGCATGGGTGGCCCTCTCATGTCATCATGGGGCCTCGATGCGTTGCCATGACAACGCGTGGTCGGCTGATGACCCCAGATATTGTCCTGACTCACCTCCTCCCAGCGATGCCCGAGTAACGTCACCGACAGAAAGTGATCATTTGTGCTGAAGCCTCTGTACATAATACAAGTCAGTCCGTGCAGTGCTGAGGCCTCCTGGGGGGCAGTGTAAAATTATATATATTATATTAAATATACCGTATGTATGTATATATATATATATATATATACACATACACATACATACACAGGGTGGGCCAGTTATATGGATGCACCTAAATAAAATGGGAATGGTTGGTGATATCAACTTCCTGTTTGTTGCACATTAGTATAGGGGGGGAGGGGAACCGTTTCCAGATGGGTGTTGACCACGGCGGCCATTTTGGAGTTCGCCACTTTCAAACCAACTTTATTTTTTCAAAGGGAGAAGGGTCATGTGACACATCAAATTTATTGAAGATTTCATAAGAAAGTTTATGACCACTTATAAAATGTGTTCAAAGTGCTGTCCATTGTGTTGTATTGTCAATACAACCCTTTTCTCTCACTCTTGACACACTGATAGCAACATAGCAGAAGAAATGCTAGCACAGGCTGCCAGTATCCGTTGTTTCAGATGCTGCACATCTCGTATCCTCACAGCATAGACAATTGCCTTCAGATGACCCCAAAAATAAAAGTGTAAGGGGGTCAGATCGGGAGACCTTGGTGGCCATTCAACTGGCCCACGATGACCAATCCACTTTCCAGGAAACTGTTCATGTAGGAATGCTCGGACCTGACACCATAATGTGGTGGTGCACCATCTTGTTGGAAAAACTCAGGGAACGTGCCATCTTGAGTGCATAAAGAGGGCAACACATCATCATGTAGCAATTTCAGATATCCAGTGGCACTGAGGTCTCCATTGATGAAGAATGACCCCACTATCTTTGTACCCCATATACCACACCATACCATCAAGTTTTGTGTTCCAACAGTCTTCGAGGGATCTAGCTAATATCTGCGGAAGGGATGTGGGACTGATGCCGCTCTCTGTAACATGTCAATGGCTGTAAACAAGAATAAACTTGAAAATAACTCAAAGAATAATGTTACAGTAAAACCAAGCATGCCATTGTTTTTCTTATGAAATTCTCAATAATTTGATGTGTCACATGACCCTCTTCACATTAAAAAAATAAAGTTAGATCCAAAATGTCCGACTTCAAAATGGCCGCCATAGTCACCACCCATCTGGAAAAGTTTTCCCCCTCCCATATACTAATGTGCCACAAACAAGAAGTTGATACCACCAACCATTCCCATTTTATTTAGGTGCATCCATATAAATGGCCCATCCCTGTATACATATATACATATATATACATACAGTGCCTACAAGTAGTATTCAACCCCCTGCAGATTTAGGTGGTTTGATAAGATGCAAATAAGTTAGAGCCTTCAAACTGCAAACGAGAGTAGGATTTATTAACAGAAGCATAAATCTTACAAACCAAAAAATTATGTTGCTCAGTTGAATTTTAATAAATTTTAAACATAAAAGTGTGGGTCAATTATTATTCAACCGCTAGGTTTAATATTTTGTGGAATAACCCTTGTTTGCAATTACAACTAATAATCGTCTTTTATAAGACCTGATCAGGCCGGCACAGGTCTCTGGAGTTATCTTCGCCCACTCCTCCATGCAGATCTTCTCCAAGTTATCTAGGTTCTCTGGGTGTCTCATGTGGACTTTAATCTTGAGCTCCTTCCACAAGTTTTCAATTGGGTTAAGGTCAGGAGACTGACTAGGCCACTCCATCATCTTGATTTTTTCCCTCTTGAACCAGGCCTTGGTTTTCTTGGCTGTGTGCTTTGGGTCGTTGTCTTGTTGGAAGATGAAATTACGACCCATCTTAAGATCCTTGATGGAGGAGCGGAGGTTCTTGGCCAAAATCTCCAGGTAGGCCGTGCTATCCATCTTCCCATGGATGCGGACCAGATGGCCAGGCCCCTTGGCTGAGAAACAGCCCCACAGCATGATGCTGCCACCACCATGCTTGACTGAAGGGATGGTATTCTTGGGGTCGTATGCAGTGCTATCCAGTCTCCAAACGTCACGTGTGTGGTTGGCACCAAAGTTCTCGATCTTGATCTCATCAGACCATAGAACCTTGAACCAGTCTGTCTCAGAGTCCTCCAAGTGATCCTGAGCAAACTGTAGACGAGCCTTCACATGACGCTTTGAAAGTAAAGGTACCTTACGGGCTCGTCTGGAACGGAGACCATTGCGGTGGAGTACGTTACTTATGGTATTGACTGAAACCAATGTCCCCACTGCCATGAGATCTTCCCGGAGCTCCTTCCTTGTTGTCCTTGGGTTAGCCTTGACTCTTCGGACAAGCCTGGCCTCGGCATGGGAGGAAACTTTCAAAGGCTGTCCAGGCCGTGGAAGGCTAACAGTAGTTCCATAAGCCTTCCACTTCCGGATGATGCTCCCAACAGTGGAGACAGGTAGGCCCAACTCCTTGGAAAGGGTTTTGTACCCCTTGCCAGCCTTGTGACCCTCCACGATCTTGTCTCTGATGGCCTTGGAATGCTCCTTTGTCTTTCCCATGTTGACCATGTATGAGTGCTGTTCAGAAGTTTGGGGAGGGTCTTAAATAGTCAGAAAAGGCTGGCAAAAGAGATAATTAATCCACACATGTGAAGCTCATTGTTCTTTGTGCCTGAACTACTTCTTAATACTTTAGGGGGACCGAACAGAATGCTGGTGGTTTGAGGGGTTGAATAATAATTGACCCACACTTTTATGTTTAAAATTTATTAAAATTCAACTGAGCAACATAACTTTTTGGTTTGTAAGATTTATGCTTCTGTTAATAAATCCTACTCTCGTTTGCAGTTTGAATGCTCTAACTTATTTGCATCTTACAATTTGCTCTGGAAGGCAGCGGCAGGGACGCAGTAATGAAGCAACACACAGCCGTGAAGTCCAAGCTTCAGTATTTTATTCACACTTTAACACAGCAGATGGTGGAAAAGGAAAAAATCAACATCAATGTACTCCACCTTGTCAAACCACTGGTCTCAGACTCACCCTTGCACGGGACGCGCTTAACTAAGCAGCTGCCTGGTCACCACTAGCGATGTGATTAGATGAAGGCCACAGGCGACCGCCAGGTGCCATTCACAGGGTTGCTTTGAGTTTTATCACAGTCCTTTGCAGCATGTATACCACACAACACTGCACATTCAGGCTTAAGGCCAGGTTACACGCTGCGATGTCCCAGCGATCCAACCAATGATCAGGATCGCTGGGACATCGCTATATGATCGCTGGTGAACTGTCACACAGGCAGATTCACCAGCGATCAGCGACCAGCGAGAATGCTGGTAACCAGGGTACACCGTGTAACTAAGCATAGCGCTGCGCTTAGTTTCCCGATGTTTACCCTGGTTACCATGTCCCAGCGTGTACTGTGCGGCACTGGGCATCAGCCGGGAGGTCGTTGATCGTTGGTCTCCCGCTGTCACATTATCAGAGCACCCAACATCCACCACACAGCACCCTCCACACAACACTCACCACACAGCACCCACCACACGGCACTCACTACACAGAACCCTGCACCCACCACACAGCACCCTTCAGTCAGCAACCTGCATCCACCACACAGCATCCACCACAGAGGACCCACCGCACAACACCCACCACACTGTACCCACCACACAGCACGCACTACTCATCACCCTCTACCCACCACACAGGACCCTCCACACATTGTCCAGCACCAACCACACAGCACCCACCACACAGCACCCTGCACCAACCACACAGCACCCAACTAGAGCACCCAAAACACAGGACCCACCACACAGCACCCTCACCCACCACACAGGACCCTCCACATATCACCCAGCACCAACCACACAGGACCCTGCACCCACCACACCACACCCTTCACACAGTGCCCTGCACACAGCACACAACGCACAGCACCCTCCACAGAGGACCTCACACATCACCCAACATCAACCACACAGAACCCACCAAACAGGACCCACCACACAGCACCCAGCAATCAGTGGCGTAACTTCCGGCCCAGGGGCCCCGATGCGAAAGCTCCAATGGGTCCCCCAATTATTGCAAATCTTTAATAATATTAGTCTTTTTCTATGGGCCAAAGGGACTTTTGTGGCACCCTAGGCTGCAGGGCCGGGGTGCAATCGCAACCCCTGCACCTATTGTAGTTACGCCCCGCCCAGCATCCTCCACACAGGACCCAGCACACAGCATTCAACACACAGGACACAGCATCTACCACACATACCCCACCACACAGGACCCAGCACCCACCACATAGAACCCGGCACACAGCACCCAACACACTGGACCCAGCACACAGCAACCTCCACACAGGACCCACCACACTGCACCCAACACACAGGATCCAGCACCCACTATACAGCACCCTCCACACAGGACACAGCAACCACTACACTGCACCCACTACACAGCACCCTCCACACAGGACACAGCACCCACTATATCACCCTCCACACAGGACCCAACACACAGAACCCTCCACACAGCACCCTCCACACATAACACTGCATCTGTGGCATCCCAGGGGTTAAGTGCCACAGAAACAACAACAAGGGTCCACTCCCACACACAACACTGAACAGTGCACTAGAGCCTCTAGGCCAGAAGGGGGAGCTAAAGCAGCTCCCTTATATATTCTGGTGTAGACAGGAAGTGAGTAGTTCAGTGCGGTGCAGCACTGAGGAAGAAAAGACTGTGGTGTAAAGAGGCTGCATTAGGCTTCTCCACAGTCTGCTACTCAATTCCAGGCCTAGCCAGGTATCTGAGGAGAGGAGTTACAAGGAACAGGAGAACACATCTGGGAGATTGAGTTACCTCATAACTCGCACCAGAGGAGTGCACAGACCGGATACCGGATCCAAAACTGTGACTGACACACTCAAAACAGTAAACACTGGGATAGTGGAGGTTGTAGATCTACACTGTACCTCAGCAAAGCAACACGGCGGGTCAGAAGCACACAGAAAGACTCAAGTTGCCTAGCAAAGTGGGTACCTGTGAGGAGAAACAGGGCCAGCAACTCAGCAAAAGCAGCAACAGCGCCACAAACAAGGCGCAGGAGTGGGAAGCCAAGGACCCGGTCAGGGTTGGAGCAACCCGGCCCCGGTACAGACTCCGTGGACAGTACTCTGCTAAAGAACATCTGCAGTAAAGACTTGGAAAACGACAAAACCGTGAGTCTGTGTGATCCTTGCACTCAAACCTGCGTTCCTTCACAAGCAGCTATCCCTTCCACTACTATCACTATCCTGCAACATCCATAGACTATTACTACCACTGCCCCGGGGAACCAAGCTCTACCCTCGAAGAGCCGTTACATCACCGGCTGCCAAACATCATCCCAGGAGGTTCTGCAGCAGCGGTGGTCACCCTGACCACAACCCGTGGGTGGTGTCACGACAAACTCCCCTGTAAATATTCCCCCCCATTACCTGTGGGCTCAGGACACGGTCCGGACCAAGACTGCCATGACATCCCCAGCATATACCCCGGTCCGGTACAGAGTACCCCGTCCCAGTGGGCTCCACACATCAACCACACAGCACCCTCCAAACAGGACACAGCACCCTCCACACACCAACCTCCATACAGCACCTTCCAAATAGAACACAGCACATTCCACACAGCACTCAGCACCATCCACACAGGACCCAGCACACACCACCCTCCACACAACAACCACCATACAGCACCCTGTACACAGCCCCCTCCACACAGAACCCAAAACACAGCACCCTGCAAACACCACGCAGGACATTGCACCCACCGCACACCACAAAGCACCCACCACACAAGACACAGCACCCAACACACAGATCCCTCTACCCAACACACAGCACCCACGACATAGCACCCTCCACAGAGTACCCAACACACAGCAACTGATGCGCCCCCAGGGGAACTCGGAACTGGGCTTTGATGCTTCTGAGGGAGTCACAGGGGCTGAGACCCAGATTCGTGACCCTGGGTGTCAACTTAAAAGTTCTGGGGGTAGTGATTTAGGAATAGTTGTCGTGATGTCACCCGTGGCATGCGGCTATTATTGGCCATGGCTGCGGTGCGGGACCTCTGGGGATGATGGGAGTGAAGCAGTGATGGTTTCGCTCCACACGGGTGGAGCAGATCCCCAGGGCAAACGGGAAAGTCTATGGCGGTGGTAGGTCATTTGGGGGTGCAGGACCAAGGGCACTGAATAACCGACAGAAAAAAGGGTTGAAGTCTCCGTTACCTTTACTGGCAGAAGTAGCAGGTGTAGTCCAGGGTATCGTCCACAAGAGATGTTGGGAGTCCTGGTGGCCTGGAAGCAAGTTGAGGTTCTCCTCACCTGGTGAGTTCTGAGGCCTCCCTGTTGCGCTACTCTTGGCAAGCCCTGGCTGCCTGTAGCTAGCTGTGACTCTCTCCTCCTGCGTATAGTCTTTCACCTGTATGGCACGCAGTTCGAGCCCTTCCCAGGTACTACTCTTGCTGTTGTCCCTGAGCTTTCTGGTGCTGCTGTGCCTCCTGGGCTTCTTTGTGGTCGGGAAACTTGGAATCTCACGACCTCCAGTGTTGACTGCTGGGCCTGGAATCCCTCACAGCCTCGGACTCCGGTGTCCGCTTCTGGCGCTCTGCACTGGGATGAGCCTGGTAATTGGCTCCAGTCCCCAGACTTGCTTCTCCACTTCCTCAGACCCTCTCCTACAGGTCCCTCACACTGGCTAGCTTTGCACCGGGATAAGCTTACTCTACTCGAGTCCATGGGACCTCTTCAAAGTCCTCCTATGGACTGAACTCGGTGTCTCTCTGCTCTACCTGGGACGAGCTTGGAACAGCTGCAGTCCACAGGTCCTCTTTACAGTCCTCACAGGAACTGAACTGCCTAACCCCACCCCCAGGCCAGAATTTATAGGGGACCCCTCCTGAACTTGGGTTTCAGAGCTCTCCCTTCTGGTCTGGAGTTGGGAAGGTGATGTGTGTGGTGGGCTTACCTGGTGTGTATACGTCCCCTTGCTTCCAAGCACGGCATGACCCCCCGAGGGAGGCAATGTTATCGTGGCAACCGGTCTCTGGGGTACCACACAACCACCACGCATCCTGCATCCACCACAGAGCACCCAACACCCACCACACAGCACCCTCCACACAGCACCCACCACACAGGACCCAGTACACAGCACCCACCACAATGCACCTTCCACAGGGGACCCAGCACCCACCACACATCACCCTCCGCACAGGACCTAGCAGCCACTACTCAGCAGTCACCACCCAGCCCCAACCACACAGGACACACAACACAGCACCCACCACACAGGACACAGCACTCACCACACAGGACCCAGCACCTACCACACAAGACCTCTGCACCTACCACACAGGACCCATCACCCCGAAGTCACCACTCAGGACCCAGCACCCTCCACACAGCACCCACCACACAGGACCCAGTACACAGCACCCACCACAATGCACCTTCCACACGGGACCCAGCACCCACCACACAACACCCTCCGCACAGGACCTAGCAGCCACCACTCAGCAGTCACCACCTAGCACCAACCACACAGGACACACCACACAACACACAGCATCCACCACACAGGCCACAACACCCACCACACAGCATTCTCCACACAGGACCCACCTGTTCACATCAGTATGGACCATGGGCGAGGGGTTAATAAAGATGCAGTCCCTTTTTTAGGATTGTTTTATTGATTTTTCAGAAAAAAAATGACGTGGGCTTCGCCGTATTTCTGGAACCAGCCGGATCCAGCAGGCAGCGATGGGCTGCCCCCAACCCCCAGGTGCCTATTTGTACCTGGCCGGACACAAGAATATAGGGAAGCCCTCTTTTTTTTATTATTTCATGAATTTCATGAAATAATAAAAACAAAAATGCGTGGGGCTCCGCACAATTTCTATGTCTAGCCAGGTACAGCTAAGCAGCTGGGGGCTGGAATCCGCAGCGCAGGGAGGCCCAAGCTTTCTGGGCACCCCCCGCTGCAAATTGCAGCCCGCAGCCGCCCCAGAAGATGGCACGTTCATTGAAGCGCCATCCTCTGGCGCTGAACCCCGCTCTTCCAGCGGCCCTGGTGGCGGTGGCACGCTGGGTAATAAAGGGGTTAATACCAGCTTTGTTATACAAGCTGGTATTAAGCCCGAGATTCTTAATGTCAGGCCAGGTTTGACCCGGCCACTAAGAATCTCCAATAAAGGGTTAAAAAAAACACAACACAGAGAAAAATTTTTATTAGAAATAAAAAAAAAAAAAAAATTAGGGACTCCATATTCAATTAAAAAAATCCTCTTCGGTCCGACATAGTCCAAAGCGCGATGTCCTCTCTGCTACATCCCCTGTGCATAGATATAGATGTCTATGCACAGGGAATGAGCAGACTGAGAACAATCTCAGCTCTGCTACATCAGGCAGCAGGCGGGCTCTAGGACCCTGGACCTGCGGCAGCCTGCAGGACCCGAGGGCACAGAGCAGACAGCCAGACTCATTACTGTGCGAGTTTCCCTGTGATTACTTGCACAGTAACGAGTCCAATGCAAGTCAATGGCAATCCTAGTTTTGTCAGAGTCTCTGACAAAACTAGGATTGCCATTGATTTGCATTGGACTCGTTACTGTGCGAGTAAACGCTGGGAAACTCGCAGAGTAACGAGTCCTAGCAGATAGAGCCTGAAGCTTCCGAGACACAGCTGCGATTTGTAAATCGCACATTACTCGCTATTACTCGCTTCCCCATTCATTAACATTGGACGCGCTAAACTCGCAACGAGTAGCGAGTCCCGGGCTCGGACTCGCTAGAGTCAAGCGATTCCGAGTAATTTAGGACTCGCCCATCACTAAGTGTGATGGTTAGAACAATGATATAAAGTAGAAATAGATCATTGCCTTATCATTATTTTGATTATAATGTCTAGTCCAGGGGTCTCAAACTCGCGGCCCGCATGCGGCCCCTGGGGCTTCCCTGTGCGGCCCCCAGCACTTTGGACTAAGAACCATGCTGGCGGCAGTCCAGTGCATGGTGCCGCCGCGGGCTCCGGTATAACATTACTTGCGGCCGCTTCACTGTCTCTGCCGCTCGCTCTGCCGCTCTGTAAGCTCAATACAAGCCCTCAGCCAATGAGAGGCCGCTGACGTCACCTGCGGGCCTCTTATTGGCTGACGGTGGCTTGCATTGAACTGGCAGAGCGAGCGGCAGAGTGAAGCGGCCGGAAGTAATATTATAGCGGAGCCCGCGGCGGCCTCATGCACGGGACCGCCGCCAGCATGGTTCTTAGTCCAAAGTGCTGGGGGCCGCACAGGGAAGCCCCAGGGTCCCCATGCACTGGAACGCCGCCAGCATGGTTAGTAATAAAGGAAAAAGGAAGGGCGGCACTCACCGGGTAAACGAGAAAGTCTTATTTATTCCAGAGTTCCGGAAGCAAACAGGGTGCAGGGAGGGGGCAAGAGGAGCCGCCGGCGGCTCCTCTTGCCCCTCCCTGCACCCTGTTTGCTTCCGGAACTCTGGAATAAATAAGACTTTCTCGTTTACCCGGTGAGTGCCGCCCTTCCTTTTTCCTTTGTTCGCTGTTGCTGGTGCTTTGGCTGTGCACCCCTGGAGGGAAATCGCCATTCCTGGATGGAAATCTAACCGTGACTTTGGCCCTGCTAAGTGCCCTGACTGACATGGTTAGTAATAAAAGTATTGGTAATAAAGTGTGTGCTAATGTGAGTGCCTGTGTCTGTGTGAGTGCCTGTGTCTGTGAGTGTGAGTGCCTGTGTCTGTGTGAGTGTGAGTGCCTGTGTCTGTGAGTGTGAGTGCCTGTGTCTGTGAGTGTGAGTGCCTGTGTCTGTGAGTGTGAGTGTCTGTGTGAGTGCCTGTGTCTGTGAGTGTGAGTGCCTGTGTCTGTGTGAGTGCCTGTGTCTGTGAGTGTGAGTGCCTGTGTCTGTGAGTGCCTGTGTCTGTGAGTGCCTGTGTCTGTGTGAGTGCCTGTGTCTGTGAGTGTGAGTGTCTGTGTCTGTGAGTGTGAGTGTCTGTGAGTGTGAGTGTCTGCGTCTGTGAGTGTGAGTGTCTGTGTGAGTGCCTGTGTGTGTGAGTGTGAGTGCCTGTGTCTGTGTGAGTGCCTGTGTCTGTGTGAGTGCCTGTGTCTGTGTGAGTGCCTGTGTCTGTGAGTGTGAGTGCCTGTGTCTGTGTGAGTGCCTGTGTCTGTGTGAGTGCCTGTGTCTGTGTGAGTGCCTGTGTCTGTGAGTGTGAGTGCCTGTGTCTGTGAGTGTGAGTGCCTGTGTCTGTGAGTGTGAGTGCCTGTGTCTGTGAGTGTGAGTGCCTGTGAGTGTGAGTGCCTGTGTCTGTGAGTGCCTGTGTCTGTGAGTGTGAGTGCCTGTGTCTGTGCGTGCGAGTGCCTGTGCGTGCGAGTGCCTGTGCGTGCGAGTGCCTGTGAGCGCGAGTGCCTGTGAGCACCTGTGTGCGTGAGCGCCTGTGTGTGTGAGTGCCTGTGAGTGTGAGTGCGAGCACGAGTGCCTGTGAGCGCGAGTGCCTGTGAGCGTGAGTGCCTGTGAGCGCGAGTGCCTGTGAGCACCTGTGTGCGTGAGCGCCTGTGTGCGTGAGTGCCTGTCTTGAGAGTGCCTGTAGGTGCCTGTGCGTGTGAGTGCCTGTGCCTGTGGGTGTCAGAGTGCCTGTGGGTGTCAGAGTGCCTGTGGGTGCCTGTGAGTGCGCGAGGGTATCAGAGTGCGCGATTTTGTACAGAAGTGTGTGATTATAACAAAAGTCCTTGGCGGTCCGCCGTCTTCATCAGGTGGATTTACCGCCGTAGAAGCACGTTGTGGTTTATTAAAGGTAATTAAACGTGTGCCTCCTGTGCTCTAGCACTTTTGTTATAATCTCACACTTCTGTACAAATATCATATCCTTATCCTAGGTTTGCAGCAGGAGCAGCTGTGAACCAGAGTCACCGCTAACAGAATCCAAAGGACCTGCGGTGACGTAACCGAGAACGTCACAGGGGCAGGTGATCGGCTGCTCGAGTCAACTGACTGGAAGAAGGAGCTGCTCGTGGAGGAAACCCCGAATGCTGGAGTCCGGAGCCTTCCACTGCGATACGCCGAGGTTGTGCAGGGTTGCAGAACCTCCAAAGGTGAGATGTGAACCCCCCATATCTGTTATTGAGGCCCCTCTAGACCACCAGGTACCGCTCATGGGTTGTGCTTCCCCCCCTTTTGTTCCACATGAGTGAGTGTGAGTGAGTTAATGTGTGTGTGAGTTAATGTGTGAGTGGGTGTGATTGTGAGTGAATATGTGTGAGTGTGTAAAAAGAAGGCAGACCAGGTTGGGGATATCACTAAAAAAGGGGTCCAGCATGGGGGACATTACTACACTATGGGGGCCAGGATGGGGACATCACTACAAAAGGGGACCAGCATGGGGGTCAGGATGGTGACATCACTACAAAAGGGATCAGTATGGTGGTCATCATTACAAAAAGGGACCAGCATGTGGGACATTACTACAGAAGGGGATCAGGTTGGGGATATTAGTACAAGAGGGGGACCAGGATGGGGACCAGTATGGGGCCATTACAACAAGAAAGGGACCAAGATGGGGACATTACTACAAGAAGGGGATCAGGATTTGGACATTACTACATTGACCAAAAAATCTGGTATTACTAAAAATGTCACTTAGGGTACCGTCACACCAGGTGACATCGCCCCGCGTAAAGTGGCGATTTTGCGCCGAAAAATTGGCTTCGAGTGGTCGCCTGGTTTCACAGTACTGCTGTGAAACCAGGCAACCACTCTCAGGCGATGTGTAAGCATCGCCCCGTGTAACATCGCGAATGGCGATGTTACAGGTGATGGGAGCCATAGGCTCCCATGTTACAGGATCCCTACTGGGATTTCTAGACACCCCAACAGCGACGTTGCCTGAAACATCGCCAAAGCATCGCCGAAGGTATTGCCGCGTCTAAACACACAACGCTGGCGGGGTGCCAAAAATGTGCGCGCTCCCGTGTGTTGCCTGCGATATCTCCGGCGATGTCACCTGGTGTGACGGTACCCTTAGTCCTATAAGCAATGCGACCCCCGATAAAAAAAAATTTCTATGTGCGGCCCACCAACCCAGCCGAGTTTGAGACCCCTGGTCTAGTCAATATAATGGTAACCTGAAAAAATATATAAAAAACATAAGTGAATGAAAAGAAATACAAAAAATACTAGAAATTGCAGTATTTTACAGATTAGGGTATTTGTTAAACCATTTCCTCTCTCTTTTCTGCTCTGTAGAGTATGATCCTGTGTTCATAATCTGTGTCAAATCACTCGTTCTGGGAAAGCAAATGATACAAACGCAGGATATCAGTAATGACTGACATTTGTTTCAAATATATCACCAATGTGAAATAATTGTATCTTATTGGCTCTGATAACCTGCTCTTTGTTTTCCTTCTGACATATTTGGATTTTCGTTAATCTTTATCCATCTCTGTATGAGTTGAGGATTTATTTTTTTGCTTCAATAAACTATTCAATAGATTGATTTAAAACACTTTTACGGAAATGGACTGAATCTAAAATAGCCTATCCATATTTGTTAGCTCTCTTATGGTACCTTTACACGCTGCTACCGAAGGTTAGAAACCACCGGGTGTCGGAGACAATTGTACCTTGTACCTTCAAAACACCGTGAGGTAGCGGCGTGTAATTCAGGTTGTTGTGCCACCGGTCTCTTTGGAAACCTGTCTTTCAGCCTTGCTCAAAAACAAGCAGGTAGAAACCGTATGGTAGCGGCTTGTAATCGGGGCACAGGTACGGTATTTTAGTTACCTGGGACGTGCTTGAGCGTCATGTATACCACGCCCCATCAGCTATCATTGGTGGGGGCTACTGTGTACCTATTGGCTGTCCCTGTACAGGGTGGCATATTTAATGAGATGACCAGTCACTACACATTTGCTATAGCATCGTGTATTATCCAGCCTCCCTGCGCTGGCTGGCCAATCATGATGTTATTGCTTTGTCCAATCACCGTACGAGCGTCTCGTAATCCACAACTCTGGCACGCCTATGTGTTGTCCCTGCTGCCCCAGGTCCTCCCATATTCCCTTGTGGTAGCAGCGTGTAAATGAGGGAAGGTGCTCCACAGAAGGTAACCTGCGGCACCCATTGGTACTTCCGGGGATCGAAAAAACCTACTGTGGAGCACCTTGTAGCGGCTGTAATTGCGGTATCAGGTACCGTTAGGAACCGTTGAAACGCGCGCGTGCACGTGCGACACCCGGTGGTTTCTAACCTTCGGTAGCGGCGTGTAAAGGTACCATTAGTGATTGACAAGGATGTAAGTGTTAAGGTACCATTACACACTTCAATGTTGTAACGATATCACTAACGATCTCATGGGCGCGCGGTCGTTAGGACATCGTTTTGGCATCGTTGGTGAGATGTCACACATGTAGATATCGTGGACAACGCACCAACGATGTAGCGAGCAGCTATCGTTCGTACAACCCAGAGATCGATATTTGTTCACTGATGTGAATGGGCAAAGTCGTTAATGACATCCTTATCGCAGTGTCACACAGAACGATGCAGCAGGTTGACTGATCGAGGATCTTTTGATTTGAGAACATGCTCTCAAATATGCGATCAATGATCCAACGATTTATCATAGTCGTATCTAGGTGTAAGGGCCCTTTCACATCAGCGTTTATTTGAAATCGCGGCAGATGCGGTGAAAAAATCGCATCTGCCGCGATTGCCGCATAACCGCTGCACTTGCGGCGCGGTTGCGGTAATCCCCATAGAAAGTATAGGGGGACTTGCGGCAGGTGCGGCAAGTGCGGTTTTGCACTTGCGGCAGGTGCGGCAGCGAAAAAAAACGCGGTCAGCAAACCCGTGACATTTCAGCGATATCGTTCATGATATTGTACCGTGTAATGGGGCCTTAAACCCATATATCAAATGATAACATGAAAAGAATTTGTCTTGTAGGTAAAGTAGATATCTGATTGGCTATCCAAATCCTGGAACAGCAGTACTACTTGTCTTTAGGTCCTCGAGATTACTGGCAAGATATGTTGGTGAAAATTTGTATAATAACTTATCTATTATAGTGTCAATGTATATTACAGTGCTTAAAGAGGTTGTCCCTTTTTAAACAATGTTCTGTCTTGACTGCAGTTTTTTTTCCAGGTCCATCGGCAAATCTCAGCCACTACTCCAGCTGTCTGGCATTGGCAGTGGCGCTGAGGTCCTGTCAACAGCATCAGCCAATGAGTGAGTTCAACATCTTTGCCAATGTATACAGAACACTCATGTCAAAGCCCCCAATGTCACTGATTTGCTGCCGACATGACATCAGTACTGCAACTAATGCCAGAGACCAGAAACAGTGGTATAAAGTCACCGATGGACTCGGTAAAGGTGAGTGCAGTGTAGTTTGTCTTTTATTTTAACAAAATGCACCTTGGTCAGAACATTGTTTGAAAGGGGACATCCCCCTTAACAGTTAAATGATCAGAGGAAATGACAAACAGGAAAACAAGTGAACTTTTACTGATAAAAACACAAAATAATAAAGGACCATGGCCACAAAAGCCTACAAAAATAGATGTAGTTGCACGAGAGGAAAGATGAGCATAGCGGTGCATTTTGGTGTATAGTGGTGCAATTTGTTATTTTAGTGGAGCAGGCACTTACATCAGGAGTAGGCATATGACATGTGTGATGATGTGCAGATGTATAAGGGCCCAGTAGGTTAGGAAGCATAGAAGGTCTACAACCACTTATAAAATTGCTTTAAATTGTATATTAGATTATATGTAATAAATGATTAATTTACTAGGGAATTGTTAGCTGATGAGATGAGATAAAGTGGGAAAAAGTATTTGATCAGCCATCAATTGTGCAAGTTTTCCGGCTTAAAAAGATGAGGTCGGCCTGTAATTGAGATCATAGGTTGACCTCAACTATGGGTACCGTCACACCTATCCACAACGCCGGAGATATCACCGGTGACGCACGGGAGCACGCACCTTTTTGGCGCTCCGCAGGCATCGCCGTCGCGTGTTTACACGCGTCGATACCTCCGGCGACGCATCTGTGATGTTACAGGCGTGTTGACACACCCCAGCGGCGATCCTGTAACATGGGAGCCTATGGCTTCCATTGCCTGTAACATCGGCGATTGCCATGTTACATGGGGCGATGTGTACACATTGCCCCAGAGTGCTCGCCTGGTTTCAGAGCAGTGCTGCGAAACCAGGCAACCATTCTAAGGTGATTTTTTGCCTCATTATCACCCCTTTATACTAGGCGACGCACCGCTGCTGTCGCAGGTGATAGGCCACGCCCCTGCGTCGAATATGAAATCGCCGGCGAAGTGTCCAGGTGTGACGGTACCCTAAGAGAGACAAAATGAGAAAACAAATCCTGAAAATCACATTATCTGATTTCAAAAGAAATTTTTTTTCAAATTTTGGTGGAAAATAAGTATTTGGTCAATAACAAAAGTTCATCTCAATACTTTGTTATATATTCTTTGTTGGCAATGACAGAGGTCAAATATTTTCTGTAAGTTTTCACAAGGTCGGCACACACTGTTGCTAGTATGTTGGCCCATTCCCTCATGCAGATCTCCTCTAGAGCAGTGATGTTTTAGAGCTTTCACTGGGCAACACAGACTTTCAACTCCCTCCAAAGGTTTTCTATAGGGTTTAGATCTGGGGACTGGCTAGGCCACTCCAGGACCTTGAAATGCTTCTTATGAAGCCTCTCCTTTGTTGCCCTGGTGTCATGCTGAAAGACCCAACCACGTTTCATCTTCATTGCCCTTGCTGATGGAAGGAGGCTTGCACTCAAAATCTCACGATACATGGCGCCACTCATTCTTTCATTAACAACGGATCAGTCTTCCTGGTCCCTTGGCAGAGAAACGTCCCCAAACCAAGATGTTGCCACCCCCATGCTTGACAGTAGGTATGGAGTTCTTTGGATGCAACTCAGCATTCTTTCTCCTCCAAACATGACGAATTGTGTTCTACCAAACAGCTCTACTTTGGTTTCATCTGACCATATGACATTCTCCCAATACACATATGGATCATCCAAATGCTCTCTGGCAAACCTCAGACGGGCCCGGACATGTAATGGCTTAAGCAGGGGACACGTCTGTCACTGCAGGATCTGAGTCCCTGGCGGCATAGCGTGTTACTGATGGTAGCCTGTGTTACATTGGTCCCAGCTCTCTGCTGGTCATACTCTAGGTTTCCCTGTGTGGTTCTGCGATTTTTGTTTACCGTTCTTGAGATCATCTTTACACCACGGGATGAGATCTTGCATGGAGCCCCAGATCGAGGTAGATTATCAGTGGTCTTGTATGTCTTCCATTTTCTAATTCTTGCTCCCACAGTTGATTTCTTCACACCAAGCTGCTTGCCTATTGCAGATTCAGTCTTCCCAGCCTGATGCAGGGCTACAATTTTGTTTCTTGTGTCCTTTGACAGCGCATTAGTCTTCACAATAGTGGAGTTTGCAGTGTGACTGTTTGAGGTTGCAGACAGGTGTCTTTTATACTGATGACAAGTTCAAACAGGTGCCAGTACTACAGGTAATGAGTGGAGGACAGAAGAGCCTCTTAAAGAAGAAGTTACAGGTCTGTGAGAGACAGAAATCTTGCTTGTTTGTAGGTGACCAAATTCTTATTTTCCACCAAAATTTGAAAAAAAATTCTTTCCAAATCAGACAATAATTTTCAGGATTTGTTTTCTCATTTTGTTTCTCATAGTTGAGGTCTACCTATGATGTCAATTACAGGCCGACCTCATCTTTTAAGTGGGAGAACTTGCATAATTGGTGGCTGCCTAAATACTTTTCCCCCCATTGTATTGGAGATCAAAGGGCTCGTATTTTGTTTTTGCTCAGGGGCCCTCTGGTGTCTGTATCCAACCCAGACTTGTATGTACAACTGGAAAAATAAATACAGCTATATTATCCAGTAAACCAGCCAATATCTGGATGAACTGTATCAGGAGTGTTAGATGAATAAGTATCTAAGACCAGATCAGGTTTGTAGTTGTAGCTGTATTAAACTTAACCCCTTTACGACTAATGACGAGTATACTCGTCATGAAAAGATGTCAGTTCCCGCATCATGACGAGTATACTCGTCATGGCTTTGAACTGTCACTGCTTCTAAACGAACAGTGACAGCTCAAATCTAAAAGCTGTCAGTGACAGCCAAGGGTTAGGGGCAGAGGTGTGGGCACCCCTGTTAACCCCTTCACCCCCCTCCCCCACCGCAATCACTCTTATCTGCGGGCGGGTTGCACCGCAGCCGCCGGCCATGAGCTGATGCTCCAGCTCCCCCTGTGTCCTGTCCCCGCCCCCTGTGTCCAGCTCCCCCTGTGTCCTGTAGCCCCCCCCCTGTGTCCTGAGCCCCCTGTGTCCTGTCCCCGTCCCCTGTGCAGCCCCTCCTGTGTCCTGTCCCCGTCCCCTGTGCAGCCCCTCCTGTGTCCTGTCCCCGCCCCCTGTGTCCAGCTCCCCCTGTGTCCTGTAGCCCCCCCCTGTGTCCTGAGCCCTCTGTGTCCTGTCCCCGTCCCCTGTGCAGCCCCCCCCTGTGTCCTGTCCATCCCCGCCCTCCACCTTGCACAGTTTGTTTGCCGGCGGGCTTCTGCGCCCACCGGCAAAGCTGCAGGGCCCCCTCCTCCTCCCTGCTGGTCCCCAGCCCCCGGGACTCGGTCCCCAGCCCCCGATCCCTGGTCCCCAGCCCCGCTCACCTATCCCGATTCCCGGCGGGCTGCACGCTCGGTGCACCCGCCCGCACCGTCGGGCCTCCTCTGCAGTGTGGCTCCTCCTCTTCTCAGGGGCTCCTCCTCCTCATCGCTGGGTAAGTATGAATGAATGAAAGAATGAATGAAAGAATGAAAGAATGAATGGATGGATGGATGGATGGATGGGTGGATGGATGGGTGGATGGATGGATGGATGGATGGATGGATGGATGGATGGGTGGGTGGATGGATGGATGGGTGGATGGATGGATGGATGGATGTGTGCGTGCGTGGATGTGCGTGTGTGGATGTGTGTGCGTGGTTGTGTGCATGCGTGGATGTCAGCACGTGGATGTGCGTACGTGGATGTGCATACGTGGATGTGCGTACGTGGATATGCATGTGTGGATGTGTGTGCGTGGTTGTGTGCATGCGTGGATGTGCGTACGTGGATGTGCGTACGTGGATGTGCGTACGTGGATGTGCGTACGTGGATGTGCGTACGTGGATGTGCGTACGTGGATGTGCGTGCGTGGATGTGCGTACGTGGATGTGCGTGTGTGAATGTGCGTGCGTGGATGTGTGCGTACGTGGATGTGGATGTACGTGGATGTGTGTGTGGATGTACGTGGATGTCAGCATGCGTGCGTGGATGTGTGCATGCGTGGATGTGCGTGCGTGGTTGTGTGCATGCGTGGATGTGCGTACGTGGATGTGCGTGCGTGGATGTGTGCATGCGTGGATGTGCGTGCGTGGTTGTGTGCATGCGTGGATGTGCGTACGTGGATGTGCGTGCGTGGATGATGGGTGCATAGGTGGATGGATGGGTGCAACAAGGGATCAAGTGTCCTCTTGTTATAGTCTCTGGGATCATAGTCATGGTGCACTGTATAACTGATCATTGTCATACAGTGCACCATAACTCTGACCCCTGAGACTGTAGGAAGAGGACACTTGATCCCTTGCTGCAGTCTCTGGATTGAGCAGAGGCGATCGAGCGTCGTGGGACCTTCGTTGTGGACTACGTCGGAGGCAATCGAGCGTCGTGGGACCTTCGTTGTGGACTACGTCGGATCTTCATAATAAAGATGGAGTCCGAATTTTGTTTGTGTTTTTTTTTCAAATAAAAAGATTTTTCTATGTGTGTATTTTCTGACTATTTACCAGAGATTCCTAATGGCGGGTCTAACATTGGCCCTATATTATGAATCTTGGGCTTAGTGCCAGCTGCCAATAAAAAGCTGGCATTAACCCCTTTATTACCCAGTTTGCCACCGGCACCAGGGCAACTGGAAGAGCATGGGTACAGCGCCAGAAAATGGCACTTCAATGAATGCGCCATTTTCTGGAGCGGCTGCGGGCTGCAATTCGCAGCATGGGGGGCCCAGAACGCTTGGGCCTTTCCATGCTGAGGATTCCAGCCCCCAGCTGCCTAGTTGTACCTGGCTGGGCCAAAAATATGGCGGAGCCCTACGTCATTTTTTTTTCTAGAATTAGTTCTAGAAATTAAAAAAAATGGGCTTCACTGTATTTTTGGTTGCAGCCAGGTACAACGAGGCAGCTGGGGGTTGCTGGCAGTCTGTAGCTGCCAAGTTGTACCTGGCTGGACCAAAAATATGGCGGAGCCCTACGTCATTTTTTTTTCTAGAATTAGTTCTAGAAATAAAAAAAAATGGGCTTTGCTGTATTTTTGGTTGCAGCCAGGTACAGCGAGGCAGCTGGGGGTTGCTGGCAGTCTGTAGCTGCCAAGTTGTACCTGGCTGGACCAAAAATATGGCGGAGCCCTACGTCATTTTTTTTTCTAGAATTAGTTCTAGAAATAAAATAAAGCCTTCGCTGTATTTGTAGCCAGCCATGTACAACTTGGTAGCTGGCTGACTGGAATCCTCAGCGTGGAGAGACTCAAATGTTGTGGGTCCCCCACGCTGCAAATTTCAACCCACAGCCACCCAAGAAAATAGCGCATTCATTAGAGGCGGCATTTTCTGGTGCTGTACCCCAACTCTACCAGTTGCCCTTGTGCTGGTGGCACACGGGTTCTCCATATGCGACATAGTGTCCGCTAACTATTTCAATAGAAAATTAGCTCCAATTGTTAGCGGAAACCATGTCGGGTATGGAGAGCCCCTCCCTGTGTGCCTGAACATTGGAGCTCCCCCACAAGTGACCCATTTTGGAAACTAGACCCCCGAAGGAACGTATCTAGATGCATAGTGAGCACTTTGAACTCCCAGATGCTTCACAAATTCATCCATAAAAATGAAAAAGCACGTTTTTTTCCACAAAAAGTTTCTTTTTTCATTTTTACGGATCAATTTGTGAAGCACCTGGGGTTCAAAGTGCTCACTATGCATCTAGATACGTTCCTTGGGTGGTCTAGTTTCCAAAATGGGGTCACTTGTGGGGGAGCTCCAATGTTTAGGCACATAGGGGCTCTTCATATCCTACAAGGTGTCCGCTAACAATTCCAATTGTTAGCGGACACCATGTCGCGTATGGAGAGCCCCTGTGTGTCTCCACATTGGAGCTCCCCCACAAGTGACCCCATTTTGGAAACTAGACCCCCAAAGGATTATATCTAGAGAGACACACAGGGGCTCTCCATACGCGACATGGTGTCCGCTAACAATTGGAATTGTTAGCGGACACCTTGTAGGATATGAAGAGCCCCTATGTGCCTAAACATTGGAGCTCCCCCACAAGTGACCCCATTTTGGAAACTAGACCACCCAAGGAACGTATCTAGATGCATAGTGAGCACTTTGAACCCCCAGGTGCTTCACAAATTGATCCGTAAAAATGAAAAAAGAAACTTTTTGTGGAAAAAAACGTGCTTTTTCATTTTTACGGATGAATTTCTGAAGCACCTGGGGGTTCAAAGTGCTCACTATGCATCTAGATACGTTCCTTTGGGGGTCTAGTTTCCAAAATGGGGTCACTTGTGGGGGAGCTCCAATGCGGAGACACACAGGGACCCTCCAAACGCGACATGGTGTCAGCTAACAATTTGAGCTCATTTTCCATTCAAATTGTTAGCGGACACCATGTCGCGTTTGGAGGGCCCCGGTGTGTCTCCACATTGGAGCTCCCCCACAGGTGACCCCATTTTGGAAACTAGACCCCCTAAGGAAGGTATCTAGATGCATAATGAGCACTTTGAACCCCCAGATGCTTCACAAATTCATTCATAAAAATTAAAAAAACACTTTTTTTTCACAAAAAAATTCTTTTTGCCTACATTTTTTCAGTTTCACATGGGCAAAGGGATAAAATACATCCCAAAATTTGTTGGGCAATTTCTCCTGAGTACACCGATACCTTATATGTGGTCAT
This sequence comes from Allobates femoralis, assembly GCA_033576535.1. Classification (NCBI taxonomy): domain Eukaryota; kingdom Metazoa; phylum Chordata; class Amphibia; order Anura; family Aromobatidae; genus Allobates; species Allobates femoralis. The sequence continues at coordinate 189,342,131 of JARQOC010000004.1, forward strand.
AAACCACTGTTTGGGCGCACGGCAGGGCTCAGAAGTGAAGGAGCGCCATTTCACTTTTTGAACGGAAAATTGGCTCTAAAATTCAAATTGCGCTCCCTCCCTTCTGAGCCCTGCCGTGCGCCCAAACAGTGGTTTATGACCACATATGAGGCATCGGTGTACTCAGGAGAAATTGCCCAACAAATTTTAGGATTCATTTTATCCTGTTGCCCATGTGAAAATGAAAAAATTGAGGCTAAAAGAACATTTTTGTTACAAAAATTAAAATGTCCATTTTTTCCTTCAACATTATTTTAGTTCCTGTGAAGCACCTGAAGGGTTAATAATCTTCTTCAATATAGTTTTGAGTAGCTTGAGGGGTGCAGTTTTTGGAATGGTGTCACTTTTGGGTGTTTTCTGTCATGTACACCCCTCAAAGGGACTTCAAATGTGATGTGGTCACTAAAAAATTGGTTTTGTAAATTTTGCTGGAAAAATGAATAATTGCTGATGAACTTTGAACCCTTATAACGTCCTACCAAATTTTTTTTTTTCTTCCAAAATTGTGCTGATGTGAAGTAGACATGTGGGACATGTTATTTATTAACTATTTTGTGGCACATAACTCTCTGGTTTAGCAGAATAAAAATTAAAAATTTGAAAATTGCTAAATTTTCAAAATTTTTGCCAAATGTTTTATTTTTTCACAAATAAACGCAAAAATTATCGACCTAAATTTAATACTAACATGAATCCCAATATGTCACGAAAAAACAATCTCATAATCGCTAGGATCCGTTGAATCGTTCCAGAGATATTACCTCATAATGGGAGAGTGGTCAGAATTACAAAAAATGGTCTGGTCATTAAGCTGCAAAGTGACTCGGTCCTTAAGGGGTTAAAAGCATCCTTGAAAAAATAGAAAATGCTGTACAATTTACAACCTAATGGAATAGAGAAGTTAAGCTGATAAATTGATACAACCAGATTTCAAGTACTTCATGTAGAAACATTATTATTGATTTTCACTCGTTATAGCTCTGCAAGACATGATAATCATCATGGCTTTCATCTCTATTGACCAAGATGTAAAACTGTCTACAGGCTTGCCCCAACTCACAAAGTATTATTCTTTACCTATATTACGAAATATGTTTTTGTATATATCTACAGTAGTCTAAGGCACAGTAAATCAGGCAAAGAAAATGTATTCTTGAATTTTGCTTTGGTGAAATATCCCTTACATAGTGGTACCCATTGATAGAATACATGTTCTTCCATGTTTTGCGGTAAGTGTATAGTACTAAGCACTGGCAGTCCACCGAAATAGCTTCTTATTTTTGCAATTACAATGGGTTGTCACCAAACCCTGGTGACTCATTGGTAAAGCAAAGGTTACATAGCATGCCAGCAGTACTCCAGTGCTATCAAGGGCAGATCCTTTATCATATTATGGCATAGTGCCTAGTCTATATTGAATCATTGGATTATTCGATCAGTGTGTCAGATACCAGGATATCATGTCAGTTTTATTCTTTAATTATCTATTTTTTAACTATTATATGAAGTTTAATTCTGAACAACTGGAAACATTTCTCATATGGGAACATAATTGAGACACAGGTTAAAACTCAAATAAAATCTGTGATTAGTAGAAATGCTGTGAACACTTTCATACATATTACATCTTTGTGTTGGATAGTTCACAGCAAAAGGGAATCTGCCATTAGGATCAACCCTCCTAAGCCATTTACATTGATATGATACCTTGATATCTGTGATACGATGCCTTATTTCTGAGAAATCCATGTTTTTCCTAATATGTAAATAAGCTGTTAAGATCTAGATCTCCCTGAGTATCTACCTCCTGAGCTTATTTTAAATAAAAGAGGGTGCTACCAGTATGAGACTTGTAATGACTGACAGTCTATTCTCCTGATCAACATGGTTCACATTGGTAATACTCCCTTTTACTTAAAATATCTCTGAAACCAGACTCTTCAGGAGATGTGTGTTTGACTCATAGATATTAACAGCTAATTTACATATGAAGAAAAATGTTGATTTCTCTAAAATAAGACATTGAATCGGAGATATCAAGGTATCATATTCAATGTCCCATGACCTGTGTGTCCATATATATGGCTTAGGAGGGTTGATCATACTGACGGATTCCCTTTAAGGCACACCATACACATTTGTTATCTACAGAACGCTTGTTCAGCTGATGGCTATATCTCCAGAGACCTGCGGGCCCCTATATATGGCCTAGGAGGGTTAATAATACTGATGGATTCCCTTGAAGGCTGGCAATACACATCAGTTACATACAGAACACTTGTTCAGCTGATGGCTATTTCTCCAGAGACCTGTGTACCCTATATATGGCCTAGAAGGGATGATAATACTGATGGACTCCCTTGACTTCTGGCCATACACATGAGTTATTTACGGAACACTTGTTCAGCTGATGGCTATTTCTCCAGAGACCTGTGTGCCCATATATACGGTCTAGGAGGGTTGATAATACTGACGGATTCGCTTGACGGCAGGCCATACACATGAGTTATTTACAGAACATTTGTTCAGCTGATGGCTATTTCTCTAGAGACCTGTGTACCCCTATATATGGCCTAGAAGGGTTGATAATACTGACAGATTCGCTTGACGGCAGGCTATACACGAGAGTTATTTACAGAACACTTGTTCAGCTGATGGCTGTTTCTCTAGAGACCTGTGTACCCCTATATATGGCCTAGAAGGGTTGATAATACTGATGGATTCCCTTGACGGCTGGTCATACACATTATCTACATAATACTTGCGCAGCTGATGGCTTTTTCCCACATGTATGTATGGAGCCCACTGGGACGGGGTACTCGGTACCAGACCGGGGTATCACGGGGATTATCACGGCAGTCCTTGGTCCGAACCGTGTCCCAAGCCCACAAGTAAAAGTGGTAATTTACAGGGATTGTCGTGACGCCACCTACGGGTTGTGGTCAGTGAGGGAACCACCGCTGCTGCTTACTTCTGCCAGGAGGATGGATGGATCATGCTGCAGCTAGATGAATGAGCCCGCCATGGGTCAGGCAGCTCCTGACAGGGTGGGAAATGTATATTACAGTTCACACATGGGAGACTTTAGCAGGGTTCAGCTGGTTTTACTTGCACGTTCTTCCTCAGTACAAACAATTCACGGTACAGTTCTTTTACACGGGTAACTCCAGACATTCACTTAACCCTCTGCAGCCAGGTTTCCTTCTGAGACCCTTCTCTCTCTCTGATACCTTTCAGACTTTTCTCTAACTTCTCTTCTCCCCGTGTGCAGTATGGTGGCAACTCGGTCCCTTGTTTGGCTTTCCCCTGGTGTGTGGATAGCAAGCCTGGGTCCTATGTGTTGCTGAACCTCACGCACCTGTGTTGGGAGATCAAATATGGATTCTGAACTCCCCGTCGGTGTGTCTGTGATCCGGCGTATAGCTTCGGTCACCTCAGAGCCAACTCTCTGGACCCAGCCTAGCGTGTCCCTATGTTGCAGGGATCACTGGGGTCTTTCCTACCCGTGTGACTACCGTGTACATCAGGGGATCCTTTCCTCCAGTCGTCCTCTGTCACCGCTGCCGGTTTCCTCGGACCCTGCTGCACTGGTCCAGTCTTTCCCCTTCCCTTGGGTTACAGGCTGTGGAGCTGGCTTTATCTCCAGAGGACTGTGCCTCACAGGATTCTGCGCCTCCAGGGAGCCCAAAATCTTTAGGGAAGTGTAACTCTTTACTCTTGTTCTTTACTGCTCAGACTTCTCCAGCCTACTAACTAACAACTTTCTGTTTTCCCCTTATGTACCCGGTCCGTCACCTTGACTATGTCCCACCCACTGTGACTGGCCCTACCACCCTATGCCTGCCTAGAGTCCCGGGCTCCGGGCTTGGTCTTGTGTCTGTGGGTGTGTGTTATGAAGGTGTTTTGTGTAAAAACCTATCTTCACCTGCCTGGCTGCAGTTCCTATCTGTGGCCACACTGTACGCAGGGGCACCATATTTGTACACCCAGCTTGGATGAGCATTATGTGTTGTGCATGCATTAAGGAGAGAAAACTGCTACTACTTACCTCTCACACCTTACAGAATTTTCCTTCCCAGAAATAAAAGGATTAGATGTTCAATTTTCCCCTAGAGAGCCTAGTGATGCCTTACTCATTACGTGGTTGATCACAAATATTATAAATTGTGCCAACATAGCATCACCAATATAAGAGGTTTCGTTGGATATTAATCTAATGTATGTGCTCAGCCTATCAATGATAATGGAAATCTTCCTGGATTCATTATTACTTATTACCAAGGACTGAAGCAGCGGAATGACACATTATGTAGCTTATTTGACACCTGTGGCATTTGCTGTTTTGCAATGAACTGTAATTGTGTTAGAATATTTTGGGCATTTGAATGGAAAAATAGTAAAATGTCAATTGAGATGAAAATTAAATCCATTCATGTTACGGAAAATTCATTTTTCATAAAAGCATAAAATCTAAAACAGAAAATAAAAAAAAGGCATTTAAATGTTCCTGACCAAAACAACAGTAAAAGTGCCAAAGGGGCTTTTAAACAGCTCGGAGCGTGCTAATTGGATAGAGTTCTTTTTTATACGCTAACCTTTGCACAGCTGTGTTTATAACATTGCCTGCAAATTTTAAGATGCATTACTTAAGATATACTTTCTGTGGTAATTGTGGTTTTGGGAGGCTGTGGTTGGAAAGAAGGGCTTTTGTTTTGTGTATTGGCAACATCAATTACACTTCTTCAGATGGCATTAACCCATTCAGGAGAACAAAAGAAGATATATTTAATTAAACGAAGTATGAATTATTGAATTAGGATTTGTGCGAGTCACTACGAGGGCAGCAAAGTGAGCGCTTTGTGCGATGTGACACTTCTTTTGTCCTCGTTATAAATGAGACAAGAACAAAAATGAACAACATTTATGTTACATAGCGCAGCAGGAAAAACAAATTGTCCTCAAAAATGCTAAAAAATACAAAGTATTGTACAAAAGTTGCTTAAAAGAAAACACTAATAAAGCATAAAAGTCACAGCTTTTGGCAACAATTTAGAAGACCTTCCCTTGGTATTTAATGAGTTACTGTTTAAAGGTTGCCAGCCAAAAACCGGCAGCACCCATATAACATGATATTGAGATTTCACCGATGTAGGCAACTTAGCAGTAAAGAAAACAGCATGGCTCTTATTTCCATGTAAAAAGAGCAATCTGTGCTAGCCACCTTTTAGTTAACTTTTGTTTTATTAAATTGGGGCCTTCCTATGGATAACCGCACAGATATATAAGCATGGAGGTCCCGGGGTTCTGTGGTGTAATGGTTTAAGAATTTTGTAAATGGATATTAAAGCATGGCCGACAGCCAAATCCACTGTGCCAGGCTCAGCCGTGTGCAAGAGATGTAACCTACACAGCTTCTAACTGGTTTCTTGGGACTGAGTGCTTTTCTTTATACCAAAGATATAAAATGTAATCATTCTTTTTAAATGTCTGCTAAAATGTGACCAATTCTGCGGATCAGTGTGACATATTTGTTGTAGGAACACAGGTAGAAAATGATTACTGTCACGGATCATCGCACTGAGCTACTTATGGAGATATACACTGCTCAAAAAAATAAAGGGAACACTAAAATACCACATTACAGATGTCAATGAATAAAATATTTAAGTTTTAAATCTTTATTCATTACATAGTGGAATACGTTGAAAACAACAAAACATTAAAAAATCACTGTCAATGAAAATCAAAATTAATATCCCCAGGAGGTCTGGATTTGGATGATAATCAAAATCAAAGTGAAAAAATCAAATTACAGTCTGACACAACTTCAGTGGAAATGCCTGAAGACTAGGAAATGAGGGTCAGTATTCTGTGCGGCTGTATGACCTCTCTACAATGACTGGGCATGCTCCTGATGAGGCAGAGGATGTTCTCCTGAGGGATCTCCTCCCAGAGCTGGATTAAAACATCAGTCAACTTTTGGACAGTCTGTGGTACAACATGGCATTGGTGGATGGAATGAGACATGATATCCCAGATTTGCTTGATTGGATCATCATGCATGAACTGCTGACACACTTCAGCCACATGAGACCAGCATTGTCATGCCTGACAAGGTACCTAGTGCCCACTGCAACTGTATATCGTCTCACAATGAGTCTGAGTATCTCATCCTAGTACCTAATGGCAGTCAGGGCACCTCTGGCTTGCACATGGAGGGCTGTGCGGCCCTTCAAAGAAATGCCTTCCCACACTATTACTGACCCACTGCCAAACCGGTCATACTGGAAGATGTTGCAGACAGTAGAACGATCTCCAAGGCCTCTCCAGACTCTGTCATGTCTGTCACATGTGTTCAGGGTGAACCTGCTCTCATCTGTGAAGAGCACAGGGTGCCTATGATGAATCTGCCAAACTTATTGTTCACTGGCAAATGGCAATCGCCATTCACAGTTTTCAGCTTTAAGCACAACACCCACTTGTGGATGTTAGGCCCTCGTACCACCTTCATGGAGCCTGTTTCTGACTGTTTGAGCAAACACAGGTCTTAGCCTGAATGGTGCCCTGTGCAAAACTGCCTTTTGGTGCCCAACCCTATTGATTTTTCTACCCAGTTTCCCAGGATAATAACGCAGAGAGGTGGCCAATTTTTTTATATCCTAAAAAAATATTTCTTCACATGTATTGTAAAATAAATGCCTCTGAATTTATACTGCAGAATCTGCACCTGCAATCCACATTAAATCAACCAGGTGTGAACTTACACTTATAGGGGTTTGCTGATCTCATACATTATAGATAGGATACGCAGATCTCAACGCTGGGACCCCCATCAGTCTGGAGAATGTGAGTTCTGCCATCTCTTGGCAAAGAGTGGAGCAGGTCGTGGCCCTATTGTTGGGATCTGCACATACTATACCAATCGTTTGAATCTACCAGACAAGTCCAGGATGAGAAGAGCACAGGATGCATGATAGAGCCGCTGCCTGCTCTGCCTGTACTCAGGGGCAAAAAGGCCAACATACAGATGTTTAAAGGGATTGTACAAAATACGTAACCCACTTCACGTGTGACCCACTTCACGTGTACCCACTTCTCACAAGTCCTAGCCACTAAATTCTTAGCCACTAACTCAGTGTCCAAAATCAGCAAGGGAAAAATGTAAAAATTTTTTACTTACCACAGCATTACTTTGGTCAGTCGACCATTGCACTCATGCAAGGTGCAGCTTTGCCTTGATTATAAAGGGAAGGCATTACTAGTGCAGGACACCAGCCTTCAATCACTAAACACCTCCTTAATCTTGGAGGGCAGCGAACCACTGGCTGTATCCACTCAAGATTTAACCAGAAACCAAACTGTCAATCCAAAGGGGATGAGTTACAGTACAATACAATATTTTTGCTGAATAATCTGTTGTACACCCTGTGTGGCTTCCACCCTACCCAAGTAGGTGCTATCTATTCCCCAATTAACCCTTTCAATGCGTTTCTGCCTCAATATGTGAGGCTCATCAGGGGAGGAATATGTGGCAGGGCGTATCCATAAATTAAAAAACGCAGGCTAACATTGGAGACATCTAGTTAGAGTCTCTATAATCCTTCCACACATTTCTCCCCTGTTGAGCCTCACAAATATACCTTAGAATTTATTAAAAGTTATATTTTATTCTCTCCCTACTGCAATTTGCAGAAACTCATACTGCACACCACAGCTGCCGCAACACATACCTCAGCCGCTGCAGGAGCTTCTAATTCACCCTTTTGAACTGCAGAACATGCCTCAGTTGCTGCAGAACCTCATAATACACAACTCAGCTGCTGCAGAAACTCAAATCAGGTACCTCATCTGCTAAAGAACATTATAGGCACCTCAGCTACTGCAGAACCTCATACTGCATATCTTAGTTGTCGCAAAACGTACCTGATGTCTCCTCCTGCTTTGATCAACTTAAAATTCTAACAGTGAGAGCAGGAGAAGACGTCAGTCGCCACATGACCACAAGTCAGCAAATCACATGCAAGCAATGAAAAAACAACTGCTTAAATTGGCAAATGGAATCCTAACAGAGCAAATATACTACAGGTAAAGAAACAATCTTTATTGTACAAAAATATAAAATCTTCACATAACAAAATGTAACAAAGAGGGGAGTGAGACCTTCAAACCTTTATAACCAACAAGAAACACTTGTACCATGAACTATCGCTATGACTTTCCACTGCCTAGCAATGGAGGTTTATCACCATAGGTTAGGGTACCCCCACACCACTTCAGCTATCCCTATGATTAATTCTAAGGTGATATTAGTTCACATGGTGCACAAGAATCGTCTGGTCTAGTTCACTTAACTTAGTTGCATGACCCAGGAAGTTATCGGTGTTAGTTACTCGGTGAGGTCAGAGGGTAGATAAAAATTTCTCCAGGTGCTTGACATGTTTCGCCCCTACAGGTCAGAGGGGTACATCAGAAGGAGGGAGAAAACCCTGATTGCCTTGACAGAGGTATGGGACATCGATCCTAATAGATTCTAAATAACACGATCCAATAGTCAAGATTTGCTACGAAGTCTCATAAATTACATCACACCATAGGAATTGAATGGTCTAGCATGGATCAGGATGAGGTTCCACCAGAAGGTTAGGATCAGTCCTGACACCATAGAGGTATGTCAAGGAACCAATTGGCCATGTCAATATACAAAAATACATAAATTAGGCAGTTCGCCAGATTGCTAAATTGTGGCGATAAACAGGCCAAATATCCATGTTTAAAATCAAATGCCGCCAAAGTCTTCTGACCAGGTTCCTTTGACCTTTGTTCCTTTGAGAGAAAGCCCTTGTATGGGTCCTATATATAACTGTACCCCAGTGGTAGACTGACACTGCTTGAGAAAGGCTTCCAGCCGAAACGTTGCAATCCCTGGGTGAATAAAATCCACATTTTCTTTTCTAAAGGAAGTGCTGCTGCCCATTTTTTTCCAATGTCTATAAGCCTTGGATTGTTGTAGGAGGTAGCTTTAGAAAAATATAGACTATAGAAAAATCTGTGCTGTTCTGTTTTCTTGTTCATTTTTTTATAGATAGATCAAAAAAAAACAGGCAGCACATCCAAAAATTAGAAATTAGTGGACAGTTTTATTCAGTCCTCATTGGTGCAACATTTCAGCTCACTTGAAGCCTTTGTCAAGCACAGTATAGTCACAATACCTACAACAGGAGCCCCTAATCTCATGTGGATAGGTCGTCTTGGACGTGTGTCTCCGTATATAGGTCCTGTCTTAACTTGTGCACCATGGAATAAGGTAAACCACGAGCTATATACTTTGCTAGCAGTTATTTATGATACCAAAAGATGCAGTGGGTGTCTAGGGTTGCTGCAAGAAAACTCATTCACAAGAAGACTATACAGCATTCAAACAAGCACTTCTAATATTCAAGTCAGCACTCACCTCCACTAAACAGAATTACTTCCTTACCTTCATATCCTCTTTGTCTCACAACCCCAGGCAGTTATTCAACATGTTTAACTCCCTCCTTCTCCCCCCACTGCCCCCTCCTACTTCTCGTATTTCTGCAGAAGACTTTGCAACAGACTTCATCAGCAAGATTGATCAGATCAGACAAGTGTTTGCTAACCAACCACTACAACCCCTATGTATACCTGACCACTCCCCTCCCCCACTAACCCTCCTCCCCTCCATCACTGAAGGAGAACTTGCACACCTCCTCTCTAGATCACACCTCACCACCTGTGCACTTTACCCCATCCCAGCTCACTTCCTCCCCAACCTCACCACCACACTCATCCCAGCCCTAACCCACCTCTTCAACCTATCACTAACTTCTGGTACCTTTACTTCTGCTTTCAAACATGCAACAATTACACCTATCTTAAAGAAACCATCCCTCGACCGCACCTCTACATCCAGCTACCGGTCCATATCCCTGGTCCTGTTCGCGTCCAAACTTCTTGAAAAGCCTGACCACACTGTAATCTCATCCCACCTCTCATCTAACTCCCTCTTTGACAACCTTTAATCTGGCCCCCACCACTCCACTGAAACTGCCCTGACCAAAATTACTAATGACTTACTCACGGTCAAAATGAACAGACAGTTCTCTGTCCTTCTCCTTCGTGGCCTGTGCTCTGCATTTGACACAGCCGACCACTGCCTCCTATGACAGATCCTCTCTTTCATTGGTATCACTGACCTTGCCCTCTCCTGAATCTCCTACTACCCTTCCAACCGCACATTTAGTGTCACCCACTCCCACACGACCTCCTCGCCCCATCCCCTCTATGCTGGGGTCCTTCAAGGCTCTGTCTTGGGGCCCCTCCATTTTTTCATCTATACCCTTGGTCTGGGACAACTCATAAAGTCCCATGGCTTCCAGTACCACCTGTACGCTAACGACACTTAGATCTACCTCTCTGGCCCTGACGTCACCTCTCTGCTGTCCGGAATCCCAGAGTGTCTATCAGCCATATCCTCCTTCTTCTCCTGTCGCTTCCTAAAACTCAGTGGAACATAGTAACATAGTAACATAGTATTTAAGGTTGAAGGAAGAACTTAAGTCCATCTAGTTCAACCCATAGCCTAACATGTTGATTCAGAGGAAGGCAAAAAAAAACCATGTGGCAACACTAAGCTCCACATTGGGGAAAAAAATTCCTTCCTGACTCCACATACGGCAATAAGACTAGTTCCCTGGATCAACGCCCTATCAAAGAATGTAGTATATATAACCGGTAATATTATACTTTTCAAGAAAGGCATCCAGGCCACTCTTAAATTTTAGTAGTGAGTCACTCATTACAACATCATGTGGCAGAGAGTTCCATAGTCTCACTGCTCTTACAGTAAAGAATCCACGTCTGTAATTATGATTAAACTTTCTTTCCTCCAGACATAGAGGATGCCCCCTTGTCCCTGTTTGGTATTGCATACCCCTCGGTCCTCTAATAACCTTGGTCGCTCTTCTCTGCACCCGCTCTAGTTCAGCTATGTCTTTCTTATACACGAGAGACCAGAATTGTACACAGTATTCTAAGTGTGGTCGAACTAATGACCTGAAGAGAGGTAAAATTGTGTTCTCCTCATGAGCATCTATGCCTCTTTTAATGCATCCCATTATTTTATTTGCCTTTGCAGCAGCTGCCTGACACTGGGCACTAAATGTGAGTTTATCATCTACCCATACACCCAGGTCTTTTTCAGTGGTAGTTTTGCCCAGTGTTTTACAATTAAGCACATAATTATACATTTTATTTCCTCTGCCCAAGTGCATGACCTTACATTTATCCCCATTAAAGCTCATTTGCCATTTATCAGCCCAAGCTTCTAGTTTACATAAATCATCCTGTAATATAAAATTGTCCTCCTCTATATTGATAACCCTGCAGAGTTTAGTGTCATATGCAAATATTGAGATTCTACTCTGTATGCTCCCTACAAGATAATTAATAAATATGTTAAAAAGAAGCGGGTCCAATACTGACCCCTGTGGTACCCCAATGTTAACTGTGACCCATTCTGAGTGTGTTCCCTTAATAACAACCCTTTGTTTCCTATCACTGAGCCAGTTCTTAACCTACTTACAAATATTTTCCCCTATCCCCATTGCTCTCATTTTATGTATCAACCTTTTGTGCGGCACCGTATCAAAAGCTTTTGAAAATTCCATATACATCACGTCCACTGCATTTTTTTGGTCCATTCCAGAACTTACCTCTTATCTTATCAGATTAGTTTGACAGAAGCGGTCTTTCGTAAGCCCATGTTGAGATTGGGTCATGAGGTTATTTTTCTTCAGATACTCCAGTATAGCATCTCTTAGAAATCCCTCTCGGATTTTACCCACAGTAGAGGTTAAGCTTACTGGCCTATAATTTCCAAATTCAGTTTTTGTCCCCTTTTTTAATATTGGCTCCACATTTGCTATACGCCAGTCCTATGGTACAGACCCTGTTATTATGGAATCTTTAAAGATTAAAAATAATGGTCTATCTATAATGGTACTTAATTCCTGTAGTACTTGGGGATGTATCCCATCCGGGCCCAGAGATTTGTCAACTTTAGTGATTTTTACTAGGGATGAGCGAGTACCTTAATATTCGTGCTCACTATACTCGCAACGAGTAGGTACCGGTACTCGCTACTCATTGCGAGTATAGCGAGTACGAATACTTTCACAGTGTATCTATTGATACACTGCGAAAGTAGCCTAAAAGTAATTAAAAGTTGTTAAAAAATAATAAACTTACATATTCACCTTCCGACGCCTGCATCGGGACTGGCAGAGAAGACATCCGATCGCTGGACAAGGACCTTTCACTACAAGCCAATCAGATGGCCAGTAGCAATCTGGCCAACCAGATGGCGCCACGTCACAACTACGTCATCGCTAGCGGCCACCTGATTGACCACTTTCCACCTGATTGACCACAATTCAAGGTCTTGACAGTACATCTAGGACCTTGCAAATTTGTCAATCAGGTGGCCGGATCTGATTGGCCAGATCGCTACCGGCCATCTGATTGGCTAGTAGGGAAAGGTCCTTGTCCAGCGATCGGATGTCTTCTCTGCCGGTGCCGATGAAGGCGTCGGAAGGTGAGTATGTAAGTTTATTTTTAAACAACTTTTAATCACTTTTAGGCTACTTTCGCAGTGTATCTATAGATACACTGTGAAAGTATTAGGACTACTCACTACTCCTAAGTACTCGGAGAGTAACGAGTAGCCAGAATACCGCTACTATTCGGTGAATATCGAATAGTAGCGAGTATACTCGCTCATCCCTAATTTTTACCGTACTTCCTGTTGAATTAAGCAGGTTAAATTTAATGGAGAGTTTTTGTTATCACTGATCATGCTGTCTGTCATGAGATATTCTTGTGTAAATACTGTTGCAAAAAAGTAATTTAGCATATTGGCTTTTTCCTCATCCTCATCCACCATTTCACCCAGACTATTTTTAAGGGGCCAACACAATCATTTTTTATTTTCTTACTATTTATGTAGTTAAAGAATATTTTGGGATTTTTTTACTTTCTCTGGCAATGTTTCTCTCTGTCTCAATCTTTGCTTACTTGATTTGTTTTTTATAGATGTAATTTAATTTTCTGTATTTATTTAATGCCTCATCACAACCTACTTGCTTTAATTCTCTAAATGCTTTATTTTTGTCACTTATTGCACCCTTTACAGTCTTATTTAGCTATAGTGGTTTCCTCCTATTTCTAGCATGTTGATACCCATGGGGTATATATTGGGCATAGGTCTTATTCAGGATCCTAATAAACATCTCCCATTTGCTTTGTGTACTTTTATGTCTCAGGACATTGTCCTAGTTTATTGCACTAAGATCATCTCTCATCCGTTGGAAATTTGTCTTCCTGAAGTTTAGTGTCCTTGTAGCCCCTCTACTACACATCTTATTAAAGGATACTTGAAAACTTATTTTGTGATCACCATTACCCAAGTGACCTCCAACCCATATATTTGATATGCGGTCCATCCTGTTGGTTAATATTAGGTCCAGCAGTGCCCCTATTCTTGCAGGTTTCTGTTCCCCAATGTATTTCAGGGTAGTTGAAGTCCCCCATAATAATTACTTCTCACTGAGTCGCTGCTTCATCTATTTGCTTTATGAGGATATTCTCCTCCACCTCCATTATTGTTGGAGACTTATAACAAACCCCTATCAGTAATTTATTATTTTTTTCCCTCTCCCCGTATCTCCACCCACAGGGACTCTACAATTTCATTAGATTCACCTATATTATCACGCAGGATGGGTTTTAAGGATGATTTTATGTATAAACAGACACCTCCCCCTCGCTTATTTCTATGGTCATTTCTGAACAGACTATAGCCCTATAAATTAACAGCCCAGTCATGGCTCTCATCCAGCCATGTTTCCAATATCCCAACCATGTCATAATTATTTTCCAACAAAATTCATTCTAATTCCTCCATTTTGTTGGTGAAGCTTCTGGCTTAGTATACATGCACTTTATGCATCTCTCTTTACCTCTATCTCTACCTACTATATTGACTGTTCTAACCCCACCGCCATGCCACCCCCAATTTAATTACTTGTGCCCAGGTTACTATTTACACTATGTTCCCCTCCTGTACAATGAATACCCTTCCCCCCAATCCTTAGTTTAAACACTCCTCCAACCTTCTAGCCATTTTCTCCACCAGCACAGCTGCTCCCTCCCCATTGAGATGCAGCCCGTCCCTAGCATAGAACCTGTAGCCAACAGAGAAATCGGCCCAGTTCTCCAGGAACCCAAACCCCTCCTTCCTACACCAATTCCTGAGCCACTTATTTATCTCCCTACTCTCCCTTTGCCTCTCTGGTGTGGCATATGGTACAGGCAGTATTTCAGAGAATACTACCTTGGAGGTCCTTGCCTTGAGCTTGCAGTCTAATTCCTTTGAAATCATCTTTCAGGACCTTCCACCTACCTCTGACTTTGTCATTTGTGCCAATGTGCACCATGACCTCTGGGTCCTCACCAGCCCCTCCCAGTAATCTGTCAACCCGATCAGCGATGTGCCGGACTCGAGCGCCAGGTAGGCAGCATACTGTTTGATGATCCCTGTGTTTGTGACAGATTGCCCTATCTATTCCCCTAATAATTGAGTCCCCCACTTCCAGCACCTTTCTGGCCTTCCCTGCTCTCCTGTTTTCCCCCTTATTGGAGCAGACACTCCTCTGGCTTTCAGACGTCATGTCTTGCTATCCCTGTGACAACCTCCTCATCAGCTAATTTAGCAAATTTATTGGGACGTGCCAGGTCAGGGCTAGCCTCCCTGGCACTCTTCACTCTACCCCGCCTTCTAATTGTCACCCAGCTAGCTGCCTCACAGTCCTGCAGCTCCATGCTACCATCCTCCCCCACATCTATCCCATTGAGCAGCTGTTCAGTGAGCAGCAGTCTCCTTTCCGTATTGTCTATAAATTTCAATGTCGCCAGCTGTTGATTTAGATCCAGTATCTGGGCTTCCAAATGCACAGTGTGCTCACATCTCACACAGCAGTATGCACCCTCAACCAGCTGTTCAAGGATTGCATACATGTGGCAAGATGTACACTGAATGGCATTGTCAATTATGGAGCTCATTTCCAAATGGAGATTGCACCAGACAGATGATAAGTAAAAATAAATGTAAAGTATTAATAAAATACAACCAGCAATTCAGTCTTCCCTTCCAAACTCCCTAAATCCAAAGTCACTGAATCACAAGTCACACACTTACTTCCGTTCACACTTACGCTCGGGTCACACTCAGCTCGTCACACTCACTAAGGAAGAAGATTTAAAGAGTTTTCTTCCAAAAAGCTCAGTGAAGTTCCAAAAAATGTAGACAAAACCGAACTCATCATCTTTTCTCCATCTCACACACCTTCCTTACCAGATCTATCTATCACAATAAATTATATCACACTTTGTCCTGTACCTGAGGTCCGCTGCCTTGGAGTAACCCTTGACTCTGCCCTGTCCTTCAAACTGCATATCCAAGGCCTTGCCACCACCTGCTGCCTCCAACTCAAAAATATTTCCAGAATCCGTCCCTTTCTCAACCCTCAATCTACTAAACTACTAGTGCATTCCTTCATCATCTCCCATCTCGACTACTGCAACCTCCTCCTCTGTGGCCTGTGGCCAACACTCTTGCACCTCTCCAATCTGTCCTTAACTCTGCTGCCCTATTAATCCACCTCTCTCCTCGCTGTTCCTCCACTTCTCCCTTCTGCAAATCCCTCCACTGTCTCCCAATTCACCAGCGTATCCAATTCAAACTCCTAACATTGACTTACAAAGCCGTCCACAATCTGTCCCCTGCTCTGAACTAATCTCTCGATATCATCCAACTCATAACCTCCAATCTTCCCAAGACTTCCTCCTTTCTTCCACATTTGTATGTTCCTCATCTAACCACCTGCAAGACTTCACCCGAGCATCCCCCATCCTCTGGAACTCTGCACCCCAAAACATCCGACTGTCCCCTACACTTGGAACCTTCAAGCGGAACCTGAAAACACATCTCTTCAGAACAGCTTACAACCTACTATGACCATGGTGCCACCTCACCACCACTGGATCCTGCATTTCACCACCATTGTACCTGGCGCTTCACCACCATTTGACCTTGCGCTCCACCACCATTGGACCCGGCACTCCACCACCTTTGGACCTGGTGCTCCACCACCACCAGAGCAGACCCAACCTACTGTCTCTCTCCCTACAGCCCTGTAGAATGTAAGCCTGTGAGGACAGGGTCCTCCATACCCTCAGTCCGTCACTGTTAGTTTGCTCATTGTATTTTTAACTTGTTTGTATGTAAACCTTTCTCATGTACAGCACCATGGAATCAATGGTGTTCTATAAATAAATAATTATAATAATACCTAGAGTAGATCGCAATTGGGTTTGCAGATCTCCCTTTATCAGCTGCAGCCAGGTGTACTAATACCAGGGTTGGTACACCTCTTGTATTACAGGCAAATGCCAAAGTATTGCCCAGTACCGACCTAGCAACTTTTAGGTGTAGTATATATCAGGTCTATTATCATAGTCTGCTGTATTGGGCTTTACAACTACTATTTGAGTATTTGGGATTCTCTATCTGTGTAAACACATGTTCTATCTTTTCTCCTTTATTTGGTAAAAAAAACATCTATGCCAAAAAATTTTTTATTTGATTTTGTTCTCCCCATAGAGTTCTGTATTATTTTATTGAGACCCACTGTTTTCTATATTGTATTTAATAAAGATTATAATTATTTTCTATAATTACTATTGTAGATGGTGTTTTTTAGTGAGTGTGCTAGTTACACTTTCACAGCCTTTGGTAGTTTTGACAGTATAGGGAAGGGCTTTTTATACAACAAGTGCACATTCTTCAATTAAACAGTGAACATCAAAACACATAAAATCATCAATTATATGTGCAGAAAAATCATCACAATGGTGTTATTGTGTATAAAGTGCAAAAATAGTGCTTACCGTTAACCTCAAGATACATAGCTAAACACAATATTGTTTAATTGGACATAATGTAATTATGCCCTACACCTTTGTGAATACATTAAAAGTATTATGTGGGGGCACATGGACATTACTCATCGCCATGGTGTATGTTGTACTGCCGCTAACAATGTTTTCTGGGTCTCACTTTGCAAGTCACAACATCATCAGCACCTCCCACCTGCCACCACTGTGACATCATTGCGCATGCGCAGAACGCGCTGAATCGTACCCCACCATCTTAGGAGCTGGCAAGCTCTGATCTCTTGCCCTCATTATATTCATACAGCATTATATATACAGTGTTGGCCAAAATTATTGACACCCCTGCAATTCTGTCAGATAATACTCAGTTTCTTCCTGAAAATGATTGCAATCACAAATTCTTTGGTATTATTATCTTCATTTAATTTGTCTTCAATGAAAAAACACAGAAAGAATTGTCCTAAAGCCAAATTGGATATAATTCCACATCAAACATAAAAAAGGGGGTGGACACAAGTATTGGCACCGTTAGAAAAATTATGTGATGCTTCTCTAATTTGTGTAATTAACAGCACCTGTAACTTACCTGTGGCACCTAACAAGTGTTGGCAATAACTAAATCACACTTGCAGCCAGTTGACATGGATTAAAGTTGACTCAACCTCTGTCCTGTGTCCTTGTGTGTACCACATTGAGCATGAAGAAAAGAAAGAAGACCAAAGAACTGTCTGAGGACTTGAGAAACCAAATTGTGAGGAAGCATGAGCAATCTCAAGGCTACAAGTCCATCTCCAAAGACCTGAATGTTCCAGTGTCTACCATGCGCAGTGTCATCAAGAAGTTTAAAGCCCATGACACTGTGGCTAACCTCCCTAGATGTGGAAGGAAAAGAAAAATTGGCGAGAGATTTCAACGCAAGATTGTGCGGATGGTGGATAAAGAACCCCGACTAACATCCAAATAAGTTCAAGCTGCCCTGCAGTCCGAGGGTACAACAGTGTCAACCTGTACTATCCGTCGGCGTCTGAATGAAAAGGAGCTGTATGGTAGGAGACCTGGGAAGACCCCACTTCTTACCCCGAGACATAAAAAAGCCAGGCTGGAGTTTGCCAAAACTTACCTGAGAAAGCCTAAAACGTTTTGGAAGAATGTTCTCTCTTTTTTGGGCAAAGGCATCAACATAGAGTTTACAGGAGAAAAAAAGAGGCATTCAAAGAAAAGAACGGTCCCTACAGTCAAACATGGCGGAGGTTCTCTGATGTTTTGGGGTTGCTTTGCTGCCTCTGGCACTGGACTGCTTGACCGTGTGCATGGCATTATGAAGTCTGAAGACTACCAACAAATTTTGCAGCATAATGTAGGGCCCAGTGTGAGAAAGATGGGTCTCCCTCAGAGGTCATGGGTCTTCCAGCAGGACAATGACCCAAAACACACTTCAAAAAGCACTAGAAAATGGCTTTGGAGAAAGCACTGGAGACTTCTAAGGTGGCCAGCAATGAGTCCAGACCTGAATCCCATAGAAAACCTGTGGAGAGATCTAAAAATGGCAGTTTGGAGAAGGCACCCTTCAAATATCAAGGACCTGGAGCAGTTTGTCAAAGATGAATGGTCTAAAATTCCAGCAGAGCATTGTAAGAAACTCATTGATGGTTACCGGAAGTGGTTGATCGCAGTTATTTTGGCTAAAGGTTGTGCAACCAAGTATTAGGCTGAGGGTGCCAATACTTTTGTCTGGCCCATTTTTGGAGTTTTGTGTGAAATGATCAATGTTTTGGTTTTTGCTTCATTCTCTTTTGTGTTTTTTCATTGAAGACAAATTAAATGAAGATAATAATACCAAAGAATTTGTGATTGCAATCATTTTCAGGAAGAAACTGAGTATTATCTGACAGAATTGCAGGGGTGTCAACACTTTTGTCCAACACTGTATTATACATAGGTGGAAAGGTGAAAACCGGGGCACAGGCTCCAACCAGGCAACTCAGCTCCTCTGTGAGGACTACAGCAGGTACACTCCGGTATTGCTCCGGTGTTGCTCAGCCTAAGACTTCAAAGCGTGCATGAAAGGTATCAGGCGGCACTCACCGGTTTCTTTGAAGTATAGTTTTAATCCTTTACGGGGTTACATGTGCAGGGAGGGAAGGGAGGTGCAGAGTTGGACGACAGTCGGCTGTTTAACGCTGTGTGCGCTTCAACAGGTCCAATGCGGCCGTGACGTGATGCCCCGCCTCTAATAGGGGTGGCAACCAATGTCACTGCCGGTGTATTAAAACAAAAATGTACAATTTAATATAAACTCAAAGTTGATGCAACCATCCATTATATGATTATGTTAATAGAAACTTCAAATACAAAAATGTAAAGATCTAGTTTTTACATATACAAAAATCTGTTAATATAAATATTTATCAAGATAAACCATGGCAAATCAAAACATCACTTTCTAATTCCTTTCAAAGTCATCACCTGCAAAGCTTCATCACCTGCGGTCTAAAGATAGGCACAACTGTGTCCCTCCAGCCGCCTGTTGAATCAGCTCCACAGCTGACTACAAAGGAATACCTATAGCATTATAATCATGTCTGAAAGGGACAGATAAAACTCTGATATTCTTTACAAAGTGGAAACAAATGGGATACCCATCCAAATATATAATAATAATAATAATAATAATAATAATAAAGCTTTATTTATGTAGCGCCAACATATTCCGCAGCGCTTTACAATGTAGGGTTAGAGTACAGAAAATATAATACAGTAAGTAATTACAGTAGAGAACAAATAAAGTACAATAATTGGATACAAAACAATAGGCATAGAATCAATGTAAAAAGAAAATACAATAAATAAAGCAAGAAATGAAGGTGACCCTGCTCAAAAGAGCTTACAATCTACGATGGGATAGGGGTTGCACAAGGTACAGGGGCTTATTGCACTGATGGTCCAGGCATCTTGAGGAAATGGGGCATAGAGATAAGCTTACATGGATGGTCATTGTACAATCTGTGTAGACCTTTTTTGGTTTGGTGAAGATTGTTGAAGAGTAATGTCCAGAAGATAGCCCATTCATTGTCTACAGTACAAAGGACTTCTATTAGGGAGTATGATAGGCCACCTTAAAAAGATAGACTTATTTATGCCAGAGAAAATATTATATTATACTACAGGAGCAAAAGACTAGGTTTAATTCCTGCCTTATGATATACCTATGCGTATACATAGTTGTTCGCGACCTGCGTTCACTAAATGTTGTATAACGCACACTTCAGTGTCCTAAAAGTTAAAACAAAATTAACCCCTTAGTGACGGAGCCAATTTCCACCTTAATGACCAGACCGTTTTTTGCAATTCTGACCAGTGTCCCTTTATGAGGTTATATCTCCGGAACGCTTCAACGGATCCTAGCGATTCTGAGATTGTTTTTTCGTGACATATTGGGCTTCATGTTAGTATTAAATTTTGTGTTTATTTGTGAAAATATAAAATAATTGGCAAAAATTTTGAAAATTTGACAATTTTCAAATTTGTAATTTTTATTCTGTTGAACCAGAGCTTTATGTGACACAAAAGAGTTAATAAATAACATTTCCCACATGTCTACTTTACATCAGCAGCAATTTTGGAAAAAAAAATTTTTTTGGTTAGGACGTTATAAGGGTTCAAAGTTCATTAGTAATTTTTCATTTTTCCAGCAAAATTTACATAACCTTTTTTTTAGTGACCACATCACATTTGAAGTCTCTTTGAGGGGTGTACATGATAGAAAACACCCAAAAGTGACACCATTCCGAAAACTACACCCCTCAAGCTACTCAAAACTACATTCAAGAAGATTATTAACCCTTCAGGTGCTTCACATTAACTAAAGCAACGTGGAAACAAAAAATGGCCATTTTAATTTTTCCAACAAAAATGTTCTTTTAGCCTCAATTTTTTCATTTTCACATGGGCAACAGGATAGAATGCATCCTAAAATTTGTTGGCCAATTTCTCCTGAGTACACTGATACCTCATATGTGGTCATAAACCACTGTTTGGGCGCACGGCAGGGCTCAGAAGGGAAGGAGCGCAATTTGACTTTTGGAGCTAATTTACCATTCAAAAAGTGAAATGGCACTCCTTCTCTTCTGAGCCCTACCGTGCGCCCAAACAGTGGTTTATGACCACATATGAGGTATCGGTGTACTCAGGAGAAATTGGCCAACAAATTTTAGGATGCGTTTTATCCTGTTGCTTATGTGAAAATGAAAAACTTGAGGACAAAAGAAAATTTTTGCGAAAAAAAAGTACTTTTTCATTTTTACAGATCAATTTGTAAAGCCCCAGAGGGTTCAAAGTGCTCTCTATGCATCTAGATAAGTTCCTTGGGGGGTCTAGTTTCCAAAATGGGGTCACTTGTGGGGGAGCCCCAATGTTTAGGCACACAGGGGCTCTCCATACGCGACATGGTGTCCGCTAACAATTTGAATGGAAAATTAGCTCCAATTGTTAGCGGACATCATGTCAAGTATGGAGAGCCCCTGTGTGCCTAAACATTGCAGCTCCCCCACAAGTGACCCCACTTTGGAAACTAGACCCCCCAAGGAACTTATCTAGATTGGTGGTGAGCACTTTGAACCCCAGGTGCTTCACAAATGAATCCGTAAAAATGAAAAAAGAAAATTTTTGTGGAAAAGAAAGTACTTTTTCATTTTACGGATCAATTTGTGAAGCACCTGGGGGTTTAAAGTGCTCTCTATGCATCTAGATAAGTTCCTTGGGGGGTCTAGTTTCCAAAATGGGGTCACTTGTGGGGGAGCCCCAATGTTTAGGCACACAGGGGCTCTCCATACGCGACATGGTGTCCGCTAACAATTTGAATGGAAAATTAGCTCCAATTGTTAGCGGACACCATGTCAAGTATGGAGAGCCCCTGTGTGCCTAAACATTGCAGCTCCCCCACAAGTGACCCCACTTTGGAAACTAGACCCCCCAAGGAACTTATCTAGATTGGTGGTGAGCACTTTGAACCCCCAGGTGCTTCACAAATGAATCCGTAAAAATGAAAAAAGAAAATTTTTGTGGAAAAGAAAGTACTTTTTCATTTTTACGGATCAATTTGTGAAGCACCTGGGGGTTTAAAGTGCTCTCTATGCATCTAGATAAGTTCCTTGGGGGGTCTGGTTTCCAAAATGGGGTCACTTGTGGGGGAGCTCCAATGTTTAGACACACAGGGGCTTTCCATACGCGACATGGTGTCCGCTAACAATTTGAATGGAAAATTAGCTCCAATTGTTAGCGGACACCATGTCACGTATGGAGAGCCCCTGTGTGCCTAAACATTGCAGCTCCCCCACAAGTGACCCCACTTTGGAAACTAGACCCCCCAAGGAACTTATCTAGATTGGTGGTGAGCACTTTGAACCCCCAGGAGCTTCACAAATGAATCCGTAAAAATGAAAAAAGAAAATTTTTGTGGAAAAGAAAGTACTTTTTCATTTTTACGGATCAATTTGTGAAGCACCTGGGGGTTTAAAGTGCTCTCTATGCATCTAGATAAGTTCCTTGGGGGGTCTAGTTTCCAAAATGGGGTCATTTGTGGGGGAGCGCTAATGTTTAGACACACAGGGGCTCGCCATACACGACATGGTATCCACTTACAATTCCAATTTATAGTGGACACCATGTCACGTATGGAGAGCCCATATGTGCCTAAACATTGGAGCTCCCCCACAAGTGACCTCATTTTGGAAACTAGACACCCCAAGGAACATATCTAGATGCATAGTGAGCACTTTGAACCCCCAGGTGCTTCACAAACTGATCCGTAAACATGAAAAAGTACTTTTTTTCACAAAAATTTTCTTTTTTTTCCTTTTTACAGACTAATTTGTGAAGCACCTGGGGGTTGAAAGTGCTCACTATGCATCTAGATAAGCTCCTTGGGGGTCTAGTTTCCAAAATGTGGTCACTTGTGGGGGAGCTCCAATGTTTAGTCACACAGGGGCTCTCCATATGCGACATGGTGTCCACTAACAATTTGAATGGAAAATTAACTCCAATAGTTAGCGACACCATGTCACAGCTCAGCGGTGTAACTAGGTTTGACGGCGCCCGGGGCAAAGATCTATCTTGGCGCCCCCTCCCAAAGTAGGTGAGAACCGGGGGGGAAGGTGCTGTCAGCTTTCAGCCCCGCCGCCCCTGTTGCAGCCTTGGTTGAGGAGCAGGGGGGGGTGCCGCTGGCGCCCCCCGCTGAGTTGCGCCCGGGGCAAAAGGTTCGGCTGCACCCCCCTAGATACGCCCCTGTCGCAGCATATGGGGAGCCCCTATGTGCCTACACATTGGAGTTCCCGCACAAGTCACCCCATTTTGGAAACTAGACACCTCAAGGATTATATCTAGGGGTATAGTGAGCATTTGGAACCTACAGCTACTTCACAGAATTTGATAATGTCATATTGAACATTTTCTTTTTTTCACGCAATTTCCCACTTTTAGAGCATGTGCACAAGACACGGAGATACCGTGTCCTGGTCGTCTCCTCCTGTGCATTTTTTTTTTGTATTTCTTTATTAAATTTAAAAAAAAAAACGACGTGGAGCTTCGCCATATTTTTGGTCCAGCCAGGTACAGCAGGCAGCTACGGGCTGCCACCAACCCCTTCTGCCTAGTTTTACCTGGCTGGAAACCAAAAATATAGGGAAGTCCCTTTTTTTTTAATTATTTCATGAAATAATTTTAAAAAAAAATGGCGTGGGCTTCGCCATATTTTTGGGCCAGCCAGGTACAACTAGGCAACTGGGGGCTGGAATCCTCAGCGTAGGGAGGCCCAAGCTTTCTGGGCCCCCCCCCGCTGCGAATTGCAGCCCGCAGCCGCCCCAGAAAATGGCGCATTCATAGAAGCGCCATTTTCTGGTGCTGTATCCAGCTCTTCCAGCTGCCGTGTAGCGGTGGCAGACTGGGTAATAAGGGGTTAATGCCAGCTTTTTCGCAGCTGGCACTAAGCCCGAGATTCATAACGTCTGGCCAATATTAGACCGGATCATTAGGAATCTCTAGTAATTTGTAAAGAAGACACAAGACAGAGAAAAATATTTTTATTAGAAAAGAAACACAAACACTATTTGGACTCCATCTTTATTATTCTTTGACGTCCGACGTAGTCCAGTGGGAAGGTCCGACGTAGTCCAGTGGGAGGTCCCGCGACGATTCTCAGTTTTATAGCATATGGGGCATCCCCCATATGCTATAAAAGCAGGTTCATTGCCAGGAGGATGACAGGTCATGAACTCAGTGAGTTCATGACCTATCAGAATCCTCGGGTCACAAGGGGTTAACTGTGCTCTTCATGGCGGTCTCAACATCAGGTCAACATCAGTGGTGATCTATCAGGATCCTGGGATCCCATAGGGATCCTGGGATCACCACTGATGGTGATCTGATGTGGAGATCACCATGAAGAGCACAGTTAACAAGGGGTTAACTGTGCTGTTCATGGTGGTCTCCACATCAGATCACCATCAGTGGTGATCTATCAGGATCGTGGGATCCCATAGGGATCCTGGGATCACCACTGATGGTGATCTGATGTGGAGATCACCATAAAGAGCACAGTTAACAAGGGGTTAACTGTGCTGTTCATGGTGGTCTCCACATCAGATCACCATCAGTGGTGATCTATCAGGATCCTGGGATCCCATAGGGATCCTGGGATCACCACTGATGGTGATCTGATGTGGAGATCACCATAAAGAGCACAGTTAACAAGGGGTTAACTGTGCTGTTCATGGTGGTCTCCACATCAGATCACCATCAGTGGTGATCCCAGGATCCCTATGGGATCCCAGGATCCTGATAGATCACCACTGATGGTGATCTGATGTGGAGACCACCATGAAAAGCACATTTAACCCCTTGTGACCCTAGGATTCTGACAGGTCATGAACTCACTGAGTTCATGACCTGTCATTCCCTGGGCCGCACAGCAGGGGTCAACAGCGGTGCGCGCACAGAGGAGGCGAGCGCCGCAGAAGAGACAGAGAGCAGCAGGAGCCGCCGGCAGGAGAAGCCCCCAGGACCGGAGGACCGCGGGACCGGAATCAGGATCGTTGGTAGGTAAGAGTGGTGAGGGGGGATTTACTGGGACACGGGGGGGGGAACCACAAACAGTTTAGAGGCGGCGGGGCCTCTGGGGAAAAGGCACCGGGCACAAGGTATCAGGGGAGGGGGGCGGGGGGTGCCCGGTGCCCGGAGGCCGGGGGATGCCCGGAGGCTGGGGGATCCCTGCAGGGGACTAGGGGAGCACCGGGGGAGGACATTCCCATGCAGCCTGACATGTGTGACATGTCAGGCTGCATGGAGATGCAGCGGAGGCAGCGCACCGCCGCCATTTTTGAATGGACCGGGGGGGATGGAGGTGTGGGGGCCCGGGGGGGCTCGATCTTAGGCACAGGGGGTCTTAGCTGCCTTGGGGGTTAATGGATCACTTTGATCCGATATGTGTTTTCATGTCGGATCAAAGTGAAAGCATTTTTTATAAAGCACTTTCACTTTTGTAATGTGATGATCGGTAAACGGTGCTTACCGGTCATCACATTACAGGTGCGGGTACAAAAGAAGCTAATTACTAATCTCTAGGGTGTCAGCTACAATCGGTACGCTGACACCCTAGAGGTATTAGCTCCAGGGGCGGCGCTACAGGGCTTTTTCCTGCCAACGTCTACAGACGTCGGCTAGGCTTTAGTACCCTTTTTTTTCCGACGTCTGTAGACGTAAGGCTGTCGTCTAGAGGTTAATAATGATACTAAAGAACAAAAACAATAATGAATAAATAAGTAACAGACTCATCAGACCTGAGGTCACCGTGTCGTGGTTGATGATTGGCCAATGTATGTACCAAGAACCCCAGATAATAAAAAAATAAGAATATTGAAGTTTTTTGAAAAAAAAAAAGTAACTTTTTACATTTTTTCCTCATATACCGCTTGTTAGCATGTGTGCATTATTGGTAGTAGTTGAGTGCTGCAGAGAAATTTTTTCTGGTTGTTTGATCCAGTGTCCCTGCTGGCACCGTTCATACTGTGTCTTTTAGTGCTGTGCAGTTTTTTCAGTTTTTTGTCTAATATGTGGAGTTGCTGGCTCCATGTCTGCACTTCGCACCCTCATCACCCACAGGTGGTCTGGGGTTGAGATGGAATCCACCCATTTAGAAGTGGTACAGGGAGGACAAGGAGGACAGGGATGTCAGCTTTGGACTAATCAGACCTGAGGTCACCGTGTCATGGTTGTTGAGCAAACAGACATTGGCCAATGTATGTACCAAGAACCTCAGAAAATAAAAATATAAGAATATTGAGCTTTTTTGAAGAAAATGTTTGTTTTTAAATTTTTTCCTCATATACCGCTTGTATGCATTATTGGTTGTAGTGGAGTGCAGCAGATGAATTTTTCTGGTTGTTTGATCCAGCGTCCCTGCTGGCACCAGTTCACACTGTGTCTTTGAGTGCTGTGCAGTTTTTTCTGTTTATTTTTTTATGTATATGCATAGTTATATCATAAGGCAGGAATTAAACCTAATCTTTTGCTCCTGTAGTATAATAAAATATTTTCTCTGGCATAAATAAGGCTATATTTGGATGGGTATCCCATTTGTTTCCACTTTGTAAAGAATATCAGAGTTTTATCTGTCCCTTTCAGACATGATTATAATGCTATAGGTATTCCTTTGTAGTCAGCTGCGGAGTTGATTCAACAGGCGGCTGGAGGGACACAGTTGTGCCTATCTTTAGACCGCAGGTGATGAAGCTTTGCAGGTGATGACTTTGAAAGGAATTAGAAAGTGATGTTTTGATTTGCCATGGTTTATCTTGATAAATATTTATATTCACAGATTTTTGTATATGTAAAAACTACATCTTTACATTTTTGTATATGAAGTTTCTATTAACCTAATCATATAATGGATGGTTGCATCAACTTTGATTGTATATTAAATTGTACATTTTTGTTTTAATACACCGGCAGTGACGTTGGTTGCCACCCCTATTAGAGGCGGGGCATCACGTCACGGCCGCATTGGACCTGTTGAAGCGCATACAGCCTGAAACAGCCGACTGTTGTCCGACTCTGCACCTCCCTTCCCTCCCTGCACATGTAACCCCGTAAAGGATTAAAACTATACTTCAAAGAAACCGATGAGTGCCGCCTGATACCTTTTATGCATGCTTATATATTTTATATTGAGTCACTGCTCACATATTACTTAGAAAACAGTATAAAACAGGGGCAAGAACCATTAACAAACAACCATGACTATATAGTGCTTGGCAACTGACACCGCAGGAGCACATAGCTATCCTGCAAGTCAGTTTGTGTGCAACCCGCCAGACTCACAGGGATTAACCTACAGAGCTAACTAGTACACACATTTACCCAGTCACCACAACATCCTCATCGAACCACATACATACTGGTTCATTTGCCTTATACCAATAGGGGCAGAAAAAAATCATCGGGGAAATCAGTTTATTACTTCAAAAAATGGCTTTTTATTAATTTCTCCAGAAAATATTTTTTATTCAAAAAAATCATATTGTTTTTTGTTTTTTTATGACAACACTTAACACCATGTGTGTGAGTTTCATCCATGTGTATCCCTGAAAAATAAGAGAAATTTTTTTTATATTAAAAAGGAATTACGTACATAATATATATGCATCAAACCCATAATTTCTTTTTTACTTTACACTGAATATAACATAAGGTTCCTATGAGGAAAATAACATGATTGTCATACGAATAATGTCAAACCACCATTATAAACAACTCATATCAAAGTGTGGACTTTAAAGTCCACATTCAGAACGTTTGATTTTAATGTATTTAATTGATATATCCATTCCATCTCCTTTTTCTTTCATCAAGCTACTCTATTTCCACCCCTTCTCAAGGGGGGCACATGATCTATAATCCTGAACTTCAAATCCTTGTCTTGATGACCTTTTTCCACACAGTGCTTGGCTAATGGCAGATCCAATTGTTTTCGCACAGAATACTTATGTTGGCTGAATCTCGTCTTGAAGTCGCATGTCATCTCCCCTATCTACCAGAGATGACATAGACATTCAAGCAGGTACACAATATACTCTGACTCACATGTTAAATAGAAATTGATCTTATCTGCATTTTTTGCATATATCAAGGGATTGCCAAATCTTAGTGTTTCCCGTAAAAAGGCTGTGTTAGGCCTCAAACCAGTTATTGCCAAGTCACTCAGTTTTTAATAAAAGGCATTTTTTTGGCCTGAAACCAGTTATTGCAGAATCAGTCACCTAACCAAAATCTTCAATCCTTCCTCCTTCAAACACTCTATCGTTATTTCTTTAATAAAGAACACTTCTCTTGACCCATCCTGCACTAATAACTACAGACCAGTCTCCAATCTTCCCTTCACCTCTAAACTCTTGGAGCACCTTGTCTACTCCCACCTCACATGTCACCTGTCCACTCACTCTCTTTTAGATCCATTCCAGTCTGGTTTCTACCCCCTATACTCTACAGAAACTGCCCTTATCAAAGTGACCAATTATCTTCTGACGACAAAACGTAATGGTGACCACTCTCTGCTTATTCTTCTTGATCTCTCTGCAGCCTTTGACACTGTTGACCACCATCTCATACTCATTATGCTGCACTCCATCGGTATATGCACTCTCCTGGTTCTCTACCCATCTTTCTGACTGCTCCTTCAGTGTATCATTTGCTGGCTCTCACTATCGGGGTCCCTCAGGGTTCATTTCTTTACCCTCTTCTCTCTCTACACGGCCCCAATTAGACAGATTATCAGCAAATTTGGCTTTCACTACCATCTTTATGCTGATGACACACAACTATACACTTCTTCACCTGACCTTACCCCCGCTGTACTAAAGAACACCAATGACTGTCTAACCTTAGTTTCCAATATACTGTCCGCTCTCTACCTAATCTCAACCTTTCCAAAACTGAACTTCTCCTGCTACCACCCTCTACTAACCTCCTTAACTCTGACATCTCCCTCTCAGTGAGTGGTACGCCTAGTCAGTAGGCTCTCTATCTGGGTGTTATGTTTGACACTGATTTTTCCTTCACCCCTACATACAATCTCTCACCTGCTCTTGCCGCTTGTACCTGAAGAACATCTCTAGAATCTACCTCTTTCTCACTTTGGAAAAAACATAAACCCTCACCGTGGCCCTGATCCATTCCTGCCTTGATTATTGTAATTCTCTATTAATTGGCCTCCCCCTCACTGGGCTTTCCCCTCTCCAGTCCATCCTTACTGTAGCAGCCAGGGTCACCTATCTGGCTAACCATTGCTCAGATGCTTCTGCTCTGTGCCAGTCATTGCACTTGCTGCCCATACACTATAGAATCCAATTCAAATTGTTTGTTCTCACCCACAGAGCTCTTCACAGTGAAGCACTTCCATACCTCTCCACCCTCATCTCTGTCTACCACCCCACCTGTTCTCTACGCTCTGGAAGAGACTTTAGACTAACTTCTGCATTAAACTGAGCCTCCCACTCCCAACTCTAAGACTTCTGAGCTGCACCAATCCTCTGGAATACTCTACCCCAATAAATCAGGTCTACCCACAATTTACAAAGTTTCAGACACTCCCTAAAAACACATCTTTTTAGGGTGGTCTATCATGCTCCATAGTCAAAGTTGTTTAGACATAGGCTGCTCACGCCACCAGACACAAAAGCATTACAAAGAATGGCTGGTGGCCACTTATGCAGCTCTCATCTATTTCCCATCTCCTCAAGTTGGCTGGACCATCATTGCAAATAAGCCCCTGTACTTTGTGTCACCCCACCTCATTGATAGATTGTAAGCTCTTATGAGCAGGGCTTTCACTATTTTGCTTTAATTAATGTATTTTCTGATAACTGTTACTTATGACTGTTTGTATATGAAGCTCTAAATTGTAATGCGCTGCAGATTATGTTGGTGCTATATAAATACATATTATTATTATTATTATTTATAGTTTCTACTAAAAAAGGGATTTTTTTGTCTTGAAACAAGTTATTGCCAAATCACTCAGTTTGTAGAAAAAAGGCAATTTTTTGGCATGGAACCTGTTATTTTCAAGTCACTCAGTTTCCCTTAAAAAGGCTGTGTTAGACCTCAAACCAGTTATTGCAAATCACTCAGATTGTACAAAAACGGCATTTTTAGCCTGAAACCAGTTATTACCAAATCAAGGCTGCATTAGGCCTCAAACAGGTGCTTTCCCATTATGGGTGGATTAAACATGAGTGGAAAATCCAAAGATCGTGGTGGTGAAAAGTTAAGGGGTAAAGAGTTGTAAAAAAGGGGAGTAGGCTTGGTGTTCGAGGTGTACGTGGGGAAGGTGCTACTGCTAATGTTACTGAAAACTGTACTGACCAAACATTGGCTCATCATCACATACCAAGCAAAGTGACAACTTCTGTAACTGGACAGCCTACTACAGTGTCTTTGTTTGCCAGTAGAAGAGCGTTATGAGTTGTGGATGAAGCCAGAAAGAGTTTTTGTTCCAGTTCATGGCAAGTGCTACATGAAGTGTCCTATTCTCCAGTTCCTCCAGCTCAACATTACAAGCAGTACAGTCTTCAGAGGTGGCGCCCCAATTACTCCTGTGTCACAACTCTCCAACCCAACAACTGATTGTGGGGAAACCTAGATGGGCGATTCTGCGGAGATATTCCCACATTCAACTCAATGGGCATCAGAGGTCTTCTCCAAAGATTAACAAACTTCAGAGGAGGAAAGCATCTGCACTGATGCTCAAACTCTTTTGGAGTTGGATCCAGAGACGGAGGAAATATGGCCAGTGCATCCATAGATTGTGTCTGATATGATGTGTAATCAACTTCCCATTATAAATGATACTTTTCTGTCTCTGCCATTTCTGAAACCAAGATTTTTATTTTAGTTCTGTACCTGCATAATAACCTGGTCACCTTAAATCCTCTTGTGGTTTCTTTGATACTCCACCCTGGCCAATCATGGAGGCATCCACCTTTCCCCTTATCCAGGTATTCTGTCTGTTCAACTGGTAAGGCTAGGGTCACACTTGCGTCACGCATCCGCTAAACGGATGTGTTTTTTACATGAGCAAATGTGTAAAAACGCATGCATTAACCCACCCATAGACTCCAATGCAAAAAACACATTGCAAAAGTGCAATGCATTTGACGCTTATACGTTTTTGCTAGTTGTGCTAAAAACATGGTCTTCAACGATTTTTGGTGCTTTTTCAAAAACGCATGCATTTTTTTTTTAACATGGGAGTCTATGGGAAACGCATGCGTTAATGCATGGTACATATATGTACCATGCAATAATGCATGTGTTAACAGACACAAGTAGTGGAAATGGGACACCAGTATAATAAACAGTCTTAGACACCGACCGTGGGGGCAGTCAGCCCATAGACACTGTGGTGCCAGTCCATAGAAGAAGACAATGCGATCCAAATAGAAAAGACGGCACTCACCGGTGGAGATTGCACATTTAACCGGGTTTTCTGGTTACATGGTGCAGGGGAGAGGCGGAGGTGACGATGGCACTGTTTTGCGCTCCTTGCGCGAGTGACCCGTTGAAGCGCAAGGAGCGCGAAACGGTGCTGTCGTCACTTCCGCCTCTCCCCCTCCCCTGCACCATGTAACCAGCAAACCCGATTAAATGTGCAATCTTCACTGGTGAGTGCTGTCTTTTCTATTTGGAATGCATCTGTTAACGCTTGCACTAAAAATGATAAAACATGCCACAAAAATGTCAATGCAAAAACTGGATCCATTAATGCATCCTGTAAATGGATGTAACTTCCCAAGTGTGACCATAGCTTAAGGCTGGTTTCACACTTGCGTTGCGTCCTGATCAAGATGAAAACGCATGAATCTGCATCCGCTGACACATGTAAAAACCATGCCATTGCAGCTTTTTTTAACATGATCAGGCAAAACAAATGGTGCGTTTGTATCAGTTTTGCATGTGTTTTCGTCCCGATTCATCTTTGCGATTTCTTATAGAAATGATATATTGACCAGGAATTTGAAGTATTATGGTGAGAGAGACTGAGAGAGAGAATTGGCCTCAGCTATTCTGAGCCGGATGCTGCCTCATTGATTTCCAAGCATTGTTTTGACACATGCTCTCCTCCAATATGGCTGCATCAGGATTTTTACTTCAACGCAAAATTGCAACATCATGCAGGCGGGGTGTAACTCAAAACAACACACTCATCTGCATTGGTCAAAAACCGGATACTGCCTGATGTCCCTGCGGCCCAATGTTAAGTATAGGGACACATGCCTAATCAGGATGACTCAGGATTTCAACGGATACCGACAGAAAAACGCCAGCTTTCATAGTTTTGCTTCAGAATTAGAATTAAAATCCAGAGTCTAAAAGACTTCTATAATAAATGATACAAATGTATTTCTACAAATGTTCCTGACTGAGAGGACACTGGATCCACAAGAAAACCTCACCCCCAAACTAAGCAAAAAGTAATATTCCTTTCTGTTTTCTCAAAATTTATCAACTCCTATCACACTTCTCAACAGTTCGAGTATTTAGCTGTACAGCATTAATAGAGATGTTAGCGGAAAAACTAATACAAGTGTAGTGATATATACGTCCCGAATGGCTGACTCCCCAATAGGAAATGTCCAACAAAAATAATCAGGAATTTAAATTTATGCAATTTGTTCCTTTGTTCTTCAGCCAAAACAAATGGCGAGAGACAGTCAGGGTAACAGATATTCCCTACCTCTCCATATGGCACTTTGCTTTAGTTTCTGAAGTATCAGTGAGGCCACACACCCACGTAATCCCAACTCACCCTAAACTGTATAATAAAATGCACATGTTGGCAACATCAGCTTTTATTTATTTATTCTTACATATTTCATGGCTGGATCATCTGCAAACCACAGGTGGTCACAATAGAGGCAGTACTATGGGAAAACAAATGGCTTTCTTTGCCTTTGTAACTAAAGCATGAACATTATCTGAATATCAATTCCTGTCTGAAATGGAAAGTGATTAAGGGAGGAGACGCTCTCACAAAGCCGATTATGGCTAAACTAAATAAATACATACCTCCAAATACCTGTGCTATTCTATTCATCATAATAATTCATGCTGCACTACATCATCCAGACTTGTACATCTGAAACACATTTTAGCCGCAGTTGTTTTGGAAAGAAAAAACTTAGCATCTATTTTTATCATTCTTCACATCACTATTTTTAGTTGTACGTTTTAAATGCAGCTATATTTAAAAAAAAAAAAAATAGACAAATTGATAGTGCAAAATTACTCAATGCTGTTTGTTATAAATTAGATAAGGGATGACTTCTGGATATGGGATGGACCCTCATTTATCAGCACATGACCCAATGTACATAGCCCAATAATAAAAATATACAACGCAATATTTTTAGTGTCAAAAAGGCCACAGCTTTTATTTAAAATCAGAAGAGTATAGTAAAAATCAAGTGAAAAGCTAGGTAAGTGTATTCTGAGGTTCACAGGCACATGAGATCCCCAAGCTACATTACATATAGCAATTGTTGGACAGCAATCTGTGGGCGGCACGGTCTAACCACAGTAGCAAAGTCATCCCACTTCGAGGGCTTCAATGGCCCTACCAGTGATCCTTATTCCTGTGAAAACAGCAAAGCCAGACCTGGATGATGTTATCATTATCACATCCTTCAAGTGTTTTTTAAAAAGCTGAATTTTATGGCTGTGTGGGCATGGCCAGCAGCTGATAGGGAGCAGTGCAATGTGACAGCAGAGAACGGGTTAACAGAGGTTGTGACTGAGCTGTGTGGAGCCAGATGACAGAACAGAGAAGTTAGTAAAGAGGAGTTTACATCCTGACATTGCTTAGCTCTGTGTTGTAATCTGATACATTGTTTCCTCAATAAAAGGGGATTTCCAGTCATCAAAAATATGATGTGTTAGATAGAGGAGTATTAGACTGATATTAAAAACCTTTATCCTTTATTGTAGTTTCATAAAAACCATCTTGCTTATCTAGCAAGATGTTTTTATGAAAGTACAATAAACGATAAAGGTTTTTAATATTATAGCTTAATATTCCTCTATCTAACACGTCATATTTCTGGTGACTGGAAATCCCCTTTTTTCGGTGTATATGTTTTGTTCACCTGGGAGTCATCTCAGGATCTTCATGTCCGTGCACCGCACCTTACTAAAGGCCACTTCACACACACAGATATCTGAGTCCAATATCTGAACAGATCTCTGGTTGCAGTGAAATCATGGACACATTGCTCCATGTTGTACACAGCCACAAAATGGAACAATGTATCCATGATTTCACTGCAACCAGAGATCTGTTCAGATATTGGACTCAGATATCTGTGTGTGTGAAGTGGCCTTAACTCCGGAGGGACCTCAATTGGATGAATATGTGGTGAACTGAAACACTATTTCTAGTACATTGTTTCCTCACCAGCTGCAATCAGCAGTGTAGGCCATGCCCCCTTTCCTTTATATTGTTACATGGTCGTATTCACTGAAGATGGATTTGACTGATACTGAACATGTGTCTGCTTCACCCACAGTGCACTGGGGACATATGAATGGTAACCAACCTGAATTTTCTAATGAAGTTTATTTGAAAGTTAATTAAAATCACTTGCTCTACATTATTATTAAATAAAAATGTAAACGGCGGTTACACTTTAAAAGTAGTGATAGCTCTGGGTGGGCTCCTGAAATCTCCGGGTCACCTCTGCCCCCCCGGTAGTCATGCTGCTGTGTAAATGAGTTGTGACATTATATAGTTGCAGGATATTTATTCTATCTAATATCTTTCTGTCACCTATCTGTAGCTTTGTTTTGTTTTCTTAATTTTTTTTAGATTTCTGCATTAAAATAAGACTACATACGGATGGATTGACTTGCATTGGTGAGTATCGTGCGATATATGTGACCATACGCAGCATGCTGTAATTTTTTTCCTCAGCAAGATTCCAACTGAGAAATAACTTGCAGATGAATTCTGCCTCAGTGGAAAACATAGCTGCAAGTGCAGGAAGTTTGGATATAACTCCAGTGCTGAAAAAACCCCAAAAATGCTGGAGTGGTGCTTTATTATCATTGTGTTCATTATGGGCTTGGTTGGACTTGTTTCAATAAATGAAGAAGAGACTTCATTAAAAATCATTGATTGCCATTGGATATGTTGGGTGTTTCCAGCACAAAATATTTAGCCACATTCTCATTTAATAAAATCTGCTTTACTGGCTCACTGTTAATCATAGAATGTATTTGTCAAATCCCTTTGTAAAGTTATGTTCGACTCCTGCCTAGGTCTTCTCATAATATAGTTACGCTAAAGAAGGGTAATTGGTAATTGCTGTGGGAAAACGTAATAGTGATAATTCATTTAAATCATTGAATGAACATAGTATTTTCCTTCATTTCATCATCCTCATCTGCTTGGCATTAACATTTTTTATTATTTTAAAACCTAGTCTACTCTCTATAAGTCTACTAGCTTACAAGAAAGGGTTACACTAAATGAGTTCTATTTTTCTGGGGCATCCCTTTAGAATTCCTTAAGAGTCAAACACTGCTAATTGAAAATTGCTTTGGGAATTGTCCCAGACCTTCCACGTAAAAATGTGAAAATTATTTTACTGGTTCGTGTAATATTATAGGGCAAGTGTCACATGACATTAGCACACGTACGTTATACAAATGTGCAGGTGTGAACCAGAGTGTTGATTGCTGAGTTTGAGAGAACAATAATTTACTGAAGAATAATGTGTTGCCTTTTCTGAGAAATGACACGGACCCCACAACAGTAAAAACCCAATCCTTCAATATCCTATTAAATTGCATTGTTATAAAGATTGATTGTGGGGCGGATTTGATTAAAGACTTTCCTTATGAATTCATACATTGCTTTCAAGAATGAACGGAATTATCCATCATTAACATAAACATACCCCGCGATGCTTACCAAACTGCACCGGCTGTCACGGAACTCACGCATGAGAATCCCATGTAGCCAGGAATACATCTGTAGTATTCACACACATGGGAGATATATTAGTAGGAAAGCTCCTATAATTAACAAAACCCTGGCTAAATATATACACTGCTGTTTGCTTTTACTTTTAACGTACATCAACAGCTAAACACATGTTTTACATATTAGATATTGCTGCTGACAGCAATAAGAAATCAATTAATTCTTACAATAACCTGTAAGTTTTATTTATGTCCCATGGATTTATGGATCTTAATGTATTCCAAAGAATTGTACACACAGTGTAATTATTTGGATGATTCCAATTTGGGGAAATGTAATTGGAAGCCTATCACAATTTTTTGGGGGTGTAGGAGGAATTCCATGTAGATAAAGACCCATCAAACCACTGAGTGACTCTTATGCCATTTAAGACATAAAGGTGTACTCTAGTGAAAACAAGTTATCACCTATCCACTGAAGAGGTAATAATTTATTGACCGGTTGGTAGTGATGGGCGAACCCGATCTGTGAAGTTCGGAGTTCGGGCGCAGATCCCGAACACAGACTTTTCTGGGAAGTTCGTGTTACAGTTCGGGTTTGGGTTTGGGGGTAGGGGGAGCTGTAAAAATAAGGAAAATGGTTATAAAGCAGCATTATACTTGGCATTCCCTCGCCCCGCTGCATCTACTTCTGGTGCTGCTCATTAACTTCCTAGATATTCACTGTAGATGGGCCCAACAGTCAATCACAGATGTTACAGAGAATGGGCGTCTGCTCACACAGATAGGCAGCAGAGCTGAACATGTTCCCTGTGTATTATATCAGAGGGAGGTTTTTTTTGTTAATTAAAGATGGGGAACAGGGTTGTGTTTTATTTCTAAATGTTTTTTTCTGTGCTGTGATTTTTTACTGCTGACTTGAAATTCATAGGGGTGGTTCTACAGTGCCAGAAAATGGCGCTTCTATGATTGTGCCATTTTCTGAGGCAGATGCGGGCTGCAATTCACAGCGGGGGGGAGGGGCATAAAGCTTGGGCCACCCTGTGCTGAGGATTCAAGCCCCCAAGTGCCTAGTTGTACCTGTGTTGAAACCAAAAATATGGCAAAGCCCTATGTCATTTGTTATAATTATTTTATGAAATACATGAACTAATTAAAAAAAGGGCTTCCCTATATTTTTGGTTTCCAGCCAGGTACAAAAAGGCAGCTGTGGTTAGCTGAACCTGGTTAGCATACAAAAATATGGCGAAGCCCCAAGTCATTTTTAAAAAATTATTTCAAGGAATAATTTTATAAAAAGGACTTACTGTGTTGCGGTTTGGTGCTTTTTTGGGCCAGCAGATTCACATGAACACATTGAACACAATCCACCAAAACAATCGTGAAATCCACAGCAGAAACCATCTCGTGGTTTTGGTGCATTATTTGGCCAGCAGATACAGATGAAAACATTGAACACAATCCATGCAGTTTTGTGCCAAGAGTGCACCGAAAGAGCATGAAATCTGTGGCAAAAACCGCATCATGGTTTTGGTGCACCAATTCACTGTGACAGCATCTATGATTGGCTGTTGGGTCCCTCTGCAGTGAATATCTAGGAAGTTAATGAGCCCAGTGCTCAGCGGGCTGCTACACAAAGAATGTGAGTTAAAGAACTGAAGACTGCAACCAGCTGTGTCTGAACTTTTTTAACGTGTCAAAAGCACCAGAAACACAGCTACCAACTCACTCAGGTACCTCAAGCTGCCCTGGGGGTCAGCCCTACCCATAGAGAGCTTAATAACATTGCTGCCTCCCAACCACCGCCCCTTTAGGAGAACTGTCATGCAGCTGCGGCCATCTATAGCCTCAACCTGCAGGTGGCATCATGTAAAATTAACAAGTATCCTCGGGTCCAGTCATCCCTTCCCAGAATAAAACCTCCATGCCAGGTGTCCTTCCCTAAGAGAGAGAGCCACCCATACCGAACTTTTAATGACACCTCCAGGGTCACGGAGCTGGGTCTCAGTCCCTCTGATCTCTGTGATCGTGATGAAGCCTCAACAAAGCCCAGGTCCGAGTATCCTAATGTTCTGGAGGGGCGTGTCATATACTGTGTATATTGATATATGTGTCTTTGAGTGTTATTAAAGTCTATGCTAAGTACCTATGTAAAAATGATTACTGTTTGGGTCTGA
Organism: Allobates femoralis; assembly: GCA_033576535.1. NCBI lineage: Eukaryota > Metazoa > Chordata > Amphibia > Anura > Aromobatidae > Allobates > Allobates femoralis. The sequence goes on from JARQOC010000004.1 coordinate 189,380,407, forward strand.
TAAATGTTACCAATGACATCATGTACCACCATGGCCTTTTTTTCAAAAGTCACTAATGTAAAGTTTTTCACTCCTTTTGATGCATTTTTTGAAACAGAGATTGAGAATCTACATCTAAATCGGCATGTCTACCCTGAGGCCAGCAAAGTCTGACAGGTCAGAAGTGCTGTGCCCAAATTGCTTTTTTTCTTTGCACATGTGGTTCAAATTTCTTTTCTTTGGCCCAAAATCTGCACCAAATCTGCAAGCAAAAAAACACTTTGGTACAGCACTTCTGAACTCCCATAGACTTTGCTGGCTTCAGGATAGACATGCAGACTTTGATTCAAATTCTCAAAATCTGCTTAAAAAGAAGCATCAAACAATGTACTGTGTGCACGGCTCCTTACAACAATATGGTGGAGTCACGCTCACAGAAAGCATCCCCCATATGCTGTTAGAACAGGACCACAGGCATGCATGGGAGTGTGAAAAGTGGTGTCACAAACATTACTGAACTTCAAACTTGAGGGGTCCCACAGGGGCTATCCCGCAAGTTTGAACGGCACAGCACTCCCTGATGTCACCGTTCCTCACATGTCTCACAATATCAGTGAGATATATCCACTACTTCTTGTGAGATAACGCGGCTTTCACAAGACAGCTAGTCTTTTCAGTCCTGACACTACTGACGTTATCTCAGGTCACACAGTGGGATTCCCTGCTGTGTGATACCCATTGTGTAACCTGAGACAACCTCAAGGAAGTCACGGCTTGTCACACTGCTGGGAGTTGTGTAGTGCCTAATGTCCGACCATATGGAGGATGCAGTCACTGATCTTTATCCCCATATGCTTGGGCTGACTACTTTAACATTTATTCGGATTTCATTATTTTTGGGTTTTTTTCTAATTATTATTTTGCAGCATTTTTAGGAGGGTTGGGTGAAATTAGTTCAACAAACGGATTTTAAGAATAATAAAAAAAAGGGTGAAAGAGAAATGTATCGTGGTTCATTTTCAAATGAAATATTTTTTGGTGTAGTTATTTGTGTTTTTTCTGACTTGGTTAGTAATATCGGCTATCTGATTGATGCCTCAATATTACTAACCTTGTTGCCAGCTGACATAACAAAACTGGCATAAACTCCAAATAGCATTACCCCGTTTGCCAATGCACCTGGGCAGCAAGAGAGCTGGGGCGAAGCATCAGCAGTGGCGCATCTAATGAAGGAGCCACTCCTGGGATGGCTATGGGCTGCTAATTTTTTCAAGATTTAAATTTTTTTTAAGATTTTAAAGATTACTCAACTTTTCAGTTCAAGTGGGTGTGTGAATGGATAGATAGATGGATGTAAAGTTGAGATAGATTTATAGATAGATGGACAAAATAGATTGATTTTCAGATAATCCAAAAATTGACTGCCGCACACCTTGCTAGAGGTTGTAGAAGCTTGTAATGGGGCTTCAGGCTGGAAAAAACCCATTCAGGGTTGAAATGTCGCACTGTTACCCTGAAGGCCCATTAACGGCTTCTACAACCTCTAACAAGGTGTGCTGCAGTCCATTTTTTTATCTAACAGAGCAAGGAAAAGGTTTGCTTGGATTGATTTGCACCCACGCATTAGCTGTGCAGCTCAAGTTTTTGGCATTTTGATTTTCAGATAGATAGATGTCAAACAGCTATATAATTTCCCACCCCCTATATATTGTAAGCTTGCACCCTTTAGTGCCTTTCATGTTGCACTAAAGGGAGTTTTAGCCTGGTATTTAGCTTTAAAAAACTAATGAATTCAAAAATAAATTAAAAAAAGCCATGAAGTACACCCTATTTTTGTTCACATGCTAGGGTACAGCAGAAAGCTGCAGACTGCACACCACAGCTGGTGGCTTTATCACCTAACTTCCCCCAAATCGGCCGGACAAAATTGTTGGCACCTGTACCTCAATCTCAGGACTCAATCTGATGGACTCTTACTGCATGATCGGTTTCCATCCCTGATGAACCACAGCCTGGTTGGTATGTCTAAATGCTGATGGTTCATTTATCTTTACTTTTCTCCTTTGCTTGGCTGCTAGTCGGGTGTTCTCATTTACCTATTTTGTCTCTGTCCTTTCACATCCAGGGTGGGCCTAGTTTTTCTCTCCAACATTCCTTGCTGGCTATATTTCTGTGTGGATTTCTGCAGCTAGGGGATTTGCCTCTTAGGCTGCGTTCACACATCGCGTATTTTGCGCGTTTTTTTACGCGCGTATTTGCTCCAAAAACGCATGCGCGTCTGCGTTTTACAGCAAAGTGAATGGAGATTCACTTTGTGCCTTGCAGACATCGCGTATTAAAACGCAGCGTTTTTGGAGCCAAAAACGCGCGCGTAAAAAGAATGAACATGGCAATTCTTTGCGTTTTTTTACGCGCGCGTTTCCATAGGCTCCATTATAAAAACGCGCGTCTAAATGCGCGATTGAGTAGACGCGAGTTGTTCAATCGCGTATTCTAATCGCGCTTTTAAACGCGCGTTTTTCCCTTGAAAAGGCGCGCGTTTAAAAGCACGATTAAATACGCGAGTGTGTGAACGCAGCCTTAGGCAGAGACCAGTGTTGTATTTTCTCTGTGTATTTTTAAATTTTCATCCTTATACCTATTTTATTTTTTCTGTTAGGTTTGTAGGAGGTTACACTTGCTTGCATTTATAATTTCACCTTTGTCCACTTGTGCATCTACTCATCTTTTGCTTTTTGTCTATCCGCACACTTTCCTTGTCCTGGTTATTAATGTGCGGCTACTTTCCCTATGGTTCTTCAGAAGCAACGAGAAAAAGCTTGATGACCTTTTAGAGAGCCAGGTCCAACCTGTGGTTTTTAGTTGTGTGCCTAGCGACAATCTAGTCTGTACAGGAAACAGTAGGATGTGGGTGTTGCTTCAGTAGTTTAGGCTTTGTTTCTCCATGTGCCTGTGTGTTAGTTGTTATGTGCATAAGGCTGGGTTCACATTTGTGCTGTGAATGCAGCGTCCCTGACCGCAGCAAAACGCATGCGCACTGCGTTCCTATGTTTAACATGGGAATGCATAGTGCCTGCGTGTGGCTGCGTTCAGGTGCAATTGCATTCGGCTGGGCATAATTTGTGCGCATGCTGAACGCAAAATATTGTTTTTTTGTGCATGGCTGTGTGCTTGTTTTATACGCAAGCAGACAGCCGTGCACAAAAAATGAATGGGATTGAATATGTTCACAGTCCCATCTGCTGGCAAGTGCACGGACGCAGCGAAAGATGTTGTCATTCCGAGGTCATTCCAGGTAAATCCTGTCTTGGCATTCTCTCCCTCTCTTCCTCTTCTTTCCTCTTCTTCTTTCTTCTTCTTTTTTCTTCTTCCTCCTGGCCTCTGCCGCTGATCTCCTTCATCGCTACCACTGATCTTCTCCTCCCGAAGAAGAAGATCAGCGGTGGCGAAGAAGGAAACCAGCAGCGGCGAAGAAGGAGATCAGCGGTGGCGAAGAAGGAGATCAGAGGCGGTGTCCGGGAGGGTTGTGGGTGACAGATAAAATTGATGAAAGTTTGCAATACAAGAAAGTGATGATTGTGGATACATAGCCCCAATCAAGTTCCAAATGAATTCAAGCTTTTGTGCAGTATCAGAGTGCATTACTGTCAGTGTGAACTGTCCGTCAACATTTGAATTAAATGAAATGCTATGGCAGGAGACCCAAGATGACCCCACTGCTAACACAGAGACATAAAAAAAATGAAATTTTCCAAAATATATGTGGGTAACCCGAAATCCTTCTGGGAAAATATCTTGTGGATAGATGAGACCAAGACAGAGCTTTTTGTTAAAGCACATTACTCTACTGTTTACTGAAAACGAAATGAGGCCTACAAAGAAAAGAACACTACCTACAGTCAAATATGGTGGAGGGTCAAAGATATTTTGGTGTTGTTTCTTTGCCTCTTAGTCATGCAAGGAAAAGGCTTGGGGTGTGGAGCAACAGAAGGGGAAACCAAGAAGATGGGAAAAGGGAGCCACTGGCGATAGGGTGAGGAAAGGTGGGTCAGCCCTTAACACTAACCTGAGCCTAAACTCTGAACTTCCTATTATCCCTAGGTGAGTCCTTCATATCTCAATCATGTGCCTACGTCCTGGCTGACCCTGGGCTAATGCGTAGTCTTATGACTATGATAGGACAACATGTGGAGAGAGACAAAGAAGTGGGAATAACACAAAGGAACTCCACAGCTTCTCCAGAAAGGAACTTCACAGCTTTATATGTATGCATATTTAAAAATTTAATTATTGTATTTTACAGTGTCTTGGTGAGCACATACCCTTGTGACAGTATATATGTTTGTGTACATATGTAATGTATTTAACATGTTTTAAATTCAAATTATAAACATGGTTATTAATGTATTCATGTAATATTCACCTCAGCTATACAAAGGGTTGTTGGTGCTTGTGATTCTGTATACACCTGAGGGAGGGGACAACCGTTCCTGAAATGTATAAAGCCAAACATTTTCTTCTCCTACTGGGCTCATCTGCTTGATCACAGAACCTAGGCATATCGGCCCTTTTTGCACTTTTTGTTCATTGACTATTTGCAAGCCATCATGAAATCTGAAGATTACCAACTGATTTTGGGTGGCAATTTAGTGGGTCTGCATCCTGGGTCATGGGTCTTCCAGCAGGACAACAACCCAAAACATGCTTCAAGAGCCCCCAGAAACAGATAGAAACAAAGTGTTGAAAAGTTCTAAATTGTTCAGCAATGAGTCTGGATCTTAATCTTATTGAACACCTATGGTGAGATCTTAAGATTGATGTTGGGAGAAGACACCTTTAAATATGAGAGACCTGGAGCAGTTTGCAAAAGAAGAGTGGTCCAAAATTCCAGTTGAGAGGTGTAGTAAGCTTGTTAAAATTTATAGGAAGTGATTGATTGCAGTTATTTATGCCAAATGGTGTGGATCCAAATATTAAGTTAAGGGTGCTATTAATTTTGTCTGGCAATTTTAGGGGATTTTGTGTGATATTATGTCCAGTTTGCCCTTTTTTCAGTTTTTTTTACTGCTGTTCCAATACACACAAAGTAAATAAACATCTGTATAACAAAAATATGTTTTTTCAATAATTTTCTTTGAGAAATACATAATTTTCTGGAAAATATCAAGGGTGCCTATAATGACAATGGTAGGGATTTCAACCTATATATACATACACTGTAATAAGGTAATTTTGTCTTGGGATGTACTTAATTTATATATAAAGGTACACCTTTGCAGCAAGTTCCTCTGCCTGGCCGTCTAGCCAGCCACAGATTCTGATCCCCAGGCCCGGAGATAAGCAGCCGACCCTTCTGGATGGGTCCCACTCTCTTTCTAGCTGCCTGGGACCCCTGGAACTCACTCCATGATTCCTCTCATGATGTTTTCTCTTCACTAACTCCTCCCTCCAGCCAGGAGATTGGCTGCTGCATGTATGAGCCTCTTCCACCCATCATCTCCCTGGCCTGGGAGTTGGACTGTGTTGGTTGTGTTTGGTGGTCTCAGCAGGGCTTTCCCATCTTACCTGCGAGCATGGCACCACACCTGTTGGACAGCTGCAGTACCACTTTGCGACCGAACTGCAGGGGGGCCACAGGTAGACTCAGCTCTGTTTTATCAGAGACCACGGGAGCATTAACACATCCGCTACTGTGATTTGTGATCACTGAATGACAGTGCTGAGACCTGCGGTATAGGAAATGGTGAGGTCTCTGTTGCCCTAGCAGTTACTATGGCAACAGTGACCTCAGCGCTTAATATATGAAAGTGCTGAGACTTGCACTATAGAAAAGCGGTAAAGCGCAGGTCTCAGCGCTGTCCATAGCAACAGTGGTTACTATGGCAATGGTGACTATATGATAGTGTTGAGACATGCGCTATAGTAAAGATTGTGGAAATGCACTCTGACTGCAACAGCAAATCACAGAGGCGCTCACAGAGTATGAGCATCTGTGACTGGCTGTTTGACAGGGCAATGAATATGCAAGTAGCTTAATGAGCAGCCCTAGGAAATGATTCAGCAGGAGACTGAGCAGCCCCGGGAGCAGCAGCAGTAGTCGGGTAAGTCCGATCTACCTATACTTATCTATCTATCTATCTATCTATCTATCTATCTATCTATCTATCTATCTATCTATCTATCTATCTATCTTCAGTAGGCTCTGTCACAGCTGTATGGCAGAACAGTTTGCAGACAGTGTGCATCATGTCTACCTACTTGTTCCCATGCAGTTTATGCACGTTCTCAGCCATTTCTGCCTTTTTACAGCTCTCCCAGACCTCTTTGTAGGATCCAGCAGAAAATTACTCGCATTTCCCAATGACTTGCATTGTACTCGCTATTCAGAACAAATACACAATTATTACAAAGTACTCGTTACGAGTGTAGCAATTACGAATATTACGTTAATCGTTCATCACTATTGATGATATGGGGTTGATTTACAATCAAAGGCATTGGATAATTGGCTGGAATTGATGGTCTCAATACTGAGCTATATAAAAGTATCCTACAAGATGAGTTACTTCATACATTCAAGTACTTTGGATATGAAAAGGACGAAATAGTGTTCCAGCAGGACAATGATGCGCAGCATACGTTGAGATTAACAAAGACAGGATGTAAAATATATTGGCCAGAAGATCGAGCTGTAATTTGATTGTTTGGTCATCAAGATTGTACACGGCAACAAAATGGAACAATGTGTCCATGATTTCTCTGCAACCAGTGAGTTGCAAACAATATATCTCTGTGTGTGACGGTACCTTAAGTGTAATGGGAAAGTATTTTCGACAATGGAGGCTAAAGCCCAATCCATCAAAAACCGAAGTATGCTGCTTTCATGTACACAACACAAGTGTTAAGACTGAACTAAGATAAGATAAGATAAGATAAGATAAGATAAACTTTATTGATCCCGGAGGAAATTACAGTATTACAGCAGCAGAACAAAGATCAAGAACATTTCACACTTTGCAAAATAAGTCTATATGGACAGCAGATGTGAGTAGACTGGTACATGTACCTCACCTTTTCCCCCCATACACATAGAACTTCACATAGTCTTGGGACGCTTTACACTTATACATTTGTTAAACATCCCCACTAGGGATGGGCGAGTCTACTCGCTAGGACTCGGGACTCGGCGATTCTGAAGGTACTCGCAGGACTCGTTACTCGGCGAATCTCCCAGCTTGGACTCGCACAGTAACGAGTCCAATGGAATTCAATGTCAATAAGCTTGACTCTTCACAGATACCCGCTGTCAGCAGCGAGTCTGAGCGAGTCTACGATTCCGAGTCCTGCGAGTCTACGATTCCGAGTCCTGTATACTGTATTCGGGAGTCGGACTCTCGAATACATAATCTGTTATGTTCCGAGTCAGCACAGCGTGCGTGTTAGGTCAGAAAACTTGTGAAGATAGCCAATCATAGTCAGTAATGGCATAGCAAAGTTGGTTGTGTCAGGACTATGATTGGCTGCTGTCCATCGTGATGCCTATGTCATCTATGACAGGCAAGGCAGTATATAAGGCTTGTCCCCGCCATTTTGGCCACATTCCTGAGACGATCTGACCTAGTATAGGGAGAGAGAGATATATGCTGGAGCAGATCAGGGATTGTCAGTGTAGGGAAGATTCCTTATATTAACCCAAAAAGCTCTTCTGAGAGCTAGGAGGAGGACAGAGTAGTGCTGTGTAGGCAGGCAGGCAGGCAGTGAGGGAAGGAAGGAGAAGCCTTAGAGTGCACACAGGACGGACCTCATAGCTTAGCTTACTCACTCAGCTTTGCTAACAGCTGCAGTCAGAGGCTTAGCTGAGGTGCTGTTTCCTTTTTGTTTTTGCACCAGATCGATTTTTGTTCCTAATAAGCCATAGAGCGTTATTTTTTCTGTGGCAGACCAGTGCGTTGCTGCTAGCACGTACACCACCTTAGGGAGTGTAGTGTGCGGCTTCACTGCCAAGTGTGAGTGCGCACACTTACCCCGCCAGCAAGTGACGCATACAGCAACACCAAACCACATCTCGGTGGCTGTGCGCACTTAAAACCAATTTTTTTAGGGAGTGTAGTGTGCGGCTTCACTGCCAAGTGTGAGCGCGCACACTTACCCCGCCAGCAAGTGACGCATACAGCAACACCAAACCACATCTGGGTGGCTGTGCGCACTTAAAACCAATTTTTTTAGGGAGTGTAGTGTGCATCATCATCGGCTCCAAGCCTCCAAATAAGAGAAAAACCAGCGAGTTTGGACTCGCACACTTTCAGAGACACATCAGCGAGTTGTAAATGTCATTATTCGCTATTACTCGGTTCCCTATTCATTAACATTGGACTCGCTGGACTCGCAATGAGTCCCGAGTCCTTGACTCGGACTCGTTGGGGTCTTGCGATTCCGAGTCTTTTAGGACTCGCCCATCTCTAATCCCCACAGCTGTCGGAACAAACGATTTTCTGTATCTTTCCTTTTTACACATTAGTTGGATTAGACGCTTGTTGAATGTGCTCTTCTGCTTCACAAACAGTTCAGAGAGCGGGTGTGTATTGTTGCTCATTATAGCCTTGCATTTCTTATTAATTCTATCCTCTAATACCTCCTCGAAAGTCCTAAGTTGTAGACCCACTGCCGCACTAGCCTTCTTGATAAGTTTATTCAGCTTATTAGCGTCAGCTGTGCGCACACTACTACCCCAGCATATTATTGCAGCAAAGATTGCACTCGCCACAATAGATTGGTAGAACATTTCAAGCATTTTGCTACACACATTAAACAACCTTAATTTCCTTAGGAAGTAAAGTCTACTCATCCCTTTCTTGCAAACCTTCTCCATATGGCACCTCCAATCAAGCTTGCTGTCCAGGTGAACCCCCAAATATTTGAAATTCTCCACCATCTCCATAACCTGACCATCAATAGTGATAGGTAAGCAATCCTTCATGCACCTTCCATAACTCAACACCAACTCCCTGGTTTTCTTTACGTTGAGTTCTAAATGGTTAGCCTGGCACCAGTCAACAAAGTCCGAGACCACCCTTCTGTATTCCTCCTCCCCCCGGCCTCTCTCAATACCTCCGACTATCACTGAGTCATCAGAGTACTTCTGAAGGTGACAAAGGTCTGATTTATACTGACAATCAGCTGTGTATAACGTAAAAAGGAATGGCGACAGCACCGTTCCCTGAGGGGCTCCAACACTGTTCCGAACACTATCCGATACGGCCGCCCCCAACTTTACGAACTGTGGCCTGTCCGACAGGTAATCAATGATCCAATTCACTAGTCCCTCATCAACCGCCATTTCAACCAGCTTTTTACGTAATAATAGTGGCTGTAAGGTGTTGAATGCACTGGAGAAATCGAAGAACATGGCACGTACAGTGGTTCCATCATTGTCCAAAAAGGAATGTACTGTTTGTAGCAGATATGCTACAGCATCGTCCACCCCTAGACTCTGCCGATACGCAAACTGAAGGGGGTCCATAAAAGCAGACACCCTCGGACACAAGTAGGCAAGTACAATTCTCTCCAAGGACTTCATCGCATGCGATGTTAAGGCCACCGGTCTATAGTCGTTATGGGAGCTTGGGAAGGTAGTCTTGGGAACCGGCACCAGGCAAGAAGTCTTCCATAGAACTGGTACTCTCTGTGATTGTAAGCTCCAGTTAAACAGGTGCTGGAAGACAGTGCACAACTGATTTGCACACACTCTGAGGACACGTGGACAGATACCATTAGGCCCTGCTGCTTTACCAATGACCAGCTTACTAAACTGTTCCCTCACATCATTTTCTGAGATCAAGAAAGTCTCCAACTTCCTCCTCCCAGTTGATATTGCTTGTCGCTCCCCGGCCTTCTCCCCTGTTGACATTGCACATTTATCATTGAATCTGTTGAAAAACTCATTCATCTCATTAGCCATTATCAGCCCCCCACCCCCCTGATCTGACCTTGCCTTAAACCCAGTCAATAGCTTCATTCCAGGCCACACTTCTCTGGAGTTGTTGTGTGACAATTTATTTTCCAATTTAATTCTGAATGCTTCACGGGCAATCTTAATTTTCCCCTTTAAGTCTCTCTGTACAATTTTCATCTCCTCCTTGTCTTTCCTTTTAAAAGCTGTTTTTTTCCTGTTTAGTAGATGTTTCAATTCTTTTGTAATCCAAGGCTTGTTGTTTGCATAACACCGAATCTCATGAATAGGTACAATATTGTCAGTACAAAAGTTGATGTAATCAGTAACTCTCCCGGTAACCTCATTAACATCATCATTATGTTCCCTGGCACATAACACCTCCCAGTCTGTGCAATCAAAGCAGTCTTGTAACCTCTTCTCTGCTGCCGGAGACCACTTCCTTATCTGTTTAATTGTCACTGGTTGTTTGCAGACAACTGGTTGATAGGCTGGAGACAATAGTATGAGGTTGTGGTCAGATTTCCCCAGGGGGGGCAATGCAGATGATGAGTAAGCATCCTTAACACTGGCATAGAGGAGATCCAATATATAATTGTCCCGTGTAGAACATTTGACATATTGATAGAACTTTGGTAATGAGATCTTGGCTCGATTAAAATCCCCAGAAATGACAGTTAGAGAGTTAGGGTGTTTCGTCTGAAGCCGGGCAATCACCCCAGACAGTACATCCCCAGCTGCCTCTGGATTTGCAGATGGTGGTATATACGACACCCCTGCAATAACAAGAGAGAATTCTCTAGGCAGATAGTAAGGCCTGAGGCCCACTGCTAATAGTTCAATGTTTGGGCAACAATGTCTCTCCTTTACTGTTACATGCCCCTGAACTCAAGGTACATTTTGAAGGTCAAACACAATTTCAACCCTAATTATTTAGGCGTAGCGCTTGATAGAAGACTAACCTTCAAATATCACTTGGATAAGACTGCGGATCCTCCTGGGGCTCTTCAACATCTGTCTTGAGAATGTCTACCCTTGCCTAGGTGTATTCTGCCACAGAATATTGTGCTCCAGTATGGTTGAATACTTGTCACGTGAACGCAATTGAAACTCAACTGAACAACACCATGCGCATAATATCTGGTGCCATGAGACCTATGCCTGTCCACTGGTTACCTGTCTTGAGCCATATCGCACCCACAAACCTGAGAAGAGAAAAGCTCCTACTTAAAGAATACACCAAGGTACTGCATCATGAAAACCTCTCAAAACATCAAAATCCAAGATGTTCAAATACATCGACTGAAATCAAGACATCACCCCATCTGAACTGCAATCACCTTGTATGAACATGATTTCGATTTAGAAGAGAAATGGCAAGAACTTTTGGTCAGTGCAGTAGATGGTGAGCTTCAAACATTTCCTCACTTACAAAATTCACCACCAGGCTTCAATCTACCAAAGAAAACCTGGGTCACTCTGAATCATATCCAGAACAAACGCTGGTGTTTGTGCAGATCTGACTCTCCTGCTTGTGACTATAGAGCTGACCGTCAGACAATTCAGCACATTGTTGCTGCATGTCCCCTTAGATCCTACACTGGTGACAAGAATGTTTTCTACACTGGAAATAACAATGCTATTGCACACATAGAAAAACTCGATATCCAACTCTGATTTCTGTTCCTTTGTTCCTTTCAATCACTGTTTATTGTTTATTGTATTCAATCTTACTAAAATATACACGTTCATTTGATCAAAAAAAAAAAAGCGAAGACCTGGTTCACTTATAATGAAGTAGAGGTGCTGGATTTGCTCCCACAGTCCTCAGTTGACTTATAAGTACCAACGTTGGGTACATGTAGAAGAGACCTGGGTCCATATTTCAGTCGATACATGCTTGAATCTGATCGCATGTCTTGAAGGATTCAGGCAGTATTGAAAGCTAAATGTAGATTTACAAAATACTAACAAATTAATTAAAATTGTATTTATATTTTTAAAGCAAAACAGTATCAATGCAGTGATATGAAAAGAATCTGCATAGCTATCGTATTTTTCGGACTATTAGACGCACTTTTGGTAAGGAGAAGGGGGGAGGGAAAGACAGCTCTCCAGCTAATAGTATAGTCCTGCCCCTCTTGGATACTCACTCGCACGGACGCCGTCCTGGGACCAGTAGACGATATAAGAGGAAAAAAATTCCAGCGAGAGGATCTCCAGTTGCAGAATTTATTGTGCATATATAAAAGCTTCAATCCATACAGTGAGGTACAAGGTGCTTAAGCCAACATGTTTCGACATATAGTCTTAGTCATGGCGGTATATGTAGACACAAGGTTGCCATTGGACGTAAGCCACATTGGTATATATGATGCATAGTGTTAGACTGTAGCCTATTGGTCACGGCCATGCTATTTGATCAGGCGGGCTGCTCCGCACAATATACCTGCATCACAAATGACAGACGCCCCCCAGACGGCTCAGCCACAAACTGCATGAGATAAAAAGGTGCAATAAACACTAAAAGATGAAGATTTGAGGTGTTGGTGGATATTTGGCCAAATACATAAGATCGTAACCCACGCCAAGGGCCCTCACACTCACGAGTCCTTAACATATGTTTCCTAGCCATATGTTTGTTTAGTGAAAAAAGACATCAAACATTTTGAAAAATCACCAAGGTTTCAAACACTACAAAAGTGATACAGAAAGTTTACAAGATGCTCTTAGACAGCTAAACAGCTCATGGACGATACAAGAGACTGTCTGTAGGGTATACTACCTTTCTTTTATTTTTTTTATAAATCCTTCTTTTATTAAGTTTCAAAAATAACATACATTTGTATAACATGATATTCCCCACATGTAAAGCCTGTAAAGTATAAATTGTCCATTCATGGAGACATGCGTCTCAGATCTGTCTGCATTTCATGTGGCGATACACGTGTCATTGTCTGTTATCAGTAAGTATGTGAGCTTAGTATAGCAAAAGTTTAAACCCCCCTCCCAATAAAAAAGAGAAAAGAAAAAGAAGACAATGAAAATATAGAAAGAAATAGGACCCCTTCACCCACCACCTGCCAACCCCTCAGCTCCCACACTATGAAATTGCTAATAACCATTCCTCTTCCTGATAACTAGCTCCGCCGACCCACCCGGCAAACACCACTATAGTACTGGTCATGCGTTATGGTTGTGTTTCAGAGTGACCGTGACCTTCAGTGGGCCAAATGTGCCGTGCCATGCAAGTCTTCTGAGTTATACCATGTCGTGTTATGGAAGGGATATACTAATTGATGGATGTCACCCCCGGAAAGTTGATCTATTATGAAGGTTCTCCATGTTGCGAAGAATTTAGTTGTTCTGGTGTTCCTGTCCCCTTCTGCTTCCACCTTCTCAACCAGCATTGCCCCTTTCAGATCCATCAATAGTTCCGATCGCGTCGGTGTCGCTGTTGTTAACCAGCGACAGCTGTCACCACTGATTCGCAGTATCAGCCATTTGTGTAGCACCATGATGGTGTATAGTAATTTTCTTTGCGCTTTGTCTAGACCCAGGTCCCCCAGGTTATGGAATATCCACAATAAGCAGTTTAGTGGGGCACGATGCTATAGTATGCGTTGTTTCCAGTTCCTCACTACCTTCCAGGATTGGAGGATAACACTGCATTCCCATATCCCATGGAGCATGTCTACCCCCTTGTCCGCACATTTTTGGCATAACTGTTGTCTATCTGGATGGATCTTGTTGGGTGGTATATTGAACCCCAGAATTGCCCCGTGCATCACTCTGAAATCGGTGTTCCTCCACCTTTCATTCACAATGTTTTTACGGACCTCACGCCAACCCTCCAGGATCTTCTCCTCGATCTCCCCATCCTGTAATCTTACCTCCCATCTTTTGAGAATCCTGCGTGGCCCTGAGGGAACTAGGTCTCACCTTGGGGTGACATATATGGTGGATACACTAATGTCCACTATCTAGTAGATTGCTAGTAGAAAGTCCAGTCCATAGTTTGAGCATTCCTTCCTTAAGTCATATAAGCGATGGAACAAATGTAGCCTCAATTGTTCAAACTGTAGAGCATGGGAATGGTTAAGTCGCCACCTCCTGAATGTCTCTATCGCCATCAACCACCTCCTCTCTTCCGTCTGCATCAGATCATGTAGTGATTTAATGCCCTTAGCTCTACAGACTTTAAAGAGTGTGTTGTCCTTGCCCTGGTTGAAGTCTGGGTGTCACTATGAACTAAGATATTTGGATATCTTCTAAGATAACCCGAGTTTGATACTCAGTGCCTCCAAACCCGTGTCTTTCAAAATGATCGAATGTGGAATGGCTACTGGGTCCCATGGGGTGCACCACTCTGACTGGAGTGTATAGTCTGAGTGTTTGCTAGTGTGTTTCAGCCAGTCTAAAGATATGTCTCGTTAGGTATGCCATGTTATAACCCCGAATATTAGGTAACCCTAGTCCACCTTCTTCTTGTGTAAGCATCAGTGTGCATCCACTAATTCTTTTTTTTTGCCCCTCCAAAGAAAGGTCATGAAAGCTCTGTTTATCCTATTTATGTCGACATGCTGAAGTAATCTCTTGGTCTGAAGTGGATATAGGAGAAACTACACATCTTAATAAGGTGACACCTACCCAGCAGGGATAGTGGCAAATCTCTCCACTTCTCCAGTTCTGTCACTATTTTGTTGATTAACGGGGCATAGTTTAATTTGTATATGTCTGTTGTATCTCTCTCTAGATTATTATTATTATTTATTTATAGAGCACCATTCTTTCCATGGTGCTGTACATGAGAAAGGGTTGCATACAGACAAGTTACAAATATAATGAACAAAGTGACAGACTGATACAGAGGGGAGAGAGGACCCTACCCTTGCGGGCTTACATTCTACAGGGCAATGGGGAGGGAGACAGTAGGTTGAATCTGCTCGGGTGGTGCTGGATTGCCAGGTCCGGTGGTGGTGGAGCACCGGATCCAGTGGTGTTGAGGCGGCACTGTGGTCATTACAGGTTGTAGGCTGTTCTGAAGAGATGGGTTTTCAGGTTCTGCTTGAAGGTTCTGAGTGTAGAGGCCAGTCGAACGTGATGGGGTGCAGAGTTCCAGAGGATCGGGGATGCTCGGGCAAAGTCTGGCAGGCGGTTAGATGAGGAACGTACAAGTGTGGAGGAAAGAAGGAGGTCTTGGGAGGATCGAAGATTACGAGTTGAATGATATCAGGAGATTAGTTCAGAGATATATGGGGAAGACAGATTGTGGATGGCTTTGTAAGTCAATGTTAGTAGTTTGAATTGGATACGCTGGTGAATTGGGAGCCAGTGGAAGGATTTGCAGAGGGGAGATGTGGAGGAATAGCGAGGAGAGAGGTGGATTAGTCGGGCAACAGAGTTAAGGACAGATCGAAGTGGTGGAAGAGTGTTAGCAGGAAGGCCACAGAGTAGGAGGTTGTAGTAGTCAAGGCGGGAGATGATGAGGGCATGCATGAGTAGTTTAGCAGAGTGGGAGTTGAGGAAGGGACGGATTCTGGCAATGTTTTTGAGTTGGAGATGGCAGGAGGTGGCAAGGGCTTTGATGTGCGGTTTGAAGGACAATGCAGAGTCAATTGTTACTCTGAGGCAGCGGACTTCAGGTACAGGGCAAAGTGTGATGTCATTTATTGTGATAGATAAGTCTGGCAAGGAAGGTGTGTGAGATGGAGGAAAGAGGATGAATTCAGTTTTGTCTACATTGAGTTTTAGGAAGCGGGAGCAGAACAAGGAGGATATGGCTGATAGACACTCCGGGATTCTGGACATCAGAGAGGTGACATACTCCCAGGTATTTATTGGCCCTTTTGGCTACAGGAATGTCACAGAAACTCGCTTGAGTACCCCCTCTCTCTCACCCTCCTTCTGAGCCCTTTAGTGGAAGTATCTCACACTTAGATTTGTTCAGGCGGAAAGAAGATAGTTCCCCGAAGGCCTCTAGCTGTTATAGGAGGCCGGGAAGATCTCTATGTGCATCCTCCATGTAAAGTATGACATCATCTGATTTAATTTCCTTCATGCCCATGTGAATCCCCTGGAAGCTTTGGCCCTCATTTATGAACCATGATAATGGTTCGATCACCAAATCGAATAGCAAAGGCGATGAGGACACCCTTGGCATGTACCACTTCTCGGTCGTATCACGTCTGATAGAAAGCCTGGTGTGTTCACTCTGGCCCTCGGATTTTTGTAGAGAGAGCGCAAGAGCGTCCTAAACGCCCCTCATACGCCCATCTTGTCTAGCACGGCTTCCAGCCATGGCCAGCTGACGCTGTCAAAAGCTTTCTCCACGTCCAGCATGACCATGGCTGGGGCCCCCTCTGGTTTGCCCTCCCTCAACCTAACCACTTCCAAAACCATCATGGCCCTGCGTATGTTTCTGACCGCCGACCTTACCTTAACAAAGGCCCCTTGCTCCCGGTTTACCAGGCCTGGGAGAAGAAGGGCCAGCCGGTCTGCCATGATTTTAGCCATGATCTTGAGATCTTGGTTTATTAGTGAAATAGGCCTAAAGATGGCCGAGTTGTCTGACGCTTTGTCTCCCTTGGGGAGAAGCTTTGTGTAGGAAGTGTTCGTGTGGTCTGGAATTTCCTGTCCTGAGAGGAATCCGTTATATAGTCCCTGAAGGTGGGGTAGTATCTGGTCTTTCAGGATCTTATAAAAACCGGCCCCATAGCCATCTGGGCTCGGTGCTTTATGTATATTCAGGTCGGCTATTACCCTCGCTATCTCCTCTTTTGTTATTTCTCCATTAAGACAGCCCATGCCCTCTTCCGTGACCGTCGGGAGTGTCACTGTCTACAACCATGTCTCACCTGCCTGCTTATCTGCTGGCCTTGCTCTGTACAAAGTAGCATAATATTTTCCCAGAGTGTTGTTTCTTTCTCTGGGGTTGGTCGTCACTGAATTGTCTGACCTTTTGAGTGCAGTTATGTGTGTCGTGCCTCGTTTACCCCTCGCTAAGTTGGCTAATGACCCGCCTTGTCCCCGAATTTGTATAGTTCGGCGTCTCGTAGAGATTTCCCAAAGAGGTCTCTCTTTTTGGCCCAGGTGTCGAATTCTGTTTTGGCCTCCAGCCACAGTTGTTTCATTCGTGGGGAGGGCTGAGTCTGTGTACGTCTGCCTGACTGTTTGACTCGTCCGTATGAAATTGGCATTTGTCATCTTCTTTGTCTTGTTGATGTGGACAATGATCTTGCCCCTAAAGATCGCCTTAGCTGTCTCCCAAAACAGCGTAGGGTTGTCCTCCTTTTCCCTGTTGGTCTAATGAAAGGCTGTCAACCATTCCCTTAGTAATTTGACAAAGTCCTGGTCCTGCTGTAAGAAGTGGGGGACTCTCCACAGGATGTCCCCATGGGAAGGCGTCTCGTAGCGTTAAAGTGATTGGGCTGTGGTCTGAAATTACCATGTCTTCTATTGTAGTCTCCTTTACCTTCTGGAGTATGTCCTCCCGCACTAGGAAGAGGACAATGCATGACCAGATCTCGTGTGGGTGTGAGAAGTGTGTGAGTTGTCTCTTCACCGGATGTGGTATCCTCCACACTTCCCTCATGATAAGATAAGGTGCAATGCCCTGTAGCGTCGTATCCCTCGTACATGACTCTACTGACCGTTCTCCTCCTCCTTTCCCGATCTGTCCTCTGATTCCGACATTACCTGTTTATGTCACCCCCCTATTACTAAGTTGTGTTGCTTATCTAGTGTGATGGATTGATGTAGGCCCCGGAAGAAAATGTCCTGTGCTGAGTTAGGTGCATACACATTGTGTATACTAAGGGTCCCCCCTGGTGTCTCCAAAGTCAAGTGTACATGTTGCCCTTGGTTGTCGTGGTGACAGGACAAAACATTATGTGCTATTGACTTGTGTGTTAAAGTTATCACTCCTGCCCACCTCCCCAGAGCTCAAACCCCTCCTACCCACAATCTATGCATGTGGAACATGTCCCGCCGGGGCAAATGGGTTTCCTGAAGCAGGATTATGTCTCCCTTCAATCTCTTGAGGTGCCTTAGTACCATGGCTCACTTCTCGGGTGACCTCAGGGCCTTCATGGTCCATGATATTATTTTAACCATGATTCTCATTGAGTAGCCAACCTGTGGTCAGATGTTTACATGAAGCATGTGGCACAAGTGGTGGTTCTGGGTCTCATTCTGCATTATGTTTTGGCATAGGTGGTACCCTAGGTGGTGGTTTCAGGTACGGAGCGGTATTCTCATTCACAACATTATGCAAGGAAAATCCCTGGGAGTGTATTGGAGCCCCTTGTCCCAATCCCTCCCTCCCAACCAGTGCATTAGTAGCAACTTCCATTTTTTCCAGCGGGGAAAAAGAAAGAAGAAAAAAAGAAAAAAGAAGAAAAGCGACCACTTCACTCCTGAGAAAGTGGGTCCTTTGCTGGCCATGTTAAGAGAACAAAGCAATAGCAAAATCCCATTTGGGGTTATGTCCTCTCATTTTCAGCCCCACTTCCTTTCCAGGGTCCCTGAGTCTCTGACTATGTAATCCCCCCTCCCGCTCTCCTTCGTCCTCTGGCACATTTCTGTTTGTGTACCTGCGGATATGGGTACTGGATGGTGTGGTGGGTCACCGTTTCCAACCTGGGTGTGTAAGCTCCCTCAAGAAATAGACAGCGCACACAAAATGAGGGAGGAAAAAAAAAAAAAGAAAAAGTTAACGTGTACAAAAAATATATATATATATAAAAAAAATTGAAAAAGTGTACAAAAAATATATATAAAAAAGACAGTAAAAAATATTATACTTTCTCTCTTTTTTCTTTTTTAGTTCCAGTGGGGAAGGGGGTGGGAAACACTCCCCACTCAGGATATCAGGGTCAGTGATGGACATCTTTGAAGCTCATCAGTCATTCGATCCAGCCCTGGTATGGCGTCAGTCTTCTCGGCCTGTGGGGGCGCACTTTCCTCTCTGGTTGGAGATCGTCGCATCGGTGTGTCCGATGTTTGCTCTGTATCACGATTCCTTGAGGGCCCTCTCCGCGGGCTGGTTGTATAGGCCCACAGAGTCTCCTCGGGGTCCTTCAAGGATTTGAATGATCCTTCTGGGCCTCTTACTTTGAGTGTTGCTGGATAAAGGAGCTGGAATTGAATGTTGCGTCTGAATAGGATGTTGCACACTTCGCCGAATGCTTTTTGCTTCTTGGTAACTTCAGCAGAGAAGTCCTCGAAGAGGACCACCTTGTTCCCTATGAGTTTCAGTGGCTTCCTCCTGTTCCTAAAGAGGCATAGTATTTTCTCCTTTTCTTTAAAGTCAAGGTATTTGGCAACAACTTGTCTGGTCCTCTGGGAGTGTGAGTTATCTCACCCATTGGTAATATGGCCGTTGCGTGTCCCCCAGTTCGACTGGCCCACTCTGTGCGCCCTTGCTACCTTATGCTGACCCTGGAGTCCCAAAACCTTAGCGAGGTCTAGCTCGCATATATCGTTTAGTTGCTGGGAAAGTATCGATTCTGGGAGACCCACGATTCTGAGATTGTTCCTCCTCGATCTATTTTCAAGGTCATCCATTTTATCTCTCATCCAGCTGGACTGCTTCTGCGATAGTGTTAGGTCATGTTCCATTGTGGCCAACTTATCTTCCAGGTCTGAAGGTACCGTCACACGCGGCAATATTGCTTGCAATTTCACTGGCAATTAGCTGATTGCAGTGAAATCATGGACACATTGTTCCATTTGTACACGGCAATAAAATAGAACAATGTGTCCGATTTCATTGCAACCAGCAAATTGCCAGTGAAATTGCAAGCAATATTGCCGCGTGTGACGGAACCTTTACACACGCTGTTCTAGGTAGTCCAGTCTGCTCGCATGCTGTGTAGAAATCTCCTGGAGCTCTTCCAAGGCCTCTCCTACTGCCTCCCTTACCGCCTTTTTAATGTCACTGCCACTGGCCAGGAACTTTGCCACCTCTCTTGCCATAGACCTGCATTCTGCGGACGGGTGGGGGTCTGTATTTGGGTCCCCAAGTGTCTCTTGGGAAGAGTGGTTTCCCCCTCCCTGGCTCTTTCCAGCATCCCTTGGGCCCTTGTGTTCTGACCTCCGCTGGTTCTGTGGATCGTTCGGCATTGTGCCTTTCTTCCGTGCACTCTGCGATGCCACAATCTTGACGGTTTGCTCGGCCGCACTTTGATCTTCTGCCGCTCTGTCCTCCTCCCAGCCCGTGCTTCAGAGCCACCAATTTATGATCCCTCATATGTCTCCTGTGTGAGCGGTGCCCAGTGGTGTGTCAGAAGTCTGTGGCTTATCGGCATCAGGAGCGATTTCACGCCCCCATCTCCATGCTGGTGCCGATACCGGAAATTGCTAATTCCATCTTGTAGGATATCAGTGTTATTGAGATGAATTGGATGGTTATGTGATTGTTCAAAGTTGTTGTTGACAATGCTAAAACCTGCATGTTACCTCTACATGCGGTGCCACCCACAGTACCCCCACAGACCCAGAACCAACACCCCAAAGTGTCTGTGGCGCCCCTGCATCCAGGAGGCCACAAAGGGAACTGCAGCCAGGCAGGTAGGACATTGTTGCACAACAACACCCTCACAGCCCACACAACCCACGTGTCAGAGAAGGTTACATCCAGCCCTGAGATTAGAACTATATGAGATCGGAGGGGTGGTGGATTCAGAGGAGTGGGTTGGGCACACCAGAGGTCAGGTGACTGACAGTATATAGTGAGGGGGAGGAGTGAAGGAAAGTAGTAGGCCGAGGTAGGCTGAGATGTAAAGACTGAAAGACAATCACACTTCTGTGAGTGCAAGGCTAGGAGCGCAGAATCCGTACTGAGCCAGTGTGAGCCAGAGGGGAGAGAAAGCCCGTCCGATGCTGATGCCACCAGGAGTGTGACAGAACAGAGGGACGGTGGAACCCGGGCCCTAGACAGCAGCTGAAGCCACTGACTGCAGGTGGAGAAGCCCTCCTAATATACTAGAAGAAACAGAGAGAAGGAGCCTGGTAGAGCCTCGTGCTGATGACTACTGGAGGCTGGGCTAAAGTAGAGTGTCTGCTCTAAAGGGGACCGTAGTTCACCCGGCAGCCCCAGACAACACGACGAGGGGTCTGAGTTCCAGATTGAGATCCCTAACCCAAAGGACAGACAGCTCAGTGACGTACTAGGACTCACAGAAGCCCGAGTCACCGCCATACTGTCCAGCGTTCACACACCCACCCGCACAGACGGAGACCGTAACAGCCCGGAAAGGACATTAAAGACTGTGTGAGGGGACACAGGGAGAGAGAGGCCTGGCTGCAGAGCAAAGGAGAACCCGGAGAGGGAGAAAGCACCCGTGTGTTGAGAACTGTAACTGTGCTGTAAGAACTGCAAATGACTTGTAACCTGCTGAGAGAGAACAACGAGTAAAGCTTTGGAAAACCCTGAATTGCCTCTCTTGTCTGCCTCTACCTGCACCCTATTCTCCCTCATACAGATCCAGTCTGTCAGCACCAGCCAGGAGGAGAGATCCCTGCAGCCTGCAAGTAAGTGTGCTACAACTACACACAATAGACTTTAACCCTTACTGCCCCGGGGGGGATACAGTTCTTCCCACTGGAACTATACCATCTCCGCTGCCACTCCGTCACCCCCGGAGGTTCTGCAGCAGCGGTGGCCCCATCATTGGCCGCACCAAGTGGGTGGCGTCACCCGTGACAAATCCCCTTGTAAATATTCCCCATCTTTATTGTGCGGGCCCAGGGACACGGTCCGGACCAAGCCACCTGTGACTTCCCCAGTACCGTCCGGTCCGGTACCGAGTACCCCCGTCCCGTGGGGGCTCCACATGTCCTCATCCTTTTTTATAGAAAGTTTCAAATTTTATATATACAACAATGGATATCACTTGTGGACTGTTTAGGGGGACTGGGGTGGTTTTTGAATGTGCTAAATAGGGTCATGTTTACTGTTTGTGATCCAGATCCTGAAAGGTGTATGAACTTTGTAAATAATAAAGATGCAAGGAAAACATTTTTAATTTATGCACAATGCACATCACTTTGAATTTTGGAACTGCCTTGATGTGCCCTTCTGAAGTTGTCAAGTACAGATATGTATAAAATCATTATAAAGCAATTGCCTGATACATTACATACTGGGTTTGGAAGCAATATACTGATTACATTGCTTGCATAGCTTTTTGTTGCTGACCTAATCACTGGGATTCATTACATTGCACCTGTTGCTTGTCACAAGCTGGTGTGTAGCAGGGGCGGACATATTGATAGTGCAACCTGTACCGTTGCACAGAGACCTAATAGGTAAAGGGGGAAATTTATACTTCCAAAGCAGGTGGACATGTGCACTATGATGAGCTGTTATACGGCAAAGAGCCCATATGTTGTTGCACAGGGGCACTTTTCTGTCTGTCTGTCAGTCTTGTCGGGGCAGCATTTATTCAGTTGTTCTTATAAATCGATTATGGAAGCACTTTAGCACAAATATCACCCTCCAACAGGTCATAATTTATCAACATTTTCCTAACGGGGAACTCCTATTCTACAACTAAAATCAATTTTGTGTGTAGATGACAAAGTGTAGTTTGCAGCAGCCAATATTCTGTAAATGTGATGTACACCATAACCCTCATATACAAAAACATATTTCACATTAACAGCAGAGCAAGTGGGCCCATTTGCTCTCAAATGCCAGGGCTTAAGTTCAGTCCCAGTCCAGCACTGCCTGCCATGTTCGTACCAATGTGATGAGTAACCAACAGAAAACTGTCCTCTCCACAGTATGGAATATAGCAGTTGGCTCTCCCTACAGCCATATGCTTACAGTCATAGCTTACATATCTGAGGACCAGCAGTATTTTACACAGGTGCAACAAATCTTCCAATGTGGTATACATTTTAACCCCTTCATGTTTCGTTTTTCATTTTCGTTTTTTGCTCCTCTGCTTCCAAGAGCCATAACTTTTTTATTTTTCTGACAATATACCGTATATATGTAATAGCTCACAGGTAACGGGATACGCAAGGACTGCACGGAACACAGAATGTTAAACAAATGCAATTTTAATGCAACTGAGGGAAAAGAAGGGGAAGGAGCGGGAAGGTGTGCAAAAGTAAATACAATACATATAACCACTGTGACTAGTCTGCAGCGAATGCAAGGTCTCTGAATGTCTTTAAATAAAGAAATGCAAAGTCTTTATCGAGCGAGACGCAGAGTGTTCGTTTTCTTTCTATAGCTTGTATATCGAACTGCAGTCTTTTCCTATCTCTCCCTAACTAAAACAGTGTGCACACTTTACTACAAGTTTTACTGCGAGGTACCTCGTTGCCGTTGGGGCCCATAATTCGCTGACAGGCGTGTGGAGTGCAGTCAGTCTTGGATCTCTGTCCTGGATCTCAGCTTGCACGTGCCGTCTGGCCCCTAACTCGACATCAGTCTCTTTAGGTCTGTCTCTCTCTGCAACACACATGGAAGTTCTCTCTTCTCCTTCAGGAGACCCCTCCCATCCATCTCCTGGACTGTTCCATGTCACTCTCAGCAGCAGGGGGGTTTCTCTGCTATCCTTTCCTTTTTGGCAGCAGATGACAGTATAACACAAAGAAGAGTCCACAACACATTCCTTTAACCATATATATAAATGTTAACAGGTCTTACATTTCCCCCCCTCTTTAACATCGGCCGTCCCGGCCGATACTCTCTTGGGGCCCTCTGCACAGGAACACACGATGGCAACCTCTGCCGTGCTTTACAACCTGTTGCCTGGGAGTCAATGTCTTACAAACCGACTCCATTGACAGAATACACAAATTCATCTGCCAAGTACCGATCAGGGGGAATACCAGCATTAGCCCGTTCAGTCCTACGTGGGGGTACGGCTAATTCACCAGACGCTGGTGCAGTAGCAGGGAGTACAATATCCTCATCATCATCTCTGGAGATTGGTGGCTCATGCTCTGCAGGGGTGGCACCTGCATCTTGAACGGATGGGGGGTTGGACCCTCCCCAGTCTGTTGGGTTGGACGGGGCCCGCCACCATTCTTCATCGTCAGAGCCCTCCTCGAGAGTAGCAGGAACGGGCACGGGCACAGTCCCCGAGTCGCTTTGTCCGGTCCTGTCTTCTGAATAGCAGGGCCTCAGCATGTTACGATGCAGGATGAGGGTGCCGCCTCCCCGCTCGCTTCTCACTTTGTACACTGGCCGCGGTGCTGTCGTTCGTACTTCTGACGCCGGGGCTTGCATATTCTTCAGCAACTCTTGTAGAGCAGTAACAGTCTCTTGTAACTGATCCACTTTAGCTTCAAGCTGGCTTGGTTCTCGGTTTCTCTCACTCGGGACTACTCTATGAGCACAAACTTCTCCCCCCGCGTTCTGCAGGTCGCAATTTTCAGCTTGTGTGCGGGAGACTGCTTCTTCCAGTACTTCCTGAAAAGTTAATTTTTTTTCTACCCTGAGCCGTTCACGGAGAGCACTTCTGATCTTGGGGTTATGTAATCCTCTGAGGAATTGATCTCGCAGGGTACGGTCAGCGTAACCAGGAGTCTGTGCTAGCTCTGGCTCTGCTGTAAGCATTTGTCTCATTATTCTCTGGAGGGCATTCGCATACTGTGGCAAGCCTTCCTCTTCACCCTGCAGCTGGTAGAACAGTTGTGCCTGCAAATCACCTGCTTCTGGCTTGCCGCCATACACCCTCTCCAGAATCTTCACCACCTGTTCTAATGTCTTTCTTTCACTCTCAGGGCGCAATAAAACAGTCTCTTGAGCATGGCCCTCAAGGGCAATCAACAGTATCTCCCCTTGGTTTTCTGCAGTTACTCCTGCTACTTTCAACATGCCCCTCACTCTCTGCGCCCAGTCATGGAGACGTATATTGTTGCCAGTAAATTTTGGTATATGGGTCAGCATAGCACCCAGGGACAATTGCCTTGCTGGTATTCCCCCATCAGGTTGTATTGGAACATTTACATCAACAACATCCCTCTGTCCTTCCATTGTTCAGTACCAGCCTGCGTATCCTGCCGGCTACGCCAAGTGTAATAGCCCACAGGTAACGGGATACGCAAGGACTGCACGGAACACAGAATGTTAAACAAATGCAATTTTAATGCAACTGAGGGAAAAGAAGGGGAAGGAGCGGGAAGGTGTGCAAAAGTAAATACAATACATATAACCACTGTGACTAGTCTGCAGCGAATGCAAGGTCTCTGAATGTCTTTAAATAAAGAAATGCAAAGTCTTTATCGAGCGAGACGCAGAGTGTTCGTTTTCTTTCTATAGCTTGTATATCGAACTGCAGTCTTTTCCTATCTCTCCCTAACTAAAACAGTGTGCACACTTTACTACAAGTTTTACTGCGAGGTACCTCGTTGCCGTTGGGGCCCGTAATTCGCTGACAGGCGTGTGGAGTGCAGTCAGTCTTGGATCTCTGTCCTGGATCTCAGCTTGCACGTGCCGTCTGGCCCCTAACTCGACATCAGTCTCTTTAGGTCTGTCTCTCTCTGCAACACACATGGAAGTTCTCTCTTCTCCTTCAGGAGACCCCTCCCATCCATCTCCTGGACTGTTCCATGTCACTCTCAGCAGCAGGGGGGTTTCTCTGCTATCCTTTCCTTTTTGGCAGCAGATGACAGTATAACACAAAGAAGAGTCCACAACACATTCCTTTAACCATATATATAAATGTTAACAGGTCTTACATATACTCGTGTATAAGCCGGATTTTTCAGCCCAAAATTTGGGCTGAAAAGTCCCCCCCCTCGGCTTATACACGGGTCATATACGGTGGTGGGGGCTGTGGAGGCTGGAGGAGGCGGGGGGAGGCTGCTGTATGAGCGGCCCCGTCACGTGGGGCCGCTCATTATATATGCACTGCTTCCGCCTGTCAATCAGCGGCAGGGGGAAGCAGTTCATATATGCCCCCCAAAAGCTGGCACTGTCCCCCCTTGTAAGGGCCCCCCCCCGCTGCTTATACATTACCATCCCGGTGTTCTGATCGGCGCCGCTCCTCGGTGCTGCGTCTTCATCCTCCCGTCCTCGCTGGCTGCATCCGGGATCTCCGGCTGTCGCAGCGATATGACGTCATCGCGCAACGGCCGGAGATCCCGGATGCAGCCAGCGAGGACGGGAGGATGAAGACGCAGCACCGAGGAGCGGCGCCGATCAGAACACCGGGATGGTAATGTATAAGCAGCGGGGGGGGCCCTTACAAGGGGGGACAGTGCCAGCTTTTGGGGGCTGCTGGGTACCCTCTGGGGGCTGCTGGGTACCCCAAGGGGGCTGTTGGTACCCCCAGGGGGCTGCTGGGTACCCCCAGGGGGCTGTTGGTACCCCCAGGGGGCTGTTGGTATCCCCAGGGGGCTGCTGGGTACCCTCAGGGGGCTGCTGGGTACCCCCTGGGGGCTGCTATATGTACCCCTGAGGGCCTGCTGTATACCACTGGGGCTGCTGTATACTACCACTGGGGCTGCTGGGGCTCCTGTATACTACCACTGGGGCTCCTGTATACTACCACTGGGGCTGCTGGGGCTCCTGTATACTACCACTGAGGCTGCTGGGGCTCCTGTATACTACCACTGGGGCTGCTGGGGCTCCTGTATACTACCACTGGGGCTGCTGGGGCTCCTGTATACTACCACTGGGGCTGCTGGGGAATCTGTATACTACCACTGGGGCTGCTGGGGAATCTGTATACTACCACTGGGGCTGCTGGGGAATCTGTATACTACCACTGGGGCTGCTGTATACTACCACTGGGGAGGCCTGTATACCACACTGCTGGGGGCTGTATACCTGTGCTGGGGTCCACCCTCGGCTTATACACGAGTCAATAGGTTTTTCCAGATTTTTGGGGCAAAAGTAGGGGGGTCGGCTTATACACGGGTCGGCTTATACACGAGTATATACGGTAGATGGTTTGTTTTTTGTGGGACAAGTTGTTCTTTCAGATGCAATTATTTATTTCACCATATAGTATACATGGAAAAGGGACACAAAACTCAACACGTTTGTTTTTTGGGTTTTTTAGCCGCTATGTTCACTAAATGGTAAAACTAATGTGACTGTGTGATGCCTCAGGTCGGTACGAGTTTGTAAATAGCAAACATGTATACTTTTACTGTTATTTAGGTGGTGAAAAAAAATTCAGAAGTTTGGAAAAAAAAAGAGCACTTTTTTTGCCATGTTCTCCGACCCGTAGCATTCTCATTTTTCAGGATCTGGGGCTGTGTGACGGCTTATTTTTTGTGGCTTAAGCTGATGTTTCTAATTATACCATTTTTGGGTGGATACGCTGTTTTGATCGCCTGTTATTGCATTTTATAGCAATGTTGCGGCAACCATAAAAATGTAATTTTAGCGTTTGGACTTTTTTTTCCCGTTACGCAGTTTACGGCTCTCATTATTTGTTTTTATATATTGATAGACCGGGCGCCACACTGCTGCAGCATCTGATCACTTGCGACATGTCCAAATGAGCTGCAACACATCGGGACCTGTCACGCCCACCTGGGTGTGATAACCATAAAGCGAGGGTGGCATGGGCCCGGAAAGAACACCTCATCCAACTAGACGGTGCCTAATTACCAGGAGAAAATGTAAGTTAAAAAATGCATTTTTGCAACTATTAAACTGCACTTTTAGCTCAGACAGATGCTTAGGAATGTACTAGGAAGGTACAGGAACAAGTAGTGATAGCTTAGGGAGTGTAAAGTAGTGTACAGGTTCTCTTTAAGGGTACCGTTACACGTCGCAAGATTGCATGCAATTTCACTGGCAATTTGCTGGTTGCAGTGAAATCATGGACACATTGTTCCATTCGTACACAGCAACAAAATAGAACAATGCGTCCATGATTTCACTGCAACCTGCAAATTGCAAGTGATATTGCATGCAATGTTGCGACGTGTAACGGTACCCTTACTTTTCCCTGTAGGACGATGACAATCATACCAAAGTAGACACCTGCATACCTCACACAGAGCCATGCTCCAGAGTTCTTTTATACTCTATATCATCTTATTTTTCTTGTACAGTATGATGTGCAGGGTAAAATAATATAAAACTATGTTAATGTTGAGGTTTATTTTTTTACTAATATCTAAATTACTATTGAGTGGAGATCTAATTTAAATAGTATATATAATATTAAAGTAGTAATATTATTTTCCCATTGTATAGAGTTTGATTGAGTGATATATTTTATTTTTCACAAGTAAAGAAGTTGTACATGTCTAGATAAAGGAACAGGTGTGTGTATGTGTGTATTTTTAAAGCACTTGTCCTTATTTTATTTTGCTCTGTCCCTTGTTGGACTAGTAGAACAATGATCGTGATTTCCAATACTTTGCCTAGTGTGTGTTTGCAAATGGTCAGATTTAATGCTGTAATATAGTGAAGACAGGAAGAGAATTCAGAATTCTTACTAATTTCAATGTGCTTTGTTTTCCTGTGTTTTCCCCAATTTCTCTTTATGGGGGATACTGGAGCTTCATTGCCAGATGTGCAAGCATTTTAATCCCGGCACATCTGGAGAGGCCACTATTGTTCTGCAGCAAATTGCAGTCTCTGCAGATGTATGGGGCTAAGGTGGTAGCTCAGTGGTTCCGCTATGAGATTGTCCAGCATGTGGGAATATAAATTGATTGGCTGCAGAGCTAACATTGGTACAGGGACCTTGCCCTTCAATTACTATGAGTCTGGTTAATGTTATATGGTGAAGTAGTGGGAATAACAGAGGTCTTATCTTGAAATGGATAATGTTTTCTGTTCCAAAAGCAACAAGGATGTGTTTATTCTTCAGAATAATTTAGTTTTTTTTTTACAAACTATATATACACTATGCTATATGGGCAATGCTGAATGCATAGTATATTATTTTCTTCATTGCTTAATTTTGGTATTGCCAATAAAGTTGTAAAAAAGATCTTTCATAATAACAGTTACATCAATCATTTTACAATATCACATATTATTACTTATTATAGAATGAAAATTGCTTATATATAAATATATATAACACATATTTTTTGGCTATAATTACAAGTCACAAAATGGACTGAACACTGAGGAGTCTGACATCATGGCTGTGATAAATACACCAGGCACTCCCAAATAGTGAAAAAGGAAATCTCTTTAATTAACTGATGCACA
The DNA here is from genome assembly GCA_033576535.1 of Allobates femoralis. Classification (NCBI taxonomy): domain Eukaryota; kingdom Metazoa; phylum Chordata; class Amphibia; order Anura; family Aromobatidae; genus Allobates; species Allobates femoralis. Next base: position 189,409,491 of record JARQOC010000004.1, read on the forward strand.
AACAAAGACGTTTTGGTCTTACTCCAGACCTTTGTCAATAACTGACAATAATACAAAATAGCAAATGGAGTCCGTGGAGCCTCATTTGAGAGTCTCAAACACGGGACTAGCCAGATATCCCTCCAGGGAAGGACTTAGCCCTGGGGTGGACTCCTTGCGGAGACCACCATAACCACCATATTAAGTGGCCCTTTCAGTCACTATCCCGTTCAGTTACGAGCTTAAGGATATGACAAGGGAATTACCAAAGCCAGATATCCATCCACAGACTGCTGTTTCAGGGTATTGCCCTCATCAGTGGGGAGTAGGATTCTGGCTAGGTGGGAGCAATGCCTGGTAGACCAACATCACAAAGCTCTCACTGATCTCAGGGAGACCAGTCGAGGAAAACACTGCGGGCAGCTGGCTAAAACGCTCAAACACAGTGAAATCCATGGTGCATTGCCCCCTGGGAATTTGAGTATGCAAATGGAGTCCGTGGAGCCTCATTTAAGAGTCTCAAACATGGGACTAGCCAGATATCCCTCCAGGGAAGGACCCAGCCCTGTCTAGTCCCATGTTTGACACTCTTAAACGAGGATCCACAGACTCCATTTGTATATTCAAATTCCCAGGGGCAATGCACCATGGATTTCACTGTGGTTGAGTGCTTTAGCCAGCTGCCCGCAGTGTTTTCCTTGACTGGTCTCCCTGAGATCAGTGAGAGCTTAATAATACAAAATAGAGCATATGTCAAATTGAGTAAACAGAACAAAAAATGGTTTGGGAGAAAAGAACAAAACACAAAAATATTTGGGCGACCACATGTCCGCAGGAACACTACAACGTTTAGTGCTGTACAACCTAAGTACAAGGTTCATATGGAAACGGGATTGGGTAAAAATAGGTATGGAAGGAGGATAGAGGAGGGGAAATCAAATACAACATATGAAAAATGAAAACTAGATGAAGTAGTGGATAAAGGGATCAAAATATGCATAAATAAACTGAGAATATCAGGAAAGAAAGCTGGAGCATAAGGAGGAGAGACAAACAAAGTGAATAGACTTCTGCTGTGTATGAACAGGCTTATCTCAGAAACACTAAATTGTATTGCTTATCAATTTATATTCCATCACCTTCCAATAAAAATCTATACTGCACTTTTTTTTAAAGTGAAGTGGCAAAAAAAAAGAGTCCATGGTCAGTGCCAGAAATAATAGCCAACCATGTGTTTGGACACCTGCTGTTGCTGCAGACATCAAGGAAAGATTAAGGAGAAAACCTGGGAAATGGAGGCAAAAATTACCCCATTAGGGTACACATCAGCAGAACAACATGTCAACATGTACTGAAATCACTTCATCAAAAGCTGTGCTGAATGTTAATTATGAATGAGTTGGAGGAGGATGATAAACAGAAGTGTGTGGAATAATGCATTTGAGCTTAAAGAGGACCAAGCAGCAGGTTTTAGGGTTATAAAGTGAAGCCAATGTCTTAAGGTACCGTTACACACAGAGATATCTGTGCAGACGTTGCTTGCAACTCACTAGTTGCAGTGAACTCATGGTCACATTGTTCCATTTTGCACAAGGCAACAAAATGGAACAATGTTTTCATGATTTCACTGCAACTAGTGAGTTGCAAGCAATGTCTGCACAGATATCTCTGTGTGTAATGGTACCTTAATAGGCACTGGGATGCTGAGTGGAATCATACATTTACTTCAATGATTACATGTATGATTGCAGAGAAAAGTGTTATCAAACACCGGGAAAGCAGTGCAGCACATTAGCATAAGCACAAGACTGCAGTTGATGATTATGGCTTTCAGCCAATGAAATCCCAAAATTCATTATATCTGAAATTAGAATATTATATAAGATCAACTGAAATAATGATTTTTAAATAATAAATATTGGGCTACTGAAAAGTATGTACAGTAAATGCACTCAATACTTGGTCAGGGCTCCTTTTGCATGAACTGCTGCATCAATGTGGCGTGGAGGTGAGCAGCCTGTGGCACTGCTGAGGTGTTATGAAAACAACATCTTGGACCACTGAGCAACAGTTCAGTTATTTTTCTCCTTGGCCCAGGTAAGACACTTCATGCATTGTCTATTGTTTGTGAGTGGCTTGACACAAGGAATTCGACAGTTGTAGCCCATGTCCTGGATACGTCTGTGTGTGGTGGCTCTTGAAGCACTGACTTCAGCAGCAGTCCACTCCTTGTGGATCTCACCCACATTTTTGAATGGCCTTTTCTTAACAATATTTTTCAAGGCTGCGGATATCCGATTGTTTTTGCACCTTTTTCTACCACACTTTTTCCTTTCACTCAACTTTCCATTAATATCCTTGGATACAGCACTCTTTAATAGTCAGCTTCTTTAGCAATGACCTTTTGTGGCTTACCCTCCTTGTGGAGTGTGTCAATGACTGCCTTCTGGACATCTGTCAAGTCAGCAGTCTTCCCCATGATAATGTAGGCTACTGAACCAGATTAAGGGACCATTTTAAATGCTTAGTAAAACTTTGCAAGTGCTTTGTGTTAATTATTCTCATTTTCTGAGATAATGAATTTTGGGTTTTCATTGGCTGTAAGCCATAATCATCATTAACATAACTAAACACTTCTAAAAGATCACATTGTTTGTAACTACTCTATATAATGTATGTGTTTCACTTTATTTATTAACTTACTGAAATAAATTAACTTTTTGATGATATTCCAATTTATTGAGATGCACTGTATTAAGTCTCCTCTCAGTCTCTTTTTTGCAATCTAAACATTCCCAGTACTGTAACCATTCCTCATAGGACATGGTTTGCAGACCAGTCACTATTCTGGCTTCTCCTCTCTGATCTTGCTCCAGTTTGTTGATGTATTTTTTTTTAAATGTTGTGTCTAGAACTGGACACAATATTCCAGATGAGGTCTGACAAAAGAGAAAGAGAGGGTGATAATGACTTCACGTGATCTAGAATGTATGCGTCTGTTATATATATATATATATATCCCAGAATTATGTTTGCCTTTGTTGCTGCTGCATCACACTGTTGACTCATATTCATTCTGTGATCTATTGGTATACCCGTCTTTTCACATGCACTGTTGTTGTACTATATCTACTGCATTTCCCTGAATCGCACAGTCAGTGGATATATCATATAAGAAAATTAAGTTAGTCTGACATGACTTATTAGTTACAAACCCATGTTGCCTTTGGTAAATCACTTAATTCTCATCCAAGTATTTGCATATACTGTATAATGTTAATAAATTGTTCAAAGATCTTTGCTGATATAGAAGTCAGACTCACAGGCCAATATTTCCCTGGGTCCACCTTCTTCCCCTTTTTGAAGATAGGGATAATATTTGCCACTTGATTTTTTTTTGAACTGCTTACTTTTTTATTGGTGTGTTTAATCCCACTGTGACCTGTGTGCCCGGCCACCAGCCACTGTGTTGCATGATGCCTGGGAAGGACTCTGCTAAAGTCCCCCTTTTTTAGGGCCAACAGGCAGGTGAAGAGCACCCTAGGCCTTAAAGGTGTGCAGTAGTTGGACGGCTACTGGCAAGTGTGTCCAGCTTACTGCATTTGCTGCCTTGCAGTTCAGTTAAACCACCATTGCCTAAGCCTTACACTAGGACAACATAGCGAGAAGACCAGTTTAGAGCATCATAGATTTTCTACAATAGAGTACCTAGTTCCCATGTGCTGCTCATTCCACAACCACAGTGGAAAGGAATCAGAATTGAGCGATGGTCACGTCTACAGGACTGACAGAAAGAGCTGAGCAGTAATACTTTATCAAATGATGGAGACAATAATTATTTAAAACCATTGCACAGATATTAATAGCTGTTGTTTTTATAATACTTATCATTTTTGCTCATAAGCCCCTCTCTAGTCTTGGGAGCTGAAGTTTGGCAGCACCAGGTGCACAAAAGGAACTTAGAAGTGTAAGGTAGCTCCAGATGTGACTAACTGTACCTTTGTTAATTCAGTTAAAGTTAACATTCATCATGAAAACAGATACAATATAATAGGAAAACTATTGTATAGGCATCATAAGGGCAAACCAACAACATAAGGGCAAACTGACAGAATGCATTATTTGGCTCATAAGTTTAATCTAATGGTTCAGTCGTCATTCAAATATAGAAATTTTTACAAACACCTAATAATATATGTTTATTAGCACAAATATACATAGACACCATATATCCACCCACATAGGGGTTTGGTCTTTGGTCTGAATTTATCTAGGTGTTCTTGTCAAGTATCTGAATTTATTTTGCGGTTTTCAGTCCTTGAGCTGTCTGAGTCTGTAGGTTGGACTGGAACGGCCAGAGGCTGGGATATAGGCCATGGGACACACTTTCCCCAGGTCTGTACTATACCCAATTACGTATCTGTAATATAACCTTCTTGCTGCTTTGGAGGTGAAAATAGCCCTCTTACCTCTTGTCCCTGTGCAGCAAGACAGGTGGCACCAATGGTATGCCTATCCGAGTCTGCTACATTTTGACAGTGGGGCTATATACAACACTAAATTTATTAGAGTCCTATATATTCCTATATTTAATTACTCGAACATCAAATTCTCCACTTTTAAAGGCTCCGGCTTTCTCGTGTCAGGCAATAATTTTAAAATGAATCTATAGTTGACCATTTTCAGTATGACTGGCAATTTTAACTTGATGCTCTAAAAATAAATATCTGAGGATCTGAAGCTTGGTCTTATATGCCAAACTATTTGTTTATGCCAGAAAATGGTAAGTATCAAAGTGGAACATTATGCCCAATGGCCATTCTGGCATTAAAAGTATTACTTAAGCCATGAATTTTCTAAGATAAGAATGAACATTCTGGAACTACAGTACACAATTTCTTTTACAAATCTTAATTGGATTGTATTTATTGGAAATCATATAAAGCTTTCTAATAGGTCACATATTAATGTAATTACTGTTCCAATAATAAACATTCAGATGGTTGATGTGAAACAGCCTCTTAGCTCAATGATGTATTTTTATTGTTTAGTTTTATGACTTAACCCACATTGCTTCCATAAAATACTAAAACAATAGGTCCACTTTCAGAAAAATCTTGTTTTTATATCAGAAATCAATATATGCATTTAGAGTTATAGTGCCAACATTAAAATATTTTACATAAACCCACTAAGGACTAGTAGGATTTATCTGTTTACATTTTACTGGAAACCACATTTTTCAGCACCCATTTAATCACATTAATTCCTTTAATTTCTCATTTCATTATTGCAAAGTAGTGTAAAATAATGTAGAGCAAGTGAAATAGTTTAATGCTGTTTGAGATCTGCTTTCCCATTAAATATAGAGTCATGGCCGAAAGTGGCACACTTGAAATTGTTCCAGAAAATTCTTGCAATTACACGTTTTGTTATACACATGTTTATTTCCTTTGGATCTTTTGGAACAACACAAAAAGGCAAATTGGACATCATTTCACACAAAACTCCAAAAATGGGCCAGCCAAAATTGTTGGCACCCTAAACTTGATATTCAGTTGTACACTCTTTGGAATTAATAATTGTATTCAGTCGCTTTCCATAATCATCAACAAGTTTTTCCACCTATCAACTGGAATTTTGGACCACTCTTCTTTTGCAAACTGCTGCAGGTCTCTCATGTTTGAAGGGTGCCTTCTGCCAACACCAATTTTGACATCCCTCCACAGGTGATCAATGCAATTTAGATCCAGACTTACTGCTGGTCATATCAGAACTGTCCAGCGCTTTGTTTCCATCTATATCTGAGTGCCTCTAGAAGTATATCTGGAGTCATTGTCATTGTCCTGCTGGAAGACCCATGATGTGTGCGTAAGCTCAGCTTTAAGACACTAGATAACACATTGTAACTAGCGATGAGCAAACCTTTTGAAGTTTGTATTTAATTCAGTCCACCAAATGGGCATATGTTCCACGAATAGATCGGTGAACAGTTCGAGAAACTTCCGAACCCCATTCAAATCAATGGGAGGCAAAATCAAGGGTCTAGAAAACACATTAAAAGGGCCCAAAAGCTGCCAAATACAGCTCAAACCATTTTACAATTAAGCCTCGCTGTTTTGGCATAGAAATTATCTTCCTACACTATTACTTAGCTAACGTCAGCGCCGCTGTCACCACTCACCATGCTTCCGGATTCGCTTATTAACCTTGGACATCTTCATGACTTTCTTGTGGTTGTCTCAGGTTATACAGCTGGTATAATGCAGCAGGGAATCCCACTGTAGGACTTGAAATATCCTCAGTGACATCAGCACTCATAACACTAGCTGTCTCATGAGAGCTGTGATATTGCACGAGATGTAGTGGATATATCTTTTCTGGTATCGTGAGACAATGTGTGTGAGGAGCGGTGATGTCAGGGAGTGCATCTCAGTTCAAACTTGCAAGATAGCCACTGTGCTATCCCTGAACTGCAGTGATGTTTGTGTTGGTACTGTTTGTCACACGCTCACCAGTGCCTGCTCTCACAGCATATGGGGGATGCTTTTTGTGAAGCTAAGTGCTGCAATTTTTGCTTATGAAATATTCCTATGTCCTAATTGTCATAGTAGACTGCCGCTTTTTTCTACTATTGTAAGTATTGTATTTGGTGTGTGCCTGCGCTCACTAAATGTCACTATTTGTCATTTACAACCAGTCTCCCAGAAGCCTGCCCCCAGTCACCTAGAAGCACGCCCCTCCAGTCTCCAATATGACCACCCACCCCCATTCATCTATGTAGACTCTGAATTGCACTCAGCGGTCATCTCCTTCTGTCTGCAACACTGTACAGAATATGTAGCTGTGTAAAGGAGATGACCGCTGAGTGCACAGTGCTGCTGTGTGCGAGCTCACCTCTTTCCTTTGTGCTGTTAGTGATAAGATTCTCACTGTACAGCCGTCACCTCTGTGAAGGAGAATGAGTTAATTCTCCTTTCCAGGGGGGACAGCTGTGGCAGTGAGGATCTCATCAGTGACATGATATGGACATGGGGAAGGAGGTGAGCAGTAATCAAAGCAAAAGGTGGCTACTTTGAAGAACCTAGAATATAAGACATATTTTCATTTGTTTCACACTTTATATTAAGTATATAATTCCACATATGTTAATTCATAGTTTTGATGCCTTCAGTGTGAATCTACAATTTTCATGGTCGTGAAAATACTGAAAAATCTTTGAATGAGAAGGTGCGTCCAAACTTTTGGTCTGTACTGTATGTATGACAAAACATGTTTAATTGTCATCATTTTCTGGGAAAAATACTTCATTTTCTAGAACAATTGTAAGGGTGCCACCAATTCCAGAAATGACTGTATATGCAATGCATTCTAATAACCTAAAAAATACATTAGGTTATTTGAATACCCATTATTTGTAGATTTAAAGGAATTGTTCCATTGCACGGCTCAACAACTGCAAAGCCCTGATTTGTAAATGTAATATTAATATTTGAAGGTACAATATTGATCTCATTAGCATTCCCATACCTAGAAATAAAATACTGATAGCACAGTGCAGCCACAACTGTATCATCTATCGCATTATATTATTAACTAGCTGTAGCACCTGGTGTTGCTCGGGATAGTGACCATTTTGCATATAAAAGAAACAAAGTAATTAGACCTCCTGCTGTATACTGAGGGCAGTGGGTGGTCTCCTGCTGTATACTGAGGGCTGTGTGTGGCCTCCTGCTGTATACTGAGGGCTGTGTGAGGTCTCCAGCTGTATACTTGGGGCTATGCGTGGCCTCCTGCAGTATACTGAGCAATGTGGGCTGTCTCCTGCTGTTTACTGAGGGCGGTGTGCAGCCTCCTGCTGTATACTGAGGGCTGTTTGTTGCCTCATGTTATATACTGAGGGCTGTGTGCAGCCTCTTGCTGTATACTGAGGGCTGTTTGTGACCTCCTGCTGTATACTGAGGGCTGTGTGTGGTCTCCTGCTGTATACTAAGGGTTGTGTGAGACCTCCTGCTGTATACTGGGGACTGTGTGTGGCCTCCTGTTGTATACTTGGGGCTGTGTGTGGCCTACCTCTTAGTCATTCAGCCCAACATTTCATTTACTAATGCTCTTACTTGTCAGCCAATTCTAATCATATATATGTGGTATAAATACTGCATAGTCTGAGAAATGTACAAATTCTATAGGCCCCAATTTTTGGTATCAATTGATTCATAAATCTTTGTAAACATTGGTCATTCTTGTAGAGAGAACTAGGTTCTGTTCCTTTTTGTGCATGATATATGAGGCCACAAGTCATAACGTCTTCGGTTAGGGTAATGTAACATTACTGCCATCAATCTTTCACCCTACATTAAAAGTGTAATAATTTCCTTGGTAGAAAGCTGGAACCTCTCCAGAACTTGCCAATGTATCACTAGGGTTGAAGTGCAGAAAGATTAATTTCTAATTGATTTGGCACCCACACAAGATTACCCATAAAGCATAATGGAAACTATCTCTGTATGTAAGGTACAGCCTCGGTGGTTTGCAGTTATCCATACTAATTAATAAGTGAGACTTTTAGCAAGGTGACACTTTTTGAATCATATCAATCCTGGATCTGCTTTAACTTTAAATACTTGCAGCAAATATTATTAGCAAAACCATGTGATTAATGTTTCCAGAAGGAGCTATTAACAGTATCTATACATCTGTTCATAGTATAATGTTCAAATCAGAACCATTCATGGAGTAGAGCTTGAGGTATGATTTCCCAGCTTCTCACTGCAAATAATAGGCTAATATATTAGCAACCAGGGTACGAGTTGGCTATTTTTCATCTGATAATTGTAGGACAACATTTCAAAAACCTCTCTTGGGTCCAGTTATAATGTACATCAAACGTGACTGTGATTTCTTCTGGTAAAACTTAGCAGTTGTACTTATTTTGATTTACGGGGAAAGACAACATTGCCAGAAACAATGTTGAAATCTTTATTACTGATTCATATAATAAACATCATGAAACATATTCTTTATAAAGATAAAATTGAGTTTTAATAGTATGGGGTAATATTTATAGTTCTCCTTTTTACATGTGCACGTAAAGATTTTAAATATTATACTATACAAATGATCATTTCTAAATATGTGGTAATCATTTACAGGTTATAAAGGGTTGGAAATTTAGGAAGAAAAGTGGAACAGGGAATTGTCTAAAATACAGACATGACCAATACTTAACCGTTACATACCCTGCTTATCCAGCATGGATACCCTGGTGGTCTTCGACAACTAAAACAGTTATGTGCCGTACATCATTCTTGTGTCTCCCCCTTCTATGGGCTAGAATAGAGAGCATCTCTCATCAAAACTGGGACAAACATAACATTGATGCAACCTGTACCGCCACACAAGACCAAGAGATGAAGTTGGTCTTCTTCCACCTTCAAAGCAATGAACTGGGTCTGTCACAGATACATTACTGAACTGCAAATTGCCCATATAGTATTCTTGAACATGGTCTCATCTATCTGTATCTGTCCCACCATCAAGCTGTTTCCATTCTGGCCCACTCATGCCTACCTTGCAGTGAAGCGTAGCACACATGATACATGCTGATATAAGACAAGTGCAGCACACACTAACACCTGTATTGCAAAAAATATCAAAGCACTATATCACATTCTCACATGGTATGAATACTTTTTCAAGGCTCAGTACACATGACAGTTAAAAACTTTAGCCATACTGCTATGCATGTTCACTGCATCCTAGTGCTGTCCCTCCAGCATGACTAAACCAAAATATCACCATTGTTACCTCACAAAGGATAGAGTGACACTTGTCACTATAGTTTTTTTTAAATTTAATCTTTATTTTAAATATTTATTTTACAAGAATTAAAAAAATTATTTTATAAAAGTATTACAGTAAGTGACTACAATGCAAAGAAGGTAGATGGGCTTCAAATACCAGTATCAAGGTAATTTCCTTTGTTATAATGTATTGTAAAGCCTAAGTTTATATATTCACATAGGGACTACAGTGGCTACGGAAAGTATTCAGACCCCTTTACATTTTTGATTCTTTGTTTCATTGCAGCCATTTGGTAAATTCAAATCTTGACTTCTTGACTTCAAAAAAACCCCAGAAATATAGATGTTTGTGCAAATTTATTAAAAAAGAAAAACCGAAATATCACATGGTCATAAGTATTCAGACCCTTTGCTCAGACACTCATATATAAATCACATGCTGTCCATTTCCTTGTGATCCTCCTTGAGATGGTTCTATTCCTTCATTGGAGTCCAGTTGTGCTTAATTAAACTGATAGGACTTGATTTGGAAAGGCACACACCAGTTTATATAAGACCTCACAGCTCACAGTGCATGTCAGGCCAAATGAGAATCATGAGGTCAAAGGAACTGCCCAAGGAGCTCAAAGACAGAAGTGTGGCAAGGCACAGATCTGGTCAGGGTTACAAAATAATTTCTGCAGTACTTAAGGTTCCTAAGAGCACATAATCATTAAATTGCAGGCATTTGAGACACAGAAGTCGCCCTACACCTTGCCATCCAGCCAAACTGAGCAATTGTGGGAGAAGAGCTTTGGTGAGAGAGGTAAAGAAGAGTCCCAAGATCACTGACTGAGCTCCAGAGATGCAGTAGGGAGATGTGAGAAGGTTCAACAAAGTCAACTTTCACTGCAGCCCTCCACCAATAGGGCCTTGAGTCTTACCACACTGAGAATTCCAGCCCTGGCTGACTGAGTTGCCTTGGCTGGCAATTGAAAATATGGCAGAGCTCACATCAATTTTTTTAAATTATTTAGTTAAATAATTGAAAACAATAAGGGCTTCCTTATAATTGTCAGTGCCAGCGAAGGTAACACCAGGCAGCGGGGGTTAGCAGCCTGTAGCTGCTTAGTTTACCTGCGCTGGAAATTTTGAAGATTTTTTACCAGGAAATTATACAGTTTATTAATAAAAAAAATAAAATGGTTCTTAAGGAAAAATGCATTTATTTACATATATTGGGAGAGAGACAGGGGTGAGGCCGCACAGGGGGGAAGACGGCTGCCACCCCCATCGGGATGTCACTGCCCTCCTGATGTTATATCATTGGGCCACATCTAGTATTCAATATACTGTACTTGAGGGCAGGGGCGGGCTGGGCCAGGTGGCAGGGAGGCTTTTGCCCCCCGGGCCGCCGGGGCCGGTAACAGTTCAGGGCCGCCGGGTACGTTATCAACAACAATGCAAAAGTAAATCACTGGCGGCCGCGGCTATTCTTAGTGCGGGATGCGGCCACCGGTGATTTATCATCGTACAAACAATAGCCTTAATGCACCCAGCGGCCGGCACAGGCTGCCTGCAGCAAAGTCCTGAGGAGTGCTTACATTGCACTCACCCTCAAGACCGGAGCGCTTGACAAGCACCATTCTGGGGCAGCAGGCTGGGCTGGTCTCTGCCAATGTTGGCTGAGGCTCCCAGCTCTTCATGGCTGCTCGCAGGACCCTCCGCTTGTTGTTTGGTCGGCCGGCACCTTCTGTTTCTGAGCAGGGCCGGCTGCGTCACTGCTGACAGACAGAGCTCTGAGCAGTGGCCATGTCAGCAAGCTGTGACATCATGCAGCGCGCCCTGCTCCATTAGATTCCCGCCATGGAGGAGCTGAATGGGATACCATCAAGGGGGAGGTGAGCAAAGGCCGATGTGTATATTCTTTATCTAAAACTAATGTGTGTGTGTGTGTGTATACATGCCTTGCTGCATCTGTGTGTATACATGTCTGGCTGCATCTGTGTGTGTGTGTGTGTATACATGTCTGGCTGCATCTGTGTGTGTGTGTGTGTATACATGCCTTGCTGCATCTGTGTGTATACATGTCTGGCTGCATCTGTGTGTGTGTGTGTGTATGTGTATACATGCCTTGCTGCATCTGTGTGTGTGTGTGTGTTTGTATACATGTCTGGCTGCATCTGTGTGTGTGTGTATACATGCCTTGCTGCATCTGTGTGTGTGTGTGTATACATGTCTGGCTGCATCTGTGTGTGTGTGTGTGTGTGTGTGTATACATGTCTGGCTGCATCTGTGTGTGTGTGTGTATACATGTCTGGTTGCATCTGTGTGTGTGTGTGTGTATACATGTCTGGCTGCATCTGTGTGTGTGTGTGTGTGTATACATGTCTGGCTGCATCTGTGTGTGTGTGTGTGTGTGTGTGTATACATGTCTGGCTGCATCTGTGTGTGTGTGTGTGTATACATGCCTTGCTGCATCTGTGTGTGTGTGTGTGTATACATGACTGGCTGCATCTGTGTGTGTGTGTATACATGTCTGGCTGCATCTGTGTGTGTGTGTGTGTGTGTGTATACATGCCTGGCTGCATCTGTGTGTGTGTGTATACATGCCTTGCTGCATCTGTGTGTGTGTGTGTGTGTGTATACATGACTGGCTGCATCTATGTGTGTGTGTATATATGCCTTGCTGCATCTGTGTGTGTGTGTGTGTATACATAACTGGCTGCATCTGTGTGTGTGTGTGTATACATGCCTGGCTGCGCCTGTGTGTGGCTGGCTTTGGCTGTGTGTGTGGCTGTCTATGTGGCTGGCTGGCTGGCTGTGTTTGTGTGGCTAACTATGTGTGTGGCTGTATGTGTGTGGCTGATTGTGTGTGTGGCTGATATTGTGTGTGTAGCTGGCTGTGTCTGTGTTTGGCTGGCTGTTGTCTGTGTGTGCCTGTGTGTGGCTGGCTATGGCTGTCTATGTTGCTGGCTGTGGCTCTGTGTGTGGCTGGCTGTGGCTATGTGTGTGGCTGTCTATGTGGCTGTGTCTCTCTGTGTGGCTCTCTGCGTCTGTGTAGCTGTCTATGTGGCTGACTGTTTTTGTGTGGTTGTGGCTCTGTGTGTGGCTGTGGCAGGCTGTCTGTGTAGCTGGCCACTGGGACATCCAAATGCTGTGCGAGTGTCCGACAGTTTTCTTAGATCACATCCATGTGCAATCTGTTTTGTTTCTCAGCAGCTATTACTGTAGAATCATTTACAGGAGCATTTTACAGTTGTCTCAGCTGAAGAATGATAATATATCAGTGAAAAAAAACAGATGCCTCTCGGATGGTGCGTGTGCTGTCAGTGTGCGGTCCATCATTTAGTTGGACTCATAGACTTGCATTGGCGAGTCTCGCACATGAATCGCAGACTGTCGCAGCATGTTGTGACTTTTTTCCCATCCAGAATCTGGATGAGAAAAAAGTGTCCGACACTCGCCAATGTGTTTCAGACGTTGATTAACTGACTGCACTGCGATAAAATCACACATAGCACTCATCTGAGTTTCACGCCAGTGTGTCCGTGCCCTAATAATAAAATCCATATAGTAATCCTACAATGTCTGCTGGACATGATATGAGGAGGGTTTATGGCTCAGTTAGTACACACCATGCGTCATGGTATGGGGAGGATGTATGGCTCAGTTAGTACACACACCATACGTCTCGTTATTAACCAGTTAATGCTCTCTTGTCCGCCGCACTGCAGTGTGAAAAGAGGAAGACAGCGAGACAGGCAGCGACACGGCGTCAGAGAGCCCCTGACCTCGAAATAGAAGATCCTCAGATCTTGGTATTGTGACATAATATTAAGAATAATATGTTTTGCACTTATATTACACTATGCACTCCACAGCACTTTACATACATCATCAACACTGTCCCCATAGGGGCTCACAATGAAAACATCCTACCAGTATGTCTCATATTGTACATCGCCTTTCTTTGATATCACCTTCACAAATATTGCATTTATTGCACTTGTCAGGTTTTGGATGTTTTAAGATTGCATTTGTTTGCAGGATGTCAGAATTGACTCCCAGAGCTGCTGGTTTGACAGTTAATGTCTTACAGCATCTTAGATTTTTTTTGCTTAATGTTACTTCCAAGTTTCTCAATAGGGCTGAGATCAGGGAGACTGGTAGCCACACCATGGTTTTCTCTACTTTTATGTCCATAGCAGCCAATTACTCAGGGCTATGCTCTGTACCAAGAGATGGTGCATTGTCATGCATGGGGATGATTTTGTACGAAGAAAAAAAGTGGTCAGTCTAAAAGTATATATACTTTGCCGTGGTCACGCCTTCATGGACCCTATAGGGGCAAACTAGCTCTCTCCACATGATCAAGACCCAAAACATAACTGCCACCTCCTTGCTGATGTGACATGGTGGCGGTCATCTAGCAACCATCCACCACCCCAACCATATTGGGAACCTCTAGGCTCCTCTTAGCTACTCCTCTGTCTGCAGGGGGGCGTGGCGCGATGGGGGGGGGGCGCACCGCTGACAGTGCCTAGGGTGGCAGGAACTCCAAATACGGACCTGGCTGGAGGGACTGAGATGGGCCGCCGAGTATTTCCGACAGCACCCCCCCCCCCCCCGAGGGCTGGCGGAAAAATTTTGCCACCCAGGGGTTGCGTCGCCAGTCAGCCCCCGCTTGAGGGAGCATGCTATGATAACATAATTTTGCCTGCCAGAAATGTCCCCCTTAATGGCAAAATATAAAGAAGGTGTTTATGATAATATATCAATTGTTACTACAATAGTATAATTAATAACAGTGTCTTAATGTATGAGGTATTAGAATATACATGAATGGATAGCCGTATTATTAAATTCAATGTATTAATATCATTATATTACATGAAAACGAGACCATCTCACACACATTAATGAAATGAGATGTACCGTATTTTTTGGAGTATAAGATGCACTGGACTATAAGATGCACCCAATTTTAGAGGAGGAAACTAGGGGAAAAATTAAGTAACAAATGTGGTTATTATGTACTGTTATGAGGGTCGGTATCTGCTGCTGACACTGTTATGGTGGTAATGTCCCCATCTCTGGACCCTTCCAGGAAATATATTGCCCCAATCCCAGTATAGAGCCTCCCATCCGTTTGTCTTTAAAAGCTACATGGTTGATGGTTGTGTAGGTCCTTGCCTCCTGTGGTGTGCTCCAGAACTGCAGTCACTATTATGTTCAATTACTGGTTCAGGAGTTAATATGTGACTCACCTGGAATCTCCTCCTCCTGGCTTTAAATAGCCTTCCCTCTCCTCTGTCAGGTGCTGCTGATAGCTATGTGCTCTAGGTCTTGGTGCTGTGCTGATGCTTAGCTGCTGGGCTAAAGTCTTTCCTTGGGAGAAGCTATGATTCCTGAGCCATGGGTGGAGGTAGGGGCCCTCAGCCTAGGGCTAATCAGGAGTTTTAGGGTACAGGGTAGCGGCTCAGAACTCCTCACCATCAGAGGTACATCCGAGATCAAGGTGAGCCAGGGACCCCAGCATCAGTGTCAGATTAGGCTCTCCTGATCCCTTTTTGCCCAATTCACCTAACTGTTACCTGATTCCCTTACCTCCCAAGCGTGACACCATCCTAGTATACTAGTGTATAGTCTCCCATCCTGGTATATAGCACCCCCATCCTGGGATATTGCACTTCCCATCCTGGGATATTGCACCCTCTATCCTGGGATATAGCGCCTTCACCCCCATCTTGGGATATAGCTCCTCCCAATCCTGGGATATTGCACCTCCCCCCCATCACTGTATCAGGCCTCCCAGTTGCCACACACACTAATATAGAAAACAGTATAACATCACTGTCCGCCGTCATCTCCACCTCTCCCTCTGCAGCCGCAGCAGCTTCGATCTCTTCCTGTCTGTGCATTCCTGGGGCATCCGATCATGTGACCGGGATTGATAGCGATGACATCACTATGCTGTGCTGGGTCACATGACAGGATGCTGGCATGCACAGTCAGGAAGTGATCAATTCTGCTGTGGCTGCAGAGAGAGATGGAGGGGACAGTGGGCAGGTATGTTACACCGTTTATTATTTTAGCATGTGTGGCAGCATGGGGGGCCATATACAGTAATCGGGGGGTCAGTACACTTAGTTTACTGTAACATACATTGCCTCCCACCACGGCTCAGCACTAACTTCAGCACTGCGAGATGGACAGTGGGATGCAGTGAATATTACCTCCCACTCCTTATGCAGCCAGCACCAGCCTCCTCCAGCCTCTCCAGAGCTGCCACCCCTCCAACACAGCCTGCACAGCACCACAGCCCCCATATATTCGGACCAAAAGATACACCCCCACTTTCCCCCACAATTGTGCAAAAAAAAGAGTGCATTTTAGTCTGAAAAATACAGTATATCTCATACAATCCACATAAATTTAGGCAGATTTACTCTTCCTTTTTTGATACAATCCCCATTGAAATAATAATAAGCTCAGTAAATTATTTTTAGTAATTGATAATTCTTAATCATGTAAAATCTTGAAGTTGTAATGCTCTAAATCCATTAGATAAAGCTGCACTCATTAAGGTCCATCAAAAAAGAGTTTTAAACTGCAGCAATGTCTTTGGGAACGTTTAGGGTATGTGCCCACATAGTGGTTTAGTGACGTTCAAACCGTCAGTAAACCGGTGGAAATTTGCAGGAGCCTAGAGCCTGAAGTCTCCAGCTGTTTCCCAGCGGTTTCCCAGCGTTTTTTTCAGCGTGTGCACAGCGTTTTTCAGTCGGTTTTTCCGGCGGTTTTTCTGGCGGTTTTCTATGGAGGATTTTGTTCATGAAAACGATCAAAAACCGCTGAGAAGAATTGACATGTTGTATGCTCCTAAACCGCTAGGAAACCACTCAACCTCTGGCAGATCCGCTCACATAAACCGACTATGTGTGCACAGCGTTTTCTAAATTACATAGGGTTACTTGTAAGTCCTAACGCTGCTTAGGATTTACATAAATTTAAATAAAACCTATTCTAAACCGCCGGCGGTTTTAGCTGCTAAACCGTTTTGTTAAACCACTATGTGGGCACATACCCTAAGGCTATGTCCAGACACGTTGATGTTTGGTTTTGCAAATCCGCAGCAAAACCTGAGGTGTCTCCAGCTTCTCCTAAATTTTTCACAGGAGGTTCACTGTGTTTTTTTCTGTGGATTTGCTGCGGATTAGGTGCGTTTTTCGGCGTCTTAACCGCGTTTTTGCTGTTATTTTTCTGCAGATTTGTTTGCTGCGTTTTTTCTGCGTTTTTGCCATAGAACAAAGCCAAAAATGCAGAAGACAACTTGGGATGTTGACGATTTTTACAGGGAAATAAAATCAATGTGTGTGGACAGCTAATTCCAGAATCACATAGGTTTTTCTGAGAAAAGCAGGAAAGGATTACCATATATTTACATAAAACCAAGGAAAAACCTGACCCCAAATCTGCAGCAAAAACGCACTGTGTAAACATTGCCTAACTCTCCTCTTCTGGCCCTCATGATCACTGGTATTGCTCCCTATTGAAGGCTTCTCTGAATAGTGTGTGCACCTCTCTGTGCCTTGTCACAAATCTCACTTCTGGAGTAACGTATGCCGAAGCTCATTATGAATTAGATGAGAGGACAATATCATCTCCCTGTTCTGTCTAATCTTCACCCATTTTGGCAAGGTTGGGCAAAACTGCCCTAAGAATGCCAAATATCACAAAGCTTTGCTCAAATTCAATCAGGACAAACATTTTCAGATTATCGAAGTGTTTTATGTCAGTTCTGTCTAGATGACTAGGGTTCTATATATATTTACCCAAACCCAAAATAGTACCAATGCAAGCTGCAACTGTACCTGGAAAAATCAATTCTCATTCAACTGTCATCTTTGTGCTTTCCAGGAGGGGAAACTTTAATCTACTGTCAAAAGAAAAAGAAAAAAATGATGGTCAATGCTGTGGTCCCATCTCAATGGTATTTTGGAAACCTTAGCAATTATTGGCCAACTAGTTGGTGGCCCGATTCTAACGCATCTGGTATTCTACGATATAGAAATAGGGATTGCATGGGGAAGATGGTGAGGGCTGAATAGGGAGGGACTTTGAGGATGGAGCGGCGGGGGGAGTATGGCGTGGCGGGGGTGGAGGAGGATGGTGGAAGGAGCAGCACAGGTAGGTGGAGGACGAACTGGCAGGGGGAGGAGGGAGGATGGAGAGGCAGGGGGGAGGAGGATGGAGGATGGAGGAGGTAGCGGCACAGGCAGGGGGTGGACGGAGTGGCAAGGGGAGGGTGAAACACAGAGCAGCGGGGGGGAGGAGGACGGAGGATGAAGCGGCGGAGTGGGGGAGAACAGAGCAGCACAGGCAGGGGGAGGACGGAGGATGGAGTGGCGGTGGGGAGGAGGACAAAGGAATGAGGAAGCGGTGGGGTGAGTGAGGATGGAGCGGCACAGGCAGGGGGATGACGGAGCGGCAGGAGGAGGACGGAGGATGAAGCGGTGGGGGGGAGGAGGACAGAGAAACACAAGCAGGGGGAGGACAGAGGATGGAGTGGTGGAGGGGAGGAGGACAAAGGAAGGAGGAGGAAGCAGTGCGGTGGGGGAGGATGGAGCAGCACAGGCAGGGGGAGGACAGATCGGCAGGGGAAGGACGGAGGATGAAGCGGCGGGGTAGGGGAGGCCGGAGCATCCCAGGCAGGGGGAGGACGGAGGATGGAGTGGCGGAGGGGGGAGGGCAAAGGAAGGAGAAGAAAGCGGTGAGGTGGGGGGAGGAAGGAGCGGCAAAGGCAGGGGGAGGACGGAGCACAGAGCGTCGGGGGAGAGGAGGATGGAGGACAAAGCGGCGGGGTGAGGGAGGCCGGAGCAGCACAGGCAGGGGGAAGACAGAGGATGGAGTGGCAGAGGGGAGGAGGACAAAGGAAGGAAGAGGAAGTGGTGGGGTGGAAGAGGATGGAGCGGCACAGACAGGGTAGAGGAGGATGGAGCGGCAGGGGGAGGACGGAGCACAGAGCGGCAGGGGAGAGGAGGATGGAGGACAAAGCGGTGGGGTGGAGGAGACAAGAGCAGCACAGGCAGGGGGAGGATAAAGGATGAAGTGCTGGAGGGGAGGAGGACAAAGGAAGGAGGAGGAAGTGGTGGGGTGGGGGACAGAGCGGCAGGGGGAGGACCGAGCACAGAGCGGCGAAGGGAGGAGGATGGAGGACGAAGCAGTGGGGTGGGGGAGGACGAAGCGGCGGGGTGGGGGAGGATGGAGTCGCACAGGCAGGGAGAGGACAGAGCGGCAGGGGGAGGACAGAGCACAGAGAGGCAGGGGGGAGGAGGACGGAGGATGAAGCGGCACAGGCAGGGGGAGGAAGGAGCAGACTCACACCCACACACAGACTCACACCCACACACAGAGTCACACCTAGACACAGACTCAGACCCACACACATACACACACAGACTCACACCCACAGCCAGACACACACACCCAGACACACACAGACTCATACTCACAGCCACACACACACACACGGGCTCTCACCTCTCCGTCCCCTGGCCGTCTCAGCAGGTCATCCTCATCATACAGGTGCGCCCGGCCCGGGAGCAGCACAGCGGAGAGCAGCAGCAGAGTCGGCACAGTCCGGGGACACTCAGCACCACCATCGCCGGCATCATCAGAGCGGACAGCCGGCGAGCACAGGAGCGACATCCCAGGGAGGAGGAGAACAGGGGCGGGGCCTGACACCCTGCCCACACTTCCAGGGAGCAGAGGAGCGACATACCGGGGAGGAGGAGAAAGGGGGCTGGGCCTGACACTAACCTCGCACACACAGTCGGGGAGCACAGAAGCGACATTCCGGGGAGGAGGAGAGGGGGGAAGCTCAGGCACGGCAGGGGGAGCAGGGGGGTTAGTGGAGAGCCGTGCGGTGCGCAATATTTGAATTTTACGCGCCGCTCGGCTCATTTGCATACACTACGCTCATTGGCCACCGCGTCTGCCGGTGACCAATTAGCGCTAGCACGCGATTTCGGCAAGATTAGGAGATTATATAGTAGATACTGTGTAAATTTCCAAAATTTTGCCTCAAATGTGTGTGTTGTTCTTTTGCTCCTAACCCTGATACATGTCCACCCAAAAGACTAGTGTCACAAATAGGGAATTTATATAATCAGTAAACACATCATAATTAGTGATGAGCGAGTACCAAAATGCTCGGGTGCTCGATGCTCGGGCTGAGCATCCCAAGATACTCGTGTACTCGGCCCGAGCACCGAGCCCAATGTTATCCTATGGGAGACCCGAGTATTTTTATGAAATGACCGCCGGCAGCATGTAGAAACCCTAAAAATGTCACAAATGTCTCAGAAGAGTGTTCAAATGACATGGCAACACCAGGGGGAAGACCCCTGTAAGCATTTCTCACTCAAAAGTCACAGCTGTGAACAATGCTGTCCGAGTTTCACGCCAATTTTACGGGGTCACCAGAAAACCTTCCAAAATGACACCAAAATGAATTTTCAGGGTGGAAATGTTAAGGGCACATACCCAATAGTGAGATACAGCTGATGTATGTTACTTTTTGTGATTACATGAAGGATTTTACGTGAAAACATTGTGCGGCACTCCGATGTCCCTGAGAAGAGACGTACATGAAGCCCTGTCTTGACATAATGTGCCCATTTTGAGGAAGTGGGTATATTGTAGTATTTTCCTTTACCAGGGCAGTCCAAAATTGTGAGGTTCAACAATGCCCCTGGATACAGACGTGCATGAGGGCCTGTAAACCTAAAGTGGGTGTATTGTAGTATAGCCCTTTGGCAGGGCAGCCAAAAATTGGGAGGTTCAACAATGACCCTGGATACAGACGTGCAGGAGGGCCTGTAAACCTGAACTGGGTGTATTGTAGTATAGCCCTTTGGCAGGGCAGCCAAAAATTGGGAGGTTCAACAATGACCCATGCATACAGACATGCATGAGGGCCTGTAAACCTGAAGTGGGTGTATTGTAGTATAGCCCTTTGGCAGGGCAGCCAAAAATTGGGAGGTTCAACAATGACCCATGCATACAGACATACATGAGGTCCTGTAAACCTGAACTGGGTGTATTGTAGTATAGCCCTTTGGCAGGGCAGCCAAAAATTGGGAGGTTCAACAATGACCCTGGATACAGACGTGCAGGAGGGCCTGTAAACCTGAACTGGGTGTATTGTAGTATAGCCCTTTGGCAGGGCAGCCAAAAATTGGGAGGTTCAACAATGCCCCTGGATACAGACGTGCAGGAGGGCCTGTAAACCTGAAGTGGGTGTATTGTAGTATAGCCCTTTGCCAGGGCAGCCAAAAATTGGGAGGTTCAACAATGACCCATGCGTACAGACATGCATGAGGGCCTGTAAACCTGAAGTGGGTGTATTGTAGTATAGCCCTTTGGCAGGGCAGCCAAAAATTGGGAGGTTCAACAATGACCCATGCATACAGACATGCATGAGGGCCTGTAAACCTCAAGTGGGTGTATTGTAGTATAGCCCTTTGGCAGGGCAGCCAAAAATTGGGAGGCTCCACATTGTCCCTGTATAGAGAAGTGCATGAGGGCCTCAAAACATTTTTCCCATTGAAAAGGAGTGGGTCTCCTGTCGTTGTAATGCCCATTCTAAAAGAATGGGCGAAAAAATTTACCACTGGGGGTATACCTGAAACAACAGCCTAACTATTGTAACGGTCATCATGGTGGCACATGAGGAGAAGGAGGAGCAGTCCAGCGATTAGCCAAAGTCCAGAAGTGTGTACCCATGGGTGAGTGGAGGTACATGGCAAATTCCCATAACAAAATTTAAATTCCGCTGTCATTTGTTGGTGGTGTGGTGAAGTCTGGCCCAATCCAACCCTTGTTCATCTTGATCAGAGTCAGCCTGTCAGCATTTTCAGTTGACAGGCGGGTGCGTTTATCAGTAATGATTCCACCTGCGGCACTGAAAACACGCTCTGACAAAACGCTAGTGGCAGGGCAGGCCAGGACTTCCAAGGCATAGAGAGCCAATTCATGCCACGTGTCCAGCTTGGAGACCCAATAATTGTAAGGCACAGAGGAATCTTGCAGTACAGTTGTTCGATCTGCAAGGTACTCCTTCAGCATCTGGCCAAACTTAGCATTTCTTGTGGCACTACCCCGCACCTCGGGGGCTGTGGTACGTGAGGGGCTGAGAAAACTGTCCCACATCGTAAAGCCTGTTCCCCTACCTCTGGCGGATTGGACTTGTGCCCCTCTAGGCCGTACGCCTTGGTTGTCCACCGATTCCTGATCTATGCCGCTAGCGTTTTGTGAGGGGAATGCTTTGTCTACTTCCGTGACTATGGCCTTCTGGAACTGCTGCATTTTGGCTGACCTCTCCGCCTCAGGAATGAGAGACCTAAAGTTCTCCTTGTAGCGTGGGTCTAAGAGTGTTGCCAACCAGTACTGATTGTCGGCCAAGATGTTCTGAATGCGAGGGTCACGAGCCAGGCAGCTTACCATAAAGTCAGCCATGTGTGCCAGACTCTTAACAGCCATCACTTCAGTATCCTGACCAACACGATGACTGAACATGCTGTCCTCCTCCTCATCTCCCCTGTCCTCTTGCCAGCCACGCTGAATCGATGGTATGACTGGTGTGCATGTCATATCCTCAATTTGGCCAGAGAGTTGCTCCATGTCTTCATCCTCCTCCTCCTCCTCGTCATAGTCCTCCACTGCACGTTGTGATGAGAAGAGGCTGGGCTGTGTGTTATCACCCACACCCACTACTGTTTCTTGCTCCAAGTCATCGCGCTCCGCCTGCAATTCATCATCCTTGTTTTTCAGCAGAGACCGTTTTAGAAGGCAGAGTAGCGGTATGGTGACACTAATAATGGCGTCATCGCCGCTCACCATCTTGGTGGAGTCCTCAAAGTTTTGGAGGACGGTACATAGGTTGGACATCCATCTCCACTCCTCAGGTGTTATGTGTGGAATTTGACCCATTTCCCGACAGCTTAGGTGATGCAGGTAGTCAACAACTGCCCTCTTCTGCTCACATATCCTGACCAACATGTGCAGAGTTGAATTCCAACGCGTGGGGACATCACACACCAGTCTGTGGGCCGGAAGACGCAAACAGCGCTGAAAGCCGTCAAGGCCGGATGAAGCAGCAGGTGACTTGCGAAAATGTGCAGACAGGCGGCAAACATTTACCAGCAGATCAGACAGCTCTGGGTATGACTTTAGAAACCGCTGAACCACCAGATTGAGCACATGGGCCACGCATGGAACATGCGTCAGCTGGCCTCGCCTCAAAGCTGCTACCAGGTTCCGGCCATTGTCACACACGACCTTTCCAGGCTTTAGGTTCAGAGGTGTGAGCCAGTGATCTGCCTGCTGTTTCAGAGCTGTCCACACCTCTTCTGCATTGTGGGGTTTGTCACCTATGCATATTAGCTTCAGCACAGCCTGTTGCTGCTTTGCAGAGGCAGTGCTGCAGTGCTTCCAGCTTGGGACTGGTGTGGAGGGTAAAGTGGATGAGGATGCGCAGGAGGAGGAGGAGGAGTCTGAGGAGCATGACATTCCGGATCTGTAGAGTGTGGGTGAAACCCTGACTGAGGTAGGGCCTGCAATCCTTGGTGTGGGAAGGACGTGTTCCGTCCCTCGCTCAGACTGGGTCCCAGCTTCCACAATATTAACCCAGTGTGCCGTCAAGGAGATGTAGCGGCCTTGCCCACAAGCACTTGTCCACGTGTCTGTAGTTAGGTGGACTTTGGCTGAAACAGCGTTGTTCAGGGCACGTGTGATGCTTTGGGACACGTGGTTATGCAATGCGGGGATGGAACATCTGAAGAAATAGTGGCGGCTGGGGACCGAGTAACGTGGGACAGCATCCGCCATCAGGTCGCGGAATGCTTCCGTCTCCACCAGCCGGAAAGGTAACATTTCTAGCGCAAGCAGTTGCGAAATGTGAGCATTTAGGACTGTGACAAGTGGGGCGCTGGCAGCGTATTTGCGCCTGCGTTCAAAGGTTTGCTGAATGGATAATTGAACGCTGCGCTGGGACAAGGATGTGCTTGATGGTGGTGTTATTTGTGCGTGGGCAACTTCAGGTGCAGGGTCGGAGGCTTGTTCGCGGTCAGCATGGACAGGGGATTGGCTCGCACACACAACACGCGAAGACGTAGCAGTGACATCAGCAAGCACCGCTCCTCGACTCTGTTGTACTTCCCACAAAGTCTGGTGCTTGGCTGACATATGCCTGATCATGCTGGTGGTGGTCAGGCTGCTAGTTTTCGTACCCCTGCTGATGCTGGCATGGCAGGTGTTGCAAATGGCCTTTTTAGAGTCATCTGGAGCCAACTTAAAAAACTGCCAGACTCGGGAAGACCTAACATTTGCACAGGCACCTTGTGTCGTGTTGTTGTTCCGGGGAACGGTTGCCTGCCTTCTGCCTGCGGACATGACCCTGCTTCTTACTGCCTGTTGGGATGCTACGCCTCCCTCCCCCTGTGCACTGCTGTCCTCGCTCTGCATATCCTCCTGCCAGGTTGGGTCAGCTACTGGATCATCCACCACGTCGTCTTCCTCTTCCGCACCCTGATCCTCCTCCTGACTTCCTGGCAATTGTGTCTCATCATCGTCCACCTCTTGTTGAGACACGTTGCCAACGTTCCGTTCGTGAGAATGTGGCTGCTCAAATATTTGGGCATCTGTACATACGATCTCCTCATCACCCACTTCAACAGGAGCTGGCGAGAGGCCAGATTGTGCTAATGGATACGTGAACAGCTCTTCCGAGTGTCCAAGTGTGGGATTAGTAATGTCCGTGGACGTGTACTCGGCCTGGTGGTAGGAAGGAGGATCAGGTTGGGAAATGTGTGGTGCAGTATCACGGCTACTGACACTTGACCGTGTGGAAGACAGGGTGTTTGTGGAGGTGCCAATCTGACTTGAAGCATTATCCGCTATCCAAGTAACAACCTGTTGACACTGGTCTTGGTTCAAGAGCGGTGTACTGCTGCGGGCCCCAAGAATTTGGAACAGGACGTGCGAGCGAGTAGATGTGGCACTTTGTTGTTGCGAAATTAGTGCTTGCACATGACGTCGGCCTCTGCCTGCACCACCATCACGTCCACTTCCTTGTTCCTTGCCAATGCCCTTGCGCATTTTGCCTGTATACAGCTACAACAGTCTGGTGACTGTTCTGGTCACAGGAAAGCTGGATATTAGAGCCTGCCTGTATAGAGCTTGTCAACTACAACAGTCTGGTGACTGTGCTGGTCACGAGAAAGCTGGATATTAGAGCCTGCCTGTATAGAGCTAGTCAACTACAAAAGTCTGGTGACTGTGCTGGTCACAGGAAAGCTGGATATTAGAGCCTGCCTGTATAGAGCTAGTCAACTACAACAGTCTCCTGACTGTTCTGGTCACAGGAAAGCTGGATATTAGAGCCTGCCTGTATAGAGATAGTCAACTACAACAGTCTGGTGACTGTTCTGGTCACAGGAAAGCTGGATATTAGACCCTGCCTGTATAGAACTAGTCAACTACAACAGTCTGGTGACTGTGCTGGTCACAGGAAAGCTGGATATTAGAGCCTGCCTGTATAGAGCTAGTCAACTACAACAGTCTGGTGACTATTCTGGTCACAGGAAAGCTGGATATTAGACCCTGCCTGTATAGAACTAATCAACTACAACAGTCTGGTGACTGTTCTAGTCACAGGAAAGCTGGATATTAGAGCCTGCCTGTATAGAACTAGTCAACTACAACAGTCTGGTGACTGTGCTGGTCACAGGAAAGCTGGATATTAGACCCTGCCTGTATAGAACTAGTCAACTACAACAGTCTGGTGACTGTGCTGGTCACAGGAAAGCTGGATATTAGAGCCTGCCTGTATAGAGCTAGTCAACTACAACAGTCTGGTGACTGTTCTGGTCACAGGAAAGCTGGATATTAGAGCCTGCCTGTATAGAGCTAGTCAACTACAACAGTCTGGTGACTGTTCTGGTCACAGGAAAGCTGGATATTAGAGCCTGCCTGTATAGAGCTAGTCAACTACAACAGTCTGGTGACTGTTCTGGTCACAGGAAAGCTGGATATTAGCGCCTGCCTGTATAGAGCTAGTCAACTACAACAGTCTGGTGACTGTTCTGGTCACAGGAAAGCTGGATATTAGACCCTGCCTGTATAGAGCTAGTCAAGTACAACAGTCTGGTGACTGTTCTGGTCACAGGAAAGCTGGATATTAGACCCTGCCAGTATAGAGCTAGTCAACTACAACAGTCTGGTGACTGTTCTGGTCACAGGAAAGCTGGATATTAGAGCCTGCCTGTATAGAGCTAGTCAAGTACAACAGTCTGGTGACTGTTCTGGTCACAGGAAAGCTGGATATTACAACCTGCCTGTATACAGCTAGTCAGCTACAACAGTCTCCTGACTGTTCTGGTCACAGGAAAGCTGGATATGGATATTACACCCTGCCTGTATACAGCTAGTCAGCGCCAACAGTCTCCTGACTGTTCTGGTCACAGGAAAGCTGGATATGGATATTACACCCTGCCTGTATACAGCTGGTCAGCTCCAACAGTCTCCTGAGGACTGTTCTGGTCACTGGAAAGCTTTGACTCCAAACTGGATCACCCTGCCTATATCCTCCTAGATTAGTCCTGAGAAGGACTGTTCTGGTCAGCAGCAGTTTGCAGCCCTGCTCCAGATCTACCTATGAGGGCCGCAAATCTGTCCCTTAAGCAGCAGCAGACACTCTCCCTACACTGACTGTCTGGATGGCTGTGTGCAGAGCACATCGTGGCCGGGTCTTATAAAGGCTCGGTCACGCTGTGCGGGACGGCCAATCACTGCAATGCCACAACTAACAGGGCTGTGGCATTGCAGTGACTGCCAGCCAATCCCTGCATGTGGGCTGGCTCTCTAAAGAGCGCCAACATGCAGGGATGAGGACCCCGAGTACTGCACGAGTATCGCGAGATTGCTCGGTACTCGCCGAGTAGCCCGAGTACAGTGATACTCGTGCGAGTACCGAGTAGTCACAAGCGTACTCGCTCATCACTAATCATAATAATTAGATAGTTGTCATTTCCCTGTGACACAACTGGCACAACTTATTATGAACCAAAATGGCAAATCTTCAGAAAATTACAAAATCCTTTGTTTACTAATTTCTGGAAAAAATGTCATCAATATGCCATCCTACCCCCTGCAACCTCAGTTTGTAAGCCTGATGACCGTTGGTAAATAAAGATGAATTTTTATCTCCTGGCCGGTGAGTGCTACTTTGTTCTATAATGCTAAACCAACAAATAAAAGGTATTTTGTCCTGTATTATCTCTTGTAAAATTGAAACATTCAGAGCTACATCTACATATTACTAAGGTAAATTGAATTTTTCATGTTCTTAGCGCAAAGAAATTTGTGAAACATCTGTTACATCAAAAGGCCCATTAGACCTTTAGATCACCAGGGAGGGTAAGTACCTTCTCAAATATTATTTTATATTTCTGCAAACGTATGAATCATACAAATTTGAAACTAGAAAAATCATTCAAATATTAACTATTGTGTGGAATATGAATATATGCTTTAGGTCAAAAACATGAAAATAAAAAAATGCACGTTCTTCATTTAGTTTTGTAAATTTCTGAATTTTTTAAAATAAAAGCTCATAATATTTCCACCCAAAACTCGTAATAATGAAAATACAATGTGTCGTAAAAATTCTTTCTCTAAATCACCCTAATAAGTAAATTCCAAAGTTATTTCCACCTAAATGCCATCCAGATTTGAAAAATCCCAACATTCCAAATAGGGCTCATCATGAATTGAAACATTAAGACAGTAAAACCCTCCTATACAATACAGGCACAACTGGTTGATGGAGTCCACACAAATTTGTCTCCAATTTTATTCATGTAAATCATATTTTGTATGTGCATTTTGAGACTTATAATTATTTAATAAAATGAATGGGCATTTTAGTCTGTAGGTTAAATTGATTTAAGGGCAGTATTTCAAAGCTCATAAAGTTTTTTCATTGAGCAAAGTTGTAAAATCTATACTCTGTCTATAAGCAATGTCTGAATCGGCCTTCAGTTTTAGAAATTACTATTAGTCTAGGGGATCCATTAACTGCCAATAAATTGTGTGGCTGACAGCAGCCGGCACAGAAATATTTAATCAAAATGAGTATGAGGAGTAAAGCAACCATATGTATGTGAAGATAGATAGATAGATAGATAGATAGATAGATAGATAGATAGATAGATAGATAGATAGATAGATACAGTTGTGGCCAAAAGTATTGACACCCCTGCAATTCTGTCAGATAATACTCATTTTCTTCCTGAAAATGATTGCAATCACAAATTCTTTGGTATTATTATCTTCATTTAATTTGTCTTCAATGAAAAAAACACAAAAAATATTGTCCTAAAGCCAAATTGGATATAAATCCACACCAAACATAAAAAAGGGGGTGGACAAAAGTATTGGCACTGTTAGAAAAATCATGTGATGCGTCTCTAATTTGTGTAATTAACAGCACCTGTAACTTACCTGTGGCACCTAACAGGTGTTGGCAATAACTAAATCACACTTGCAGCCAGTTGACATGGATTAAAGTTGACTCAACCTCTGTCCTGTGTCCTTGTGTGTACCACATTGAGCATGGAGAAAAGAAAGAAGACCAAAGAACTGTCTGAGGACTTGAAAAACCAAATTGTGAGGAAGCATGAGCAATCTCAAGGCTACAAGTCCATCTCCAAAGACCTGAATGTCCCTGTGTCTACCGGGCGCAGTGTCATCAAGAAGTTTAAAGCCCATGGCACTGTGGCTAACCTCCCTATATGTGGATGGAAAAGAAAAATTGACAAGAGATTTCAACGCAAGATTGTGCGGATGGTGGATAAAGAGCCTCGACTAACATTCAAACAAGTTCAAGCTGCCCTGCAGTCCGAGGGTACAACAGTGTAAACCCATACTATCCGTCGGCGTCTGAATGAAAAGTGACTGTATGGTAGGAGAACCAGGAAGACCCCACTTCTTACCTTGAGACATAAAAAAGCCAGTCTGGAGTTTGCCAAAACTTACCTGAGAAAGCCTAAAACGTTTTGGAAGAACGTTCTCTGGTCAGATGAGACAAAAGTAGAGCTTTTTGGGCAAAGGCATCAACATGGAGTTTACAGGAGAAAAAAAGAGGCATTCAAAGAAAAGAACACGGTTCCTACAGTCAAATATGGCGGAGGTTCCCTGATGTTTTGGGGTTGCTTTGCTGCCTCTGGCACTGGACTGCTTGACTGTGTGCATGACATTATGAAGTCTGAAGACTATCAGCAAATTTTGCAGCATAATGTAGGGCCCAGTGTGAGAAAGCTGGGTCTCCCTCAGAGGTAATGGGTCTTCCAGCAGGACAATGACCCAAAACACACTTCAAAAAGCACTAGAAAATGGTTTGAGAGAAAGCACTGGAGACTTCTAAAGTGGCCAGCAATGAGTCCAGACCTGAATCCCATAGAACACCTGTGTAGAGATCTAAAAATGGCAGTTTGGAGAAGGCACCCTTCAAATATCAGGGACCTGAGCTGTTTGCCAAAGAAGAATGGTCTAAAATTCCAGCAGAGCATTGTAAGAAACTCATTGATGGTTACCGGAAGCAGTTGATCGCAGTTATTTTGACTAAAGGTTGTGCAACCAAGTATTAAGCTGAGGGTGCCAATACTTTTGTCCGGTCCATTTTTGGAGTTTTGTGTGAAATGATCAATGTTTTGCTTTTTGCTTCATTCTCTTTTGTGTTTCTTCATTGAAGACAAATTAAATGAAGATAATAATACCAAAGAATTTGTGATTGCAATCATTTTCAGGAAGAAACTGAGTATTATCTGACAGAATTGCAGGGGTGTCAATACTTTTGGCCATGACCATTTGTTAACGGGTGAGTTTGTCATAGACTCCAATGTTAAATTAATGCATCCATTTCCCAAAACAGCCAAAACATGCTGCAGACCACATTATGATGTGCGCTAAAAAAAAAGCACAGTACCAAATGCATACCAATTTGACCATGCGTTTTTTGTGTTGGAGTCTATGGGTGCGTTAACGCAGCTGTTTACAAACATTTTAAGATGAAAAAAATGCATCCTTTTGGCGGATACTTGGTGCTAGTGTGATCCTAGCCTTAGACAACAAGACCTTGGCATACACAGGAACCTCAGGAGCGGCAGGATGGATGAAGTAGAACACAGAAGGGATGAATACAAGCACAAATACAAAAAATACAGAAGGTGGAACACAACAAACATGGGACTTGAGTCTCAATCCCAAGACTCATGCATCTTAATATGCCTTAATAAGGTCTAGAGAGATATCATAGAATTGTAGAATCATAGAATGGTAGATTTGGAAAAGGATCTCATGGGCCTTTGGGTCCAACTCCCTGTGAGTGCAGGTTTTCCTAAATCACACAGCTATATGTTTATCCAGCTTCTGCTTGAAGATTTTCATTGATGGAGAGCTCACAAATTTCCGTGGTAACCTGTTCCACTCTCTGACTGTTCTCACTGTCAGAAGGGTCTTACTGATATCTAATATGTATTTCCTTCCTTTTAGTTTCAACCAATTGCTTCTTTACTTCCTTGTACTAATGAGAATAGGGTAATTCCCTCTGCACTGGGACATCCTTTCAAATATTTGTAGACCACTAGTAAGGCTAGGTTCACATGGCATTTGTGCTATTCGTTTAATGGATACATTTGACAGCAGCACAAACTCAATGTAACGCAATATTTAATGCATCGATAGGACTCCATTAAAAAAAACACATTCTAACGTATGTCAAAATGGGCATGCGTTTTTTGTGAAACACACATGCAAAAGTGGACTACCACGTTTTTCGGTCCAGTTAAGAAAACAAACACAATATAACGTCAAAAAAACTCACCAAAATTTGCCAGGTAAATACCCATTGCACTTAGCAGCGGCTGTCAGCTCCTCTGGAGGCAACACAGGTGTCTGTATGCCGGTACTCAATCACCTGCAACCCACAGTGGGGCGGTTGTGGCACCAGCGTCCGGCCATGCTGTCAGGGAGGTGACTGGTGGCATTTAAAGACACGAGGTTACCAAGGGCTCTGACATTCACGGTGCATGCAAGGCATAGTGTCAGAGCAGCCTATTGGTCACGCCCTTCTATTAGATCAGGCGGGCTGTTCCGCACTGATTACATGCCTCACATAACGACAGACGCCCCCCAGAGGGCTCAGCCTCAAACTGCAGATGAAAAAATGCAATAAAACACTAAAGATGAAAAATGTGAGGTGTTTGTTGGTATTTTGGCCAAAAAACGTAAGCTGGTAACCCACGGTCAAGGGCCCTCACGCTTACCAGTCCTAACCACATGCCTTTTGAGACATGTACAATTTAATTTAGATTGTTCACCGAATGGACTTAAAAACAGACAAAAAAACTCACCAAAATTTGCCAGGTAAATACCCATTGCACTTAGCAGCGGCTGTCAGCTCCTCTGGAGGCAACACAGGTGTCTGTATGCCGGTACTCAATCACCTGCAACCCACAGTGGGGGCGGTTGTGGCACCAGCGTCCGGCCATGCTGTCAGGGAGGTGACTGGTGGCATTTAAAGACACGAGGTTACCAAGGGCTCTGCCATTCACGGTGCATGCAAGGCATAGTGTCAGAGCAGCCTATTGGTCACGCCCTTCTATTAGATCAGGCGGGCTGTTCCGCACTGATTACATGCCTCACATAACGACAGACGCCCCCCAGAGGGCTCAGCCTCAAACTGCAGATGAAAAAATGCAATAAAACACTAAAGATGAAAAATGTGAGGTGTTTGTTGGTATTTTGGCCAAAAAACGTAAGCTGGTAACCCACGGTCAAGGGCCCTCACGCTTACCAGTCCTAACCACATGCCTTTTGAGACATGTACAATTTAATTTAGATTGTTCACCGAATGGACTTAAAAACAGACAAAAAAACTCACCAAAATTTGCCAGGTAAATACCCATTGCACTTAGCAGCGGCTGTCAGCTCCTCTGGAGGCAACACAGGTGTCTGTATGCCGGTACTCAATCACCTGCAACCCACAGTGGGGGCGGTTGGGGCACCAGCGTCCGGCCATGCTGTCAGGGAGGTGACTGGTGGCATTTAAAGACACGAGGTTACCAAGGGCTCTGCCATTCACGGTGCATGCAAGGCATAGTGTCAGAGCAGCCTATTGGTCACGCCCTTCTATTAGATCAGGCGGGCTGTTCCGCACTGATTACATGCCTCACATAACGACAGACGCCCCCCAGAGGGCTCAGCCTCAAACTGCAGATGAAAAAATGCAATAAAACACTAAAGATGAAAAATGTGAGGTGTTTGTTGGTATTTTGGCCAAAAAACGTAAGCTGGTAACCCACGGTCAAGGGCCCTCACGCTTACCAGTCCTAACCACATGCCTTTTGAGACATGTACAATTTAATTTAGATTGTTCACCGAATGGACTTAAAAACAGACAAAAAAACTCACCAAAATTTGCCAGGTAAATACCCATTGCACTTAGCAGCGGCTGTCAGCTCCTCTGGAGGCAACACAGGTGTCTGTATGCCGGTACTCAATCACCTGCAACCCACAGTGGGGGCGGTTGTGGCACCAGCGTCCGGCCATGCTGTCAGGGAGGTGACTGGTGGCATTTAAAGACACGAGGTTACCAAGGGCTCTGCCATACAAAAAATACAGAAGGTGGAACACAACAAACATGGGACTTGAGTCTCAATCCCAAGACTCATGCATCTTAATATGCCTTAATAAGGTCTAGAGAGATATCATAGAATTGTAGAATCATAGAATGGTAGATTTGGAAAAGGATCTCATGGCCTTTGGGTCCAACTCCCTGTGAGTGCAGGTTTTCCTAAATCACACAGCTATATGTTTATCCAGCTTCTACTTGAAGATTTTCATTGATGGAGAGCTCACAAATTTCCGTGGTAACCTGTTCCACTCTCTGACTGTTCTCACTGTCAGAAGGGTCTTCCTGATATCTAATATGTATTTCCTTCCTTTTAGTTTCAACCAATTGCTTCTTTACTTCCTTGTACTAATGAGAATAGGGTAATTCCCTCTGCACTGGGACATCCTTTCAAATATTTGTAGACCACTAGTAAGGCTAGGTTCACATGGCATTTGTGCTATTCGTTTAATGGATACATTTGACAGCAGCACAAACTCAATGTAACGCAATATTTAATGCATCGATAGGACTCCATTAAAAAAAACACATTCTAACGTTTGTCAAAATGGGCATGCGTTTTTTGTGAAACACACATGCAAAAGTGGACTACCACGTTTTTCGGTCCAGTTAAGAAAACAAACACAATATAACGTCATGCAACAGACTTGTACGTATTTGTAGCATGTGATTCCTTAGTACTATACAGCTATTGGTGTCCAAGCTGGACACATGGCATGAACTATCCTTGTGCGCCTTGGAGGTCATGGATTGCCTTGCTGCTAGTGTATTGTCTGAGTGAGTTTTTAGTACCGCTGAAGCAATCATAATATATGGACATCCACCCATCAACGGAAAATGAAAACAGACTGACTCTTGTAGAATTGAACAAGGGCTGGATTTCACCAGATTTTAGAACCCCACTGAATGACACCTACCAAACCTCAAGTCACCCAAAATGTTGATATTTTTAAAGTTGCTTTAACGTGCACTCCTTCCCATCCAAAAAAGGGTATATTTTTTTCAGTTCCCACCTCTCCAGCTTTTCCACCATATCTTGATGGTCATGATATGTACACTCCTCAGGGGTACATTTTTTGCCCACCCTTACACATAGTACTTTGGCTCTACCCCCTAGGAGTACCACTTCTTACCAATGGTAACACAATATTTAATGATGTCATCAAAAGAGAGAGAAAAAAGATCCTTACAGGACCACCAATACACAAATGCAAAATGGTTAAAGTAAGTTTTACTATGTCTAAGAGGATCCAACACAGGGTGCTCACTATTGAAAGTAACAAGTCAATGTTTCAAATAAAGAGAAATAGTGGCACTCACCATATCTTAAAAAATTCCTGTGGGACTTCTTGAAGCATGTATCAGAGGGCCTCTTTCTAATTTTGGTCCACCGTTGCACATAGTGCATTGGCTCAACCACTCTCAGGATTCTACTCTTTACCAACAGTAAAAGAATGCATTATGAGGTTCTCCTCACTGTCTCTTCCAGGATGTATCAGAGAGCCTCCTTCTAATTTTTGTCTGCTCATGCTCTTAGTGCATTGGCTCAACCCTCTAGAAGTACCACTCCTTACCAATAGTAACACAATTTTTATGATTTCCTCCTAACCATCTCGTTCAGCATGTATATGAGAGCCAATTTCTAATTTTTGTCACCCTTGCAAATAGTGCCTTAGCTCTACCACTCTAGGAGTACTACTCCTTACCACTGGTATTAGAACAAGAATTACCTTGTTTAAATAAAAGTGGCGAACCCTGAGATGGGGAGCCCCTTTGAAGTTGCTCAGAATAAGCATTCAAACAAAGGAAAAATGAGTCAATGCTTCAAATGCTGCAATTTAGGTATTGACTTTATTCATACACCATCAAAAAGGAATGCTCAGGGGAGGTGGTGGCGCAACGTAATCAACCCCATGGGGAACAGGCAATGGGTTATAATATTAGAAGGTCAAATACATGCATGTTGTGTCAGTTTCATATAGTACAAAAGGCACCAATATTATTTACACAGATAAAAAAATCCATCATCCTGTGTAATATAATCAGGTTTTTACAAGAATTGTATCTATTCACAATATTTCATGTCCAAATGTGACCATGTCACGTATTATTGTTGTACCAACATTACATCAGATACAGTACTTATCACCTCTCATTACCTATATCTTTAAGGTGTGGATTTTTATAAAGTGCCTCTTATAAAGTGCATACCATAGTGCATATAATATAATTAGCAGGACCAACAGATATGACATAGACTCAATCATTCATTACCCATACTGCTAGTAGCTATGGGTAAAGTAAATGATGCAGGGAGGACCCGGGTAGGTGAACCCCTATGACATTTTGTGGCCTAAACATCTTATGGCCACTTCATCAGGGGCATATCCCCATTCCTCCATAAGCAGGAATACCCTTTGGACTCATTATATGTAAGCTTTCTAAAGTGTATTTCTCAGGGTACAGGGGGGCTATAAACATAGGGGACCCCTTTCCTGAATGCGGCAGGCATGCTGCATGCAATGGTGCATTTAGTTTGCCATACACCAGGGAGGTGACAGGTCCTCTTTAAAGATTATTCCTAAAGAGACACTAAATATATATGATGCAATTAGCTAAATTGTCCTTGACACTGGCTATACTCGGTCACGACAAGCCACCATAGAGACCCTTGCTTTCCACAGCTTATTGTTATAGAGGTTCAAAATTGATTGTGTCACTTCTGAGCTGCATTATCGTGAAAACAGATTTCACTTAGGCATGAGTGGCCATGATACAGGCTCTTACTTTCCATAACTTATTACTAAAGAAGACAAAAATTTGATTCTGTGGCTCCTGCGCTCCATTTTCCTGACATAGGTTTCACTCGGGCACGACTGTCCGTAATACAGGCTCTTGCTTTCCATAACTTATTGATAAAGAAGGACTAAAATGTTATTCTGTGGCTTTTGAACTCCATTTTCCTGACACTGGTGTCACACCTTCCCAAGTGGCCATGATATGGGCTCTTGCTTTCCATTCCTTATTTTTATAGAGTAATAATATTGGCTTCTGAGCTACGTTTTACTAACATAACACACTCAGTCACAACTAGCCAGATAGAGACCCTTGCTTTCCTTAGCTTATTGTTATAGACTAGAGAACCAAAATTGATTGTGTCGCTTCTGAGCTCCATTTTCCCGATAGGTTTCACGCCTGACAAACAACACTGCACATCTTGGAAAAGTTAAAAATAAGAGATTTGTCTTAATGTGGCAGATGCGTTTTCTTGGCAATGTAGCTGTGAAGCTTCACCCAGAGTTGTAGTCATAGACGAGGGCTGCACTTTCATCGCCCCAGCATGATGCATTAAATGGAAAGTTCTGTATGTGTGTAAGTGTGTGTGTGTATGTGCATGTGTGCTGCTGAGGCTATTTTAAGTACCATGAGGCCTCAGGTCCTCTCATGCTCCTTGCTAATTTCATAAGACTTCCAGATAAGGTTTACAGACAAAACAAGGTATTCTTTACCGAAGCATAACTTCAAATTACATTAAACAGAAGGCAGTACACTTCTCATTCACTTCTGTATAACACAGAAGCATTGGCTTTACCAGTCTAGGAGTCCTACTTCTTTAATAAGTGTATAAAAAGGTTTACTGAAGCCCTCACCTGCATGTTTTCCCAGGTAGTGATGTACAAACCCGAACTGTAAATATCTACTACAAGGTCTATCATCATGGATGCAGGAAATATTCAGAGGGGCGGCGAGGCAAGATAGGCTGCTTTCACATTACGATTTTGTGCCTGTCCGTTGGATACGACTTTGAAGGAGGATCCCACGGACAGGCACGGATCCACACAGATCCCTGCAATCAAATGGCAAATAGCCATCCAATCCGAATCTATGCAGGATCCATGTGGATCCTGCGGTCCCCTGCCTTTCCCTGCTGCTGCCTCCTCCATCTTGTTCCCTCTGCTATTCTATTCTGTCCCCCCGCTATTCTATGCTGTCTCCCCGCTATTCTATTCTGTGCCCCCGCTCCTCTATCCTCATCTAATTCCTATCCTGTCCCCT
Source organism: Allobates femoralis (assembly GCA_033576535.1). Classification (NCBI taxonomy): domain Eukaryota; kingdom Metazoa; phylum Chordata; class Amphibia; order Anura; family Aromobatidae; genus Allobates; species Allobates femoralis. The sequence goes on from JARQOC010000004.1 coordinate 189,446,064, forward strand.
CTTGTCTTCCCTGTGTGCAAAAAAAAAATAAACTCATCTCGGAGTATATATCACCTGTCTCCGGCTCCCACGATGCAACAGAGAGGAAGAGCAGGGATTATACATGTAGATTATGAAATTGCATTGTGTTATGTACAGTGGGGAAAATATGGAATTGATATACTGCGGATTTTGCATGTTTTCCCATCTACATAGAATGGAGAGGTAAGTAATTCTTATTGTAGGTATACTTCAATTGTGAAAGACTGAATCTAAAAAAAATCTTCCAGAAAATCACATTGTATTATTTTGACATAATTAGCATTTTATTGCATGAAATAAGTATTTTATACAATAGAAAAACAGGATTTATTATTTAGTACAGAAACCTTTCCAGATGTCTGATGTTTCCTGTAGTTCTTAACCAAGTTTGCACACACTGTAGCAGAGATTTTGGCCCACTTCTCCATACAGATCTTCTCCAGACATCTCTGATTTTGGGGCTGTCGCGAGACAACTTTGAGTTTCAGCTCCCTTCAAAGATTTTCTATTGGGTTCAGGTTTTGAGACTGGCTCGGTCACTCCAGGACCCTGAAATGCTTCTTACAGAGCCATTCCTTAGTTACGCTGGCATGGTCATGGTTGGGTCATGGTTATGCTGGAAGAGTCAGTCACAACCGATCTTCAATGCTCTGACTGAACGGGTTTGTTGGCCAAATTCTCGCGATGCATGATGCCATTCATCCTCCCTTAAATACAATGCAGTTGTCCTGTCCCATATACAGGAAAGCACAACCAAAGTATAATGTTTCCACCCATATACTTCACGGCTGGCATGGTGTTCTTGAGGTTGTATTCATTCTTCTCCTTCCTCCAAACATGCCGAGTGGAGATGATACCAAAAAGTTTTAGCTTAGTCTTATCTGACCACATGATCTTCTCCTGCGCATCCTCTGGATCATCCAGATGGTCATTGGTGAACTTCAAAAGGGTCTGGACATTTGCTGGCATGACCATGGGGACCTTGCGTGCCCTTTCGGATTTTAGTCCATAAAGGCATAGTGTGTTACTTATGGTAATCTTTGAGACTGTGGCCCTACTTCTCTTCAGGTCATTGACTATGTCCTCCTGTGTATTTCATGGCTGATTCCTGACCTTACTAAGAATCATCCTTACCCCATGAGGCGAGACCTTGCATAGAGCCCAGACTAAGAAACATTGACTGTCATCTTGTGTTTTTTTACATTTTCTAATAATTGCACCAACAGTTGTTGCCTTTTCACCAAGCTGCTTGCATTTTGTCCTGTAGACCATCCCAACCTTGTGGAGGTCTACAATCTTGTCCCTGGTGTTCTTAGACAGCTCTTTGGTCTTGGCCATGGTGGAGAAGTTGGACTAGGATTGATTAAGTGTGTGGACAGGTGTCTTTTATTCAGGTAATCAGGTCAAACAAGTGCAATTAATACAGATAAGTGCAGAGCAGGAGGGCTTCTGAAAGGAAGGCTCCATTCACACTGAACGTTTTTGCGCTGTTTTTGCTCTGTTTTTGCTCTGTTTTTGCTCATCAGTTTTTGCAGCCAAAACCAGGAGTGGAACAATGTAAATAGGAAAAGTGTAATAGAAACACGTCACCACTTCTGTATTTATTTCCCACTCCTGGTTTTGGCTACAAAAACTGACGAGCAAAAACAGACCAAAAACACACAGTGTGAATGGAGCCGAAAGCTAACAGATCTGTGAGAGCCAAAATTCTTGCTGGTCGGTAGTTGATTAAATTGTTTTTTCATGCAATAAAATCCAATTTAAATATTTAAAACTCATACAACTATTCCAACTATTCCAATTGTTTCTGTGCAAAGCAGGCGTCACAGAGGGCTACTGCATCCATAAAAGCAGTGCAGATACTCCAGCTGTAAGTAGATTTCAGGATGATGGGTGGAACCTACACACAATCACCCCCACACTAGATCACATGGTGGGAGGTACCTGGGAGGGAATAAAACCACTTCCAGGGGGAACTAGAGTTGTGTTGAATCAAGTCGAGTCTAGGACTTAGGCAGCCAGGAAGTGAGCCTGAAGGAGGAGGGTTCCTCGGCTGAGGACCCAGGGAGAAGGAAAGCTATCCCAGACACAGACAGCTAGCCTGGGGGGAAGACAGGGACTTCAGAGAGTCCAACCATGGCAGCTTACCGGGCACCGGAGCCCTCACCTGTGGGATCCTCCAAGGACCCCAGAAAATCCAGGGATCTGAGGGTATCGCTCAGACTCTCAAGCAACCATAGGAGGGTACCAGGCACCGCTTGATGGTTCGGCGGTCGGCCAGCAGAAGGTAGCCCGATTGGAGCGAGGAGAGAGAGACAACAGGAGGCCAGATCCGCTTTATGGGGTCAGACTTCACACCAAACTACTGGGAAGCAGGGAAGAATAGAAGAGAAAGGCACACACTGAGGGTTCCATTCAGTTACCTGTGATCCGCTTGCAGCCACCCATTAGCTACTTGCCGTTTAACATCTTACTGCACTGAACTGTAACCATTGCTGCTAAAGTTCCAGTAAAGTACCTGGCTGGAGTGAAGTGACTTTGACTCTGCTGCATCTTCTTTCCATTAACTTATTCCTTTCACAGAATCGCTGCCCCAAAGGTCTCAGTCCTGCCTGCGGAGGACTACACCATCTCAGCCGCAATGCCACCGACCTCCGGAGGACTGTGGCGGTGCTGGTGCTACTTCATCAGAAACTGTAGGTGGCGTCACGACAACTAACTTTGTAAATAATCCCCTGTACATAATCCCCCCTTTTTCAAGAGAATAGTCCCCCAGGACACGGGATCAGGTGCGGCCACCATTCCCCGTGACACAGTTAACCCCTTCTGCTGCCTGATACCCGAGTACCCCACACACTGGGGCGACACATATCTTTGTTGGCATCACAAACAGGATATCGTGCCCGGTACCACTGGGTACTGTGCGCCTTGAACTTGGACTTGGACTTAAAACTAACTTTTTCCGCCATTGATTGGTGCCAAAAATGGGTTCCCGCCACTATCGCAGGAGAACCTAAGATGGCGCCGTAGCCATGTACGGAGACGCCAGTAACACCACAAGTCTCCAGCAGCAGTTCTCCACCCCTGCAGTACCAGTCGCTGCAATGCACCCGGACAGCCATGGATGAAAGAGACTAGGTGGCGATTCAGAGGCGGCGAGAGGATTGATGCCAGCGAGAGCAGGCAATGAGGAGACTCCACGAGGAAGCCAGAGCTCAGCCCCCGCTTCCAATAGAACTGCGCAAAATAGGAACAGTCGTTTCCGTCTACCAGGAGGACGGTTGGGGCTTTCTACGTGAACCAGGACTACTGGACGATGTTTTCTTTTCCTGGCAGGATGTAGAGTCTTATCTATGGAAAGGACATCCACGGCGAGATATGTACAGAGGTGTGCAGGTGACTTATGAACGTTACCCCGGCCCGTTGGGCTGGTTTGCCATACACATCGCACGTTTGTGCAGATAACCCCCGTTAGACTATAGACATTGTAATTGCAAGAGACTCCCGTAGAGAGACATTGCCCTGTATATAGCCCCCTCACCTTTTAAGCAACCATGCCCCTTTGTTTTTACATTTTTCCCTTTTGCAAGCCCTGAATGAATAACGTGTGTCCCCATATGTTTACCCTACTCTGAAGACTCAAAGACTTTGATTTGAATTGTCCTCCCCTTGTTTTATTCAATAATGTGTGCTGAGTGAGCAGCGGCCCAGCAGTGATAACACACACTGGACTGTGCTGGACTAAAGATTACCGCTGGGCCCGCTTACCTAGTACCGGTCCCGTTGGTCCAAGTTGAATAATGTCTGTGTATTTTAAATGTGCAACGTTTAAAGTAATGAGCCTCCCAGCAATGGGAAGAAACCTAAGCTTGCTTGTTGTAAATAGTTACCCGTCGGTATTAATGAATATAAAAATGTTTTCACTTCCCATTAGACAAGTACTAATACTCACGGACGAGTATATTCAATCAAGGGGGTATGTGGCGCCCCGCAAAGCAGGCGTCACAGAGGGGTACTGCACCCATAAAAGCGGTGCAGATACTCCAGCTGCAAGTAGATTTCAGGATGATGGGTGGAAACTAAAGACAAGCACCCCCACACTAGATCACATGGTGGGAGGTACCCGGGAGGGAAAAAAAAACACTTCCAGGGGGAACTAGAGTTGCGTCGAGTCAAGTCGAATCTAGGACTCAGGCAGCCAGGAAGTGAGCCTGAGGGAGGAGGGTTCCTCGGCTGAGAACCCAGGGAGAAGGAAAGCTATCCCAGGCGCAGACAGCTAGCCTGGGAGGAAGACAAGAACTTCAGAGAGTCCAACAACGGCAGCTTACCGGGCACCGGAGCCCGCACCTGTGGGATCCTCCAAGGACCACAGAAAATCCGGTGATCTGAGGGTATCTATATGTACCACTCAGACTCTCAAGGAACCAGAGGGTAGCAGGCACCGCTTGATGGTTCGGCGGTCAACCAGCAGAAGGTATCCCGACGGTAGCGAGGAGAGTGAGAGACAACAGGAGGCCAGACCCGCTTTATGGGGTCAGACTTCACACCAAACTACTGGGAAGCAGGGAAGAATAGAAGAGAAAGGCACATGCTGAGGGTTCCATCCAGTTACCTGTGATCCGCTTGCAGCCACCCCGTTAGCTACTTGCCGTTTAATATCTTACTGCACTGAACTGTTACCATGGCTGCTAAAGTTCCAGTAAAGCACCCGGAGTGAAGTGACTTTGACTCTGCTGCATCTTCTTTCCATGAACTTATTCCTTTCACAGAATCGCTGACCCGAAGGTCCCAGTCCTGCCTGCGGAGGACTACACCATCTCAGCCGCAATACCACCGACCTCCGGAGGACTGTGGTGGCGCTGGTGCTACTTCACCAGAAACTGCAGGTGGCGTCACGACAACTAACTTTGTAAATAATCCCCTGTACATAATCCCCCCTTTTTCAAGAGAATAGTCCCCCAGGACACGGGATCAGGCGCGGCCACCATTCCCCGTGACACAGATAACCCCTTCTGCCGCCAGGTACCCGAGTACCCCACACCCTGGGGTGACACATTTCCCATAAGGGATTGTTGTTATTGTGATTAACTTTTGTTCTAATTATGTTGTATTAACCACTAGACTTAATGCTCAAAAAATGTAATCATTTGGATCAAATTGTGTGCAAAATGTCATAGAAATAGTTTGACACAGAGCAATTTTTTAAAAAAAAATTTATAAATTTTTTTTATAAAAAATCTTATAGTAATGTAATTTTGCTGTTATAAATATAGATTCTGGAAACAATTCTCAAGAAGTAACATATTTTCTAAAATAATAACTAAAAAGGTGTGGTATTAGAGTTATGTAGGAACACTATAAGTCTAATACATAACACTGCTTTAATTAGCAACCAAAACATTATTCTCATTTCATGTTGAGTGTATTGTACTCCACAATTTATTTGCTTTTATGTAATGCCATCTGCTCACATATCAGACTATTCTTCATACCCCCTTCTGGCCTTTCACCTTCCTGATTTTTGTAACTGACCACCAATCTCCAGAAAAATCCACTTAATTAAGAAAATTGAAATCCGTAAATAGTTCATGTAAAAACATTTGTTTAGTGTGTGGTCTGTCAGTGACAGTTTGAAGTACTGTTCAATACCATGTATATGAACAAGGACATGACTGATAGATGCAAAAATGTAACAATTTAATCAAATTGAATTTTTGTTCACTTAGAGATGCGGCTTCAACATCATACTAGTTTTTAAAAATAATAATAATAATAATGATAATTTTATATAGCGCCAACATATTCCGCAACACTTTACAATCAATTGTGGACATAAACATCTTGTCTTTATAGTTCTTTTATTCCAAAAAAAGTTAACCTACATATATATATATATTGATTTGAATGGGGTTCAGAAGTTTGGCAAACTGTTCACTGAACTATTTGGCAAATATTTGCCTGTTCGGCAAACTGAACTGAACCCGAACTTCTAAAGGTTCGCTCATCTGTACTAGTGACGCTGCTGCCATTATTGCTACTGCATTGAAGAAGTGGAGAAGATGGTGAGAAGTTAAGTGCTCTATGGGACTGAAGCTTAGTGGAACTTTCATTGTAAAAGGGGGTCTTCGTGTGAGGGCCAGTATAGTGGAGATATGTGCAGAGAGGGGAAAAGTATAATAGGGTTCATAGTATAGAAAGGGGACAGTGTGGGAGGACATTGTGATGAGATAGCAGAATGGTGGGTACAATACAGAGAGATGGTGTCATGGATGGAAGGACAATTTGAAGAAGTGGGAAGGTCTAAAGACACTGAATTGAAGGCAACAGGGCAACAGAAGGTGATATTTGCAAAATTTGGGTGAACCTTTAGTTTTTGAGGAGGATTCTGCTCAGTTTCTTCTCCAAAATGTCAGTGTGAAAAAACCTTATTTTACAAAGTGAGCCACCAAAAAGCTTTTTGTAGAACAAAGAAGTTTAGACTATTTGAATTTTAACCCCTATGCAGGGTGTGTTGGAGTGATAGTTGTGGGCAAGGGATTGACTCTGGATTACCTGACACACTACATGAAAGTAAAGGGATGTCACACGCGTCGATATTGCTGTCAATGTCGCTCATACGTCACGGATTTTCAGTCGCTCGAGCGACGTAAAAGTGACGCAGGAGCGACATTGAAGCGTGTGACCAAGCGATGCAACCAGCGACATGTCGCTGATCGCCGATCGCAGGTTTCACTGCCAGATGTAAAACCTGTCGCTCATCGCTCAGTAGACCTTGTGCATCGCTGCATGTGACACTAAACTCAGCGACGTATTTTCTATTTTGACAACGTACAAGCGACTAAATAAAATCGCTCGCAAGATGGCGACATGACCGCATCGCTGGGTCATATTGACGCGTGTGACATCTTACCTGCGATAATTCCACATCGCTCAGGCGATTAATAATTTGTGACGCATGAGCAATATCGCGGGTGACATTGACACGTGTGACAGGCCCTTTATGGTCCAAATTGGGACTTGTGTCATGTGAGTTGTTGTTTGCTCAGGCTGGCCAGGACGGGATGACGATTTAGACTGACAAAAAATTTAAATGATAAAACTTTCCTTGACAGTCTTTTCCTTTCATTGTTTCACATGAGATAACAGAAAAGATAAAATGATCCAGCACTGCAGATGTTCCCCAGATAAACGACTTTTTATTGTGCAAAAGTGAACAGCTTCACATTGGGGCAACCAGTGAACACACTGACATGTTTCGACCTGAAGGTCTTAGTCTTGGTCTCCATCCAAGGGGATCTGATTTATGATGCTTCGGTGAGCCACTGTCCCTCTCCTCCCTCCTCTTCTTGATTATACATGAGATAACAGACACACAACTTACAGCATTTTCCAATTTTACAGAGCATGTTCAGACACAATTCCATCTCCCAATGGTTTGTTTCTGATCTTACTGGTCCTGTGAGTCCCAGCTCAACCCAGCCAGCTCAACAGTTAAATACCTAACAGTCACTTTCCCTTTTCATAGCTCCACATCTATTTTCCTGGCAGACGAGAAGGTTCTGGGGTTCCGGTCACTATGGCCAGAGTAGAGGCTTGTGCTCTCTTCCATATCTATGTCTCTTTTCCTTGAAGAGGAAGGTGATAGGGGTTTGCCAATAGTGCCAGTTAAGTGTTTTATGCACACAGTAACTTTGGGAGACACCACCCAGAAAAGTTAACTCTGATCACATACCAGTCTAACCTGAGCCATTACACTTTAGGCTCAGGGCCTTGTTGCTCAAGTCCCTTCCTCCAGACCTTTTGCCAGGGATCCCCTTCTCTTGAGGGTCAGTCTCTAGCCTCAATGTTGTCTCGCTTTCTGTGTCTTAGTCCACTTTAGGATCTTATTATTTCACTTCGGTCATCTTTCTCCATTTTGTTGCCACATGTCACCCACTGCATGCTGCCTTGATGACCTCTCTGACCATAGATATTCACACGATGGGGTCTATCTGATCTTTTAGAAGGAAACCATCTCTTTCCCTATATGCTAGTCCCTTCCATTTTGGGCTAGTCCCAACACTTAACTATTGATTGCCCTGTAGTTTGGCACACATCACATATAAAAGTGCTTTACATTATATACTAGTAAAAAGGCCCGATGCAAATGCATCGGGAGTGCGGTGACATCAAGATGGGGGCGGACTGTTTGGCACTGGGGGCAGCAGCTGTCACTTGACCCTGTGGTGTCTGTCCCCTGCGTGGTGATTTGTGCCCCCCTCCTCTGTGCTTTGTGTAATGTGGCGGGAGAGGATGGTGGCATGAGGAACTGGCGCAGTTTCTTGTTCAGCCTGGCGCAGGGTGAGTGAGGTGAGAGAGGTGAGTGCGGTGAGCCGGCTGCAGGCTGAGTGGGTCAGTGCGAGCTGAGTGGAGTGAGTGCAGGCTGAACAGGTAGGGTGAGTGAGTAGAGGGTGTGTGCGTCCAGGTTGAGTGAGTGTGGAGTAACTGTGGTGTAGGTTGAATGAGTGCGGGGCTGGGTGAGTGAGGGCTGGGTGAGTGGTGGGTAAGCATGGTGTAGGCTGAGTGAGCGCGGGGCAGGATGAGTGCGGAGGTGAATGAGTGCTGGGGCAGAGTGCAGGAAGAGTGAGTGGTGGGGCAGACTGCAAGTATAGTGAGCATGGGTCACAGTGAGTGCAGTGTGAGTGGGCAGTGAGTGGTGGGGCAGAGTGAGTGGTGGGGTAGAGTGAGTGGTGGGGTAGAGTGATGGGGCAGAGTGAGTGAGGGGGCAGTGAGTGAGGGGGCAGTGAGTGAGGGGGCAGAGTGAGTGAGGGGGCAGAGTGAGTGCAGGGTGAGTGAGTTGAGGGTCGTCAGTGGTGGGGCTGTGGGATGAATGGGCAACCTGAGGGTGAGTGTGGAGTTAGGTGGGCAAGTTGGTGCTGAGCAGGGGTGAGTGGGTGTTGAAAAGGGTGAGGGTGCCCTGAGTGAAGGAGCGTGTGTACTGAAGGGGGGTGAGTGTGTGCTGAGCAGGTGTGTGTGCTGAGCGGGGTGAGTGTGAGTGGGTGCAGAGCAGGGTGAGTGTGTGGAGAGTGGGGGCATCAGCAGGGGCAGTGTGGGGAGTGAGGGCATGTGGAGGGGTAAGAGGGGTGAGCAGGGGCAGTGCGGGTGATTGGGGGGGGAAGCAGGGGCAGTGTGGGTGAGTGGTGGCAGTGTGGGTGAGTAAGGGGGTAAGCAGGGGCAGTGTGGGTGAGTGGGGGTAGTGTGGGTGAGTAGGGGGGTGAGCAGGGTAAGGAGGGGCAGTGTGGGTGATTGGGGGGTAAGCAGGAGCAGTGTGGGTGAGTGGGGGCATGTGGGGTAGGTGAGAGGGGTAAGCAGGGGAGTGTAGGTGAGTGGGGGCAGTGTGGATGAATAGGGGGGTAAGCAGGGGCAGTGTGGGGAGTGACGGCATACGGGGGTAAGAGGGGTGAGCAGGGGAAGTGTGGGGGTAAGCAGGGGCAGTGTGGTTGAGTGGTGGGGGTAAGCAGGAGCAGGGTGGGTGAGTGGGGGTATGTGGGGGAGGTGAGAGGGGTAAGCAGGGACAGAGTGGGGGCATGAGCAGGGGCAGTGTGGGGAGTGAGGTCATGTGGGAGTGTAAAAGGAGTGAGCTGGACAGTGCGGATGGTTGGGGTGGTTAAGGAGGGCAGTGTTGGTGAGTGGGGTGGGATATGCAGGGGGAGTGTGGGTGAGCGGGGGCAGTGTGGGTGAGTAGGGGATAAGCAGGGCAGTGTGGGGAGTGAGTGAGGGCATCATACGGGGGGCAAGAGGGGTGAGGAGGGGCAGTGCGGGTGGGTGGGGGGTAAGTAGGGGCAGTGTGGGTGATTGGGGGGGCTATGCAGGGTCAGTGTGGGTGAGCAGGGGCAGTGTGGGTGAGTGGGAGGTAAGCAGGGGCAGTGTGGGTGATTGGGGGGGAAAGCAGGGGTAGTGTGGGTGAGTGTTGGGGGCAAAGCAGGGGCAGTGTGGGTGAGTGGGGGCAGTGTGGGTGATTAGGGGGGTAAGGAGGGGCAATGTGGGGAGTAAGGGCATACGGGGTAAAAGGGGTGAGGAGGGGCAGTGTGGGTGAGTGGGGGTCTAAGGAGGGGCGGTGTAGGAGAGTGGGGGTAGTGTGGGTGAGTAGGGGGTGAGCAGGGGCAGTTTTGGGATTGAGGGCATATGGGGGCAAGAGGGGTGAGCAGGGGCAGTGTGGGGGTAAGTAGGGGCAGTGTGAGTGAGTGGTGGGGGCTAAGCAGGGGCAGTGTGGGTGATTAGGGGATTAAGGAGGGGCAATGTGGGGAGTAAGGGCATACGGGGGTAAGAGGGGTGAGGAGGGGCAGTGTGGGGGTAAGCAGGGGCAGTGTGGGTAAGTGGGGGGCTAAGCAGGGGCGGTGTAGGTGAGTGGGGGTTGTGTGGGTGAGTAGGGGGGTGAGCAGGGGCAGTTTTGGGAGTGAGGGCATATGGGGGTAAGAGGGGTGAGCAGGGGCAGTGTGGGGGTAAGTAGGGTCAGTGTGGTTGGTTGGGGGGTAAATAGAGGCATGAGAAGGGCAGTAGGGGTTGATTAGGAGTAGGGGGTGATGAGCAGTTGGTTGGATGGTGCATCCGAGCGGTGCATTAGTGTGGTGGCAGCATGAGAGCGGAAAAATGAATGGGCGAGGGAGGCGGAGTTGAAATAGGGGCGTGATAATGGGCGTGACTGAGAAACACTGGTGTAATGTGGTGGGAGTGTCCTCGGTCACACTCATTATGACTGGCTTAGTTTTAGCTCCGCCCCCCGCTGTCATGGAATATCGGTGTGAGCAGCGGGGGAGCGGAAGGATGTGGCGTGAGTATGTGGCGGGGAGCGGGTGAGTGTGGGGGGAGTGGGAGGAAGTGGCAGGAGCGGCGTGCGGTGGGGGGAGCGGGAAGAAGTGTCGGGGAGCGGCGGGCGGTGGGTGTAGCTGGCGGCATCATTTTATGCACTTCCAGCCAGTGACGGCGCCTCGCGATGGCGCATGCGCGCCATCGCTCGCCGCACATGATATCGGCACAGTGGCCGGAAGCGCCAAACTGCCGATTATGTATAGAGATGAAAACATTATTAGACATTATTACTAAACATTATACTTTTCACATTATTCACAAAGACGCAGGACACAATTCACATGACATCACAATAACGCGATTGGAGTCTTTAGGGAGGAATGCGGCTGCAAGTCCACCTCCTTACATCAACCTAAAGTCAAATTAAACAGGTCTGCTCTAAATCTGAATTCTGAATAGTGGAGTTATGAGTCTTGTAAATAGAATTTTCACCTACCAGACTTTTACGATATACAGTTGTGGCCAAAAGTATTGACAATTATGTGAAGAGTAGGAGTGGCTCGACAACCAATGGGTGCTCAGAGAATTAAACCTGAATATGCTATATATAAAATCTGGCACACCAAAATGATGAAAAATAGGAGAACAAAAATTCAAGAAGTCGCTTTTATTTGTGTAACGGACACAGCAGAAATCATATTCTTTTTAGGACCTGGGGGATAATTCTTATTTCATTAGTATTACTGTGTACAAGAGAGAGTAGTCGATTATTTGTTAGATCAGGAGGTACTGTTGTGTTTGTTATTATTCTTGCATACTTACATTTATGTATGTTATTCCTTGTTTCCAGTTATGTTTTGAAGAAGACCTATTGGTCGAAACGTTAACAAATCTATGAAAAGAATATAATGTAATTGTAAGACCACCTTTCATTGCTATTACTGCTGCAAGTCTTTTGGATTATGTATCTACCAGGTTTGCACATCTAGAGGCTAAATTCTTCATTGCAGAGAAGCTGTACATCAGTGAGATTGAATGGAGAGTGGCTGTGAGCAGCAATTTTCAAGTCTTGCCAGTGGTTTTCAATGTGATTTAGAACCTCGATTTTGACTGATACATTCAAACACATGACTATGCTAAACCAGGGGTGGGGAATATCAGGCCCTGGGGCCGCATGTGGCCCTCAATGATATTTTCTGTGGCCCCCGTGCAGATTCCTGGGGACCACAGTGCTCAGGCTGGCAGACGCATCTTGCTGACTGGCTACCTTTTAAATCCATCTCCCCATTGATCTCTATGCCCCAACCTCAGCATCCCCAGTGACGTATATGCTCCCAGCCTCTGCTGTCATGTCTAGAGCTCTTGCAAACCTGGAAAAGCAGAGAAGTAACATAATCAATATCTCCTAACATCACAGCCACGCAGAAGAGAACCAGCCCCAACCACCACAGTAGGGGTGAGTTGATTGTTTAATCAATTATAGCGGATAATTTTCAAGTTGATAATTTTGTACGGCCCCCGAAGGATGGTAGAAACTCCAAATGGCCCACCCCTGATCTAAACCAATGCCTTGTAGATTTGGCAGTACATTTAGGATTGCTGTCCTGCTGGAAGGTGAACCTTAGCCACAGTCTCATGCTTTTTGTAGCTTCTAACAGGTTTTTCTTCTGGATTTCCTGTGTTTTGCTCCATCCTTCATCCTATTAACTGTGACCAGCTTCTCTGTCTATGATGAAAAAAAGCCTATCAACAGCAGGACGCTGCTGCCATCATGATTGATTGTGGGGATGATGTTTTTAGAGTGATGAGCAGGGTTAGTTTCCTGCCACACATAGCGTTTTGCATTTAAATAAAAAACTTATACTTTGGTATCATCTGACCAGAACACATTATGCTCGCTGTTTTCCCTGGATGGGTTTTTGAAGATGTCAACTGGAAATTCTTATGTTTTGCTTTCAAAAAAGGGATTTCTTCCTGTCACTCTTCCATAAAAGCCAAAATTATGGAGATTATGACTAATAATTTCCTGTGGACAGATTCTTACACCTGAGCTGTAAGTCTCTGAAGCTCCTCCAGAGTGACCATAAGCCTCTTAGCTGCATCACTAATTAGTGCTCTCTTTGCTTGGCATTTCAGTTTAGGTGGATGGCCATTTCTTTGAAGGATTGCAGTTTACCCATACTGCTCCCTTTTATGGATGATGGATTGAACATTGCTCTGTAAGTCACGTAGAGCTTGTCCTATTTTTTTTTAATAACCTAACCCTGTTTGACGCTTTCCACAACTTTATTCCTGGCCTGTCTGGTGCGTTCATGGTTTCCATAATGATGTTTAATTTGGTTTAATTTGATTGTTCACAGGGTATGAAAACTTTTTCAAGGCATTATACTTTAAATCTGCAAGGAGCATCACAATAGGGAAGGCTCTCATAATTTTTTTGCATCCCTTGAGATTGGCTTATTAAGACACTGTAGGCTATGAATCGAAAAAGATTGTGCACTTCTGCCGTAATGTATGCTGAAAAGAGTTGCATCTTTGAACATTGCCTTATTGTGTCTGTACAACTTCTTTGTGCAGCTGAAAACATTTAATTGCAGCTTGATCCATTTATAAGGACATTGAACAAATCAGTTTTTAACTTCCAGTTTTTTTTTATCATTTTGAACCTGATACAGTTTTTTTTTGTTGAATGGATACGTTTCAAACGGATGATTACCGGACATGTGAACTCAGCCTACCCTCAGTTCAAGCATCCTTTTGTTGTTTGTTTCCTTTACTACTTATTTTTTATGTAGTTCTAACAGAAGCTGTGTTGAAAATGCATGCTTGTTCCTAAATGTGCATACATAACCCTGTTCCTAAAGGGCTTGAAATTAATTTACCTACCTAACACATATACTTATTCTTGGGACAATTTTTAAAGGCACTAATTAAAGGGGAAGTCTGGGGAGATAAAATGTATTTGTACTCTCCCTGACCCTCTTTATGATGAAACTGAGCTGTTCACTACAGTTCTATGATCTATGGATTGCTTACAATTCAATAAAATATCTGTTCCTCAGGACTCTCCCCTCCCTTTTGCGGGAAGGTAGACCATGGCAGGTGCTGAACCAATCAATGCAGTGTTTTGCCACTGCTTCTAGCCTGATACATGGCAGCACACATTATGTATTATCATAAGTTTTACAGCAGAAGATCACAGCATGTATTTACATTTTCTTAGTGAAATGATTGCTATTTGAGGGGAGAGCACCAGTGTTCTTACATTACAAGGGATGGTATATCACGGACAGGATTGTAGTGTGACCATGGGACCAGCGGCCATGCCCCTGCCACACCTCCTGTTCATACAGAAGTATTAGAGGGCAGGAATATAAGATGATCCTGGAGCCTACGGTTACATATCCCCGACACACCTCCTTAGCTCAGCAGCAGCATGAAGCTGAATTTCTATGTCCCCTACGGGATGGGTGAGTGATGAGGAGCAGATATGATTTTATTGATTTATAAGCGATCTATAAATCCTAGAATTGTAGAGTACAGCTCTGCTTCATCATGTAGGAGGGCAGGGACAGTAAAAAACATTTTTTTTATTTCCCCAGCGTTCCTCTTTAACCTATGAGCTGGATCATTTATTACATTTATAAATCCTTACTCAAGTTCTTTGTCCATAGTTTAGCCTATAGTCCAATTTTGCTTTCTTAGCTACTACAGTCAAGTTAACAAGGAAAAGCTAGTTCTTCTACCCATATGGTTTTTGGAGTGTAGTAGTATGTTCAAAGACATACTGATAGGATATTTAGATTGTGAGCCTCAATGGGGACAGTATTACTGTTGTATGTAAAGTGCTATGCAATTAATAGTGCTAAATAAATGAATACATATAATTATTATTATTATTATTATTGAAATTAGAGTTCCTGGAACAAACAAATACAAACTTAAGTGGAACAACTCAATGCATGATGTTTAATTTAAACCCCTGATCACAAAACTACAGTGCCTTGTTCCTAAGCCACTATGGTGCCCAGAATATTGGACATATAATTGGAGTACGCCACAAAAATATCCACTCAAGCATAAGAAGAATGTTCAATATCCAAGTAAATGTAGCCCAGGATAACAATGCTAATCACTGAGCCTCTATATCAAAACAGAAAATAGTAAGAGTAATATATGGATATTAATAAATATATAAGTGCCAAACTGCTGACAAAGCCATGTAACTTCTTAAGATATATACTATAAAACAACGTTCCAAAAATGCAGACCTGCTTTCAGTACAGCACCACTGTTCTTCGTTATTTGTGTCTTGTAAAAAGACTGGGACCTAATTAAATGTATCCTACAAGGTACCCATTAAATGTGCGTGTGCAGTTTATGTTAAGGATCACTAACTACCATGCAAGCATTCCTCGTTCACTTAATCTGCACGTGTCAAACGCTGTTCCTTAATATTATATGTTTCAATAATAGATGTTTATTCTTCCCTTGGGTTTTCTATCTCAAAAGCATCAGCCCATTTAGCAAAATGTAGTGGATATGCAATAAAACGCCTTTGGAATTTTTAGCATTTGTGTCATAATTCAGGCATGTATTTAAAAGCCATACTCTTAATGACATGGAGCCAGATAGCCGGAAATATTTCACATCAATGGCCTTTTCATGAAGGCACATATATAAGCAGGAATTTATGCTGATCCTGCATTGCCATATTCATTGGTCTTTATGTAGAGAGCGTGTGACCTGAATGAATTACATTTCATATCGAGAGCATTTAAATATTCAGTATGCCAAGTAATACCTGCCAAGATACTTTCCATTGCTTTATCATGGCCATATATGAAAACAAACTAAATATTCTGCATTATGGAATGTACATTACGTGAGAGGGATGTCCAATAAATCAAAAAGGCAGGTATGGTAAACACAGAAAATAACTACAGCTGTTCTCTTACTCATCCTGATTTAGCTGCGGCTGTACTCTTGGGAATAGTGTTAGTTGTACTGTCAACATTTTCA
The DNA here is from genome assembly GCA_033576535.1 of Allobates femoralis. Classification (NCBI taxonomy): domain Eukaryota; kingdom Metazoa; phylum Chordata; class Amphibia; order Anura; family Aromobatidae; genus Allobates; species Allobates femoralis. The sequence continues at coordinate 189,461,895 of JARQOC010000004.1, forward strand.
GAACAAAGAAACAACTACAACTGGCAAATGAGGAGCCCAGCTGGTGCTATGTTTAAGCTCCCAAAGAATATACTTTAATCCTGACACCTGCAAGCTATTTCATGAAGATTTACAACTGGACGTGAAGAATGAAGGTTCTTGAGAGCCATGAGATTTCTCATTGTATAATAATGTTGTTGTTGGATTTTGTTGTTATTTGAAGTTCTGTGCCCTTAAGGTCCCAATAGTCTCCTGACCACAAAGAGTTTATCATTCCACAACAAAGGCTATAAAAATGGTGCCATGTTTTTTTCTGATTTTCAATTCCCCCCTAACCTCATCCTGTAATTTGCCATGAGAGAGCCCTGGATTTATCAGCAAAACAAATGCACATGCTCGAGTTGATCACAGCCGGCTCTGTGGAAGAGTCTGCATTCTTTCTTCAAATTTACATGAAGCAAATGATTTGGTTGTCTTGCCTTGAGGGAACTGAGATAGTTACATAGTTTGGAATATTACTAGGATGTAAAAAAAAAAACTATACATGGTTTGATTATAAAACGTGAAACTTTGGTATGTTGTTATTAAAGCAAGTCTAGTTGAATGACTTGATTGCTTTTCCCCCCTCTTTTTTGCTTGAAGGTTCCCCGATACAAGCAAATTAAAGGCTGTCCCACTGTTGAGCCTAACAGAATTAACTTAAGCAGTAATGTGGAGGGGGAAATGCATTATAGAGTCGCCTCTTCCCCTCCTCTACCCCTTACTGTCAGGGTTCATCAGGGTTCAGTCCAAGGCCCCCTCCTTTTCTCCCTAATCACTGCCCCCAATGAACACACCAGCAGCAGGTTTCTTTTTCAGTACTATAACTATGCTGACGATACCCAGTTATACACCTCTTTTCCTGACTTCTCCCCTGCATTACTACAAAATACCAGTGATTGTCTGCTGTCTCTAACATCATGTCCTCCCTCTACCTTAAACTGAATCTAAGTAAAATTAAACTTCTCATGGTTTCTCTCTCTACTAATCTTTATAAACCCAATATTGCCATTTCTGTATCTGGTTCTACCATTACTCCTCAGCAGTACGCCCACTGTCTTGGGGTTATATTTGACTCAGATCTCTCTTTCGCTCCCCAAATCTGATCACTTGCTCAGATCATCTACACCTCAAAAACATCTCTAGAATTCGACCTCTTCTTACTGCAAAAACTCTTATTGTCGCACTTATTCTTTCCTATCTGGATTATTGCAATTCTCTACTAACTGCTCTCCCTCTTACCAAACTCTCCCCTCTCCAATCTATCCTGAATGCAGCAGTTAGGATCATATTAATAATAATAATAATAATAATCTTTATATAGCACCAACATATTCTGCAGGTCTTCACAATTCAGAGGTATATATTTAAACAATCATAAGAAACAGTTAACAGAAAATACAATACAATACAAAAAATAATACAATACAATACAAAGCATAATACAATACAATAATTAAGGCAAATTAATGACAGCCCTGCTCATAAGAGCTTACAATCTAACACTCAGGTGGGGGTAACACAAAGTACAGGTGCTTATTTACAATGATGGTAGTGTCAACTGAAGGAGATGGGGAACAGATAGGAGCAGTATACGTGGTCACCAACCATTATTTGTGATCCACTTGAGACTGGTGGAGCGGGTAGGATCTATGTCGTGATGACTCTGATTAGGGATCATGACAGGCCACCCTAAAAAGATGTGTTTTTAGGGATCCCCTGAAACTATGTAAGTTGTGGATAGACCTAATTTCTTGGGTAGAGCATTCTAGAGAATTGGTGCAACTCAGGAGAAGTTTTGGAGCTGGGAGAGGGAGGTTCAAATTCCACTGCTAAACCAATGCTTCTACCCTGTGCCAGTCGTTGCCTTTCCTCTACAGAGTCCAATATAAACTTACAACTCTTACCCACAAAACCCTCCACAGTTTTGCACTGTTCTACATCTCCTTCCTCATCTCTATCACCCTGCACATGCCCTCTGTCCTGCTAATGACCTAAGACTGATTTTCTCGATAATCCGATCTACTCACTTACGTCTCCAAGATTTTTCGGGAGTTGCACCAATTCTCTGGAGTGCACCATACCAAGAACAATTTGATTATTTCACAATACCCACAGTTTTAAGTGAGCCCTATAAAAGTATTTCTTTTGACTAGCCTATCACCTTACCTCACTTATCTAAGTTTAAATTTGCTTCCAAATCTGGTCCTTCGCATCATGTGTTTACACCCTCCATGCACTTAAAAACACTCTATCTGCACTTGCACAGATCCTGGTTGGTAACCGGTTTATGTAGCATTATTTGAATCTCCTATTTATTATATTGATGGCTGGACGATAAATGATGGCATTTTTACCATTTACCTTATGTGCCTCCCTCTCTCTTCATGGATTGTAAGCTTGCGAGCAGGGACCTCAAATCCTCCTGGAACCTTTTGAATTGTGTTTCTCTGTATTGTATCATATTGTCTGTATATGTCACCTCTGAAATATAAAGTGTTGCACAATATTTTTAACGCTATATAAATAAAACTAATAATAATAATAATAATAATAATAATTATTATTATTATTATTATTGAAATGCTCACATAAAGCACAACCATATTTGGACCTTGAGATCAAGAAGCAATCAATCTAGCTGACATTATGTTCTGGATAATATTTAAGGTTCCAGAATGGAGAACCCTAAGGGTATGTGCCCACAGGACGTTTTTCCTGCGTTTTTGCTGCGTTTTCCGCATGCAGTTTACCCTTGGCTTTATGCTAATGTATGGTAATTTGTTCCTGTGGTTGGGCTTCCCTGCAGAACCAATGTGTTTCACAGAAACGCTGTGCCCACACATTGGTTTTGCAAGTGTCAAATAGTGTCAAATTTCTCCGGTTTTGCTGCGGATGGGAAATAATGATCATGATCTATTTTTCCTGTGTTTTTGCTGCAGACAATGGCAAAAACGTTGGAAAAACGCAGCATCAAAAACACAGCCAAAAGGTGCAAAAAATGCAATGAATGCAACAAATCTCCTGGCAAGGACTCTAGAGATAATTGAAACCAGAACCGGTTTTGCTGCTTTCAAGACTGCTTGAAAAACGTCCCGTGGGCACATACCCTTAGGGCCCTTTCACATCAGCGTTTTTTGAAATTTGCGGCAGATGCGGTGAAAAAAACGCATCTGCCACAATTGCCGCATAACCGATGCACTTGCGGCGCGGTTGCGGTAATCCCTATAGAAAGTATAGGGGGACTTGCGGCAGGTGCGGCAAGTGCGGTTTTGCACTTCCGGCAGGTGCGGCTGACCGCGTTTTTTTTCGCTGCCGCACCTGCCGCAAGTGCAAAACCGCACTTGCCGCACCTGCCGCAAGTCCCCCTATACTTTCTATGGGGATTACCGCAACCGCGCCGCAAGTGCATCGGTTATGCGGCAATTGCGGCAGATGCGGTTTTTTCTCTGCATCTGCCGCAAATTTCAAAAAACGCTGATGTGCAAGGGCCCTAAGGGTATGTGCCCACAGGAAGGTTTAGTGGCGTTCAAACCGTCAGTAAACTGCTGGAAATTATCAGTTCTGAGCTCTGAAGTCTCCAGCTGTTTTCCGGCGGTTTTTTTCAGCGTGTGCACTGCGGTTTTCAGTCGGTTTTTCCAGCGGTTTTTCCGGCGTTTTTCTATGGAGGATTTTGTTCATGGAACCGATCAAAAACCGCTGAGAAGAATTGACATGCTGTATGCTGCTAAACCGCTGGGAAACCGCTCAACCGCGGGCAGATCCGCTCACATAAACCGACTATGTGTGCACAGCGGTTTCTAAATTACATAGGGTTACTTGTAAGTCCTAACGCTGCTTAGGATTTACATAAATTTAAATGAAACCTATGCTAAACCGCCGGCGGTTTTCGCTGCTAAACCGACGTTAAACCTTCCTGTGGGCACATACCCTAAGGGACTAACTCAGAATTGCATAGGTGATATGGATGATTAAATGAAAAATGCCTAGTCCCTTAAATAAAGCACAAAACAGGTCTAATTCTAAAGAGATTAAATACCACACCATTTGATAAGATGATATAATATCTAAAACACACAAGATTTATTTCTGTGTCATGATTGAAAAACTTGAAATGAATGATCAACAGTATCAGACTTTAACATACATTTTACTATTCCTATGACCCTTTTCACATAATCAATAACTAAGTGCTTACACGTTAAGGCTGAAGGCACACTGTTGTGCATCAAACACGGAGCGTGTTTGATGCACGACAGTGATGCGAGTGCTGCGCGTGTTTCTGGGTGTGTGTGGTGCGAGTGTGGTGCGTGTGGTGAGTGTGGCTGTCTGTATGTATGTGAGTGTGCTACGAGTGTGAGGTGTGAGTGCGTGTGTGGTGCGCGTGAGTGTGATGCTGTCTGTGGTCCTGAAGGACCATGGACAGCATTTGTCGGGAAATTTAAGCCAGGTATTCATAATATTTCTCTATTTTACAGTGATTTTACAAAACATCTTGTACTGCTGTTATAGATAATTTTTACTGTACAGCACAGTTGAAACTTTAAATATGAGTGCAAGTATCGCACCGTGGTGTATGGGTGCGAGTTTGACTCGCACCCATATACTTTTAATGGCCTCTCACGCGAGGGAATCGCATGCAATCATAGCATGCTGCGATTGCATTCGCATTGCCATCGCAAAGCGAGTGTAATGCGTGAAAATCGCATTGATGTGACCTGTATCATTTAAAGATACATGTCTGAGCGCAATGCGATTTTTTTCTCGCATTACACTTGTGTCTTGCGTCAGTGTGCCTTTAGCCTAATGATTACAGTTTTCTGCAGTCAGATTGGTTTAGAGATGAAAACAGTTGAACTTAGCTAATTTTGTGGTTCTGAGAACAAATATACAAATACATTTGCTGATTGGCTCTAATTTTAAATATCCAGTTGAGGTTCTAATTACTTATGACACCTTTCAAGCAAGCGTATCGAAAAATTGTGTTTTTATTATTTCATTATCAGCATGGAGGCTCAGTGGTTAGCACTGAGGTCCTGGGTTTAAATCCCACAAAGGACAACATCTGCAGGGAGTTTGTATGTTCTCCTCATGTTTGTGTGGGTTTCCTACAGGTACTCCAGTTTACTCCCACACTCCAAATACATACTGATAGGATATTTAGATATTTAGATTGGGATCCCTAAAGGGGACAGGGCAAATATAAATAAAGTGCTATGGAATCAATAGTGCTTTATACATGAATAAATATTATTATTACTATTATTATTGGTAGCTAGTCTATTATATCATCTATTATAGGATTCTCAAACATGTGGTTCTTTAGACTATTTCATGTTGAACTGTACCCACATTCTTTGACGCACATTCATTTGAAATATTTTGCCGATGCAGCACATAGATAAGCTCTGTGCACAGCTATACCAATGCCAATCAGAAGCCAGCAGCTGTTGTCGGCATATAACATCAGCTGTTGATCTCTGATTGGCCTACGGCTGGCATTGGTATAGCTGTACAGAGAGCATGTCTCTGCATGGCACTGGCAATAAACTTCAATTAAACATGCGTCCAAGAATGCACATTAAACTTGTCATGATCCCTCCATGCAGCACGTCTAGGATGCTATAGAGATATTACTGTGAATGCTGAGTGTGCTTGGCTGTCAATATGCTGATTTTCAGTGAAGTGCTCTATTCTGATTCTGGGAGGTACTGAGTTGCTCAGGTGTTCCACCTTTTCAGTGATTGCTATGCTACTTTACTGAGTAACCTCTCCCAGATATCTGCCAGTCATACTTTCTACCGTGTTTCCCCGAAAGTAGGGCGCCCCCGAAAGTAAGGCATGGTGTCGGTTTTAGGGGGGTCGGGTAATGTAAGGCATATCCCGAAAGTAAGACACGGTCTTACAACAGCAGCCCCAATTGTGTATACAGCTGCAGCCCCCCCATGAGTATACAGGCGCCCCCCCCCTTGCTGCCGCTGCCACCGCCGCCAAACTCTAAAGTAAAATATCATTCTACCTATCCCCGCCAGTGTCCCGCTGGTGTCCTGCTGCTGTCCCGCCGCCATCACGCTCTTCCGTCTTCATCCGGCTGTATCCGACTTCCTTCTCCGGCGCACAGACTGACGTCATTGTCTGTGCGCCGGAGATGGAAGACAGATGAAGGCGAAGGAGCGTGATAGCGGCGGGACAGCAGCGGGCCACCGGCGGGGATAAGTAGAATGATATTTTACTTTACAGGTTGGCGACAGCAAGGGGGGGGCACCTGTATAATGAAGGGGGGGGTCTGCAGCTGTATACACCACTGGGGGCTGCAGCTGTATACACCACTGGGGGCTGCAGCTGTATACAACACTGGGGGCTGCTGCTGTATACAACACTGGGGGCTGCAGCTGTATACACCACTGGGGCTGCAGCTGTATACACCACTGGGGGCTGCTGCTGTATACACCACTGGGCGCTGCAGCTGTATACATCACTGGGCGCTGCAGCTGTATACACCACTGGGGGCTGCTGCTGTATACAACACTGGGGGCTGCAGCTGTATACACCACTGGGGCTGCTGCTGTAACACTGCTGGGGCCTGTATATACCACTGGGGAGGTTGCTGTATACCACACTGCTGGGGGCTGTATTTTATGGTTAAAACAAAAATCGACATTTATTTTCCCAATATAAGACATACCCTGAAAGTAAGACATAGTGGGACTTTTTGGGGTAAAAAAAATGTAAGACAGTGTCTTACTTTCGGGGAAACACGGTATGTAAGCTGTGATTTTGGCCTGCATACCGATGTCTGTTCTGTTCATTGTTTACTGACCCTGGACTGTTCATTAACTACCCTTCTGCTACCTGTATTTGAAATTATGTCATGGTGTTTCGACCTCGGATCATTACCTGACCACATCTCAGTTGACTCCGTTTACTCTACGTGCCTTCCTGGAAAGCAGAACCCGGACCAATACCTGACTATGGCTCTGTAATGTTCTGGAATCCTCTACGAATCTTCCTGGTACCTTACCTCAGCTTATCTGCTACTTTTCCTTCTTGATTACCTATAAATTGCGCTAACTTTGGTGATCCACTGAACCAGGCCACGATCGTCAAGGGGTCTACATTGCCAGCGGGCTGCTTGTGCAGAAAAGAGGGTCATGAGAGAATGGAAGAAAGTTTAGAAGAAATTTTTTTGTGTGTGAAGGGAACATTACTACAGGATGGGGACCAGGATGGGAATATTACGACAAGAAGAGGACAAGAATTGGGCATTACTACAAGAAGAGGACTAGGATGGGGCATTACTATAACATAAGGACCAGAATGCTGACATTAGAAAAAGACCAAGATGTGGCGTTACTATATGAAGGAGACCAGGATGTGGAATTACTACAAGAAGAGGCGTAGGATGGGGCATTAAAATCAGAAGGAGACCAGGAGGGCAACTTTACTACAAGAGGGGGACAAGGATGGGGCATTACTACATGATTAGGCACATTACTACAAGAAGGAGACCAGGATGGAGACATTTCTCCAAGAAAGGGATCAGATTCAGGACATTACTGCATGATGCAGACCAGGGTGGGGCACATTACTACAAGATATTGGACAAAATTACTGGCCCTGGACTTGCACACTTTGTCTTTTGATGTGTTTTTTATGCAGATTTCTCTCAAAAGTGCAGAGAAATTCTTATGTCAACAAAGGCAATGAAAATTCTGAAGTTTTGTGCACATGACGATTTTTTTCCCTTGAATATTTGCTGCAGAAAAAATTATGCAGCATGTCAATTATTGCAGCGTAAGTAACGCATGTAAAAACGAATGCAAAAATACATTAAACAACAGCAAAAAATGCAGTGCAGAGAAAGATTTGGTGCAGAAATGTCTGCAACCAAATACTCAACGTGCGCACATACCCTAGGTGGTATGCCGTGTCATGCAGTCCTGCAGTCCATTCCAGCAGAGAGGTCACCGATGGTCACAGAGGGCACTGAGGGAACTTCTTAACTGTGAACTTCGGTGAACTCACTGACTTCACCGCTCTCAACAGTGGCTCCCACAGTGCCATCATTGTGCTTTGGAGACTGTGGTTTATGATCACACTTTCTAATATTACCACTCAACACAGCTTTTGGGATGTAGCAGAGCCAAGGGTTGTTATGGGATGTCATGTGGATTAGTTTGGAACTAAATAGGTGTTTTTAGAGTTAATAAATTGGTGAAAGAGGGTGTGTGAGTTTTTTATTTCAAATAAAGGATTTTTCTGGTTTGTGTTTATTCTTTTTGACTTACAGGATTAGTAATGGGGTGTCTAACAGGCTTGATGCCAGCTGTATTTTTTTTCATGTAATTAATTGCCACCACACCATGGCAATTGGGAAGAGCCAGGTAAAGCATCAGATTGGGTGCATCCAATGTGATGTGCCAATTCTGGGGTCTTATTAGACTAGGGTGATGCCAACTGGTATTATTAGACTGGGGTGGGCCAACAGCCATGGACTGTCCTACCCATATAATACCATCCTGCTGCTGACTGCTTTATATTCACTTGTTATCACCCCACGTTTATATTTTGCATTGTTTATTTATTTAAGATGTCGCATCCCCTCTATTTTGATATCCAGTAAAGATGAAGCAGACAGCAGCAAGCTGGTAATATCAGGGTTTGACGACCCATGGATATTGAATCCTACCCAGCCTGATGTTAGCCCCCAGCTGATGGCTTGTATGGTTAGAAAATAGGGAGGACCCCACGTCATGTTTAACATCATTTATTTTTTATTTTACACTACACCAACAGCAGACTGACTGCAACTAATCACAAACACTGTTACAGATGGTGGGTGGGGGAAGCAAGGAATATATGTGGTGCCCCACTTGTCATATACATAAGGAAACAGTCTGGCAGCACTCCTATCCACTGCAGAAACCCATGTATGAATGATTTGACCATTTTAAAACCCTTGTTTGCTTTCTTTTACAGCCCCCTAGGCTTTACTACTACCATTTTACTACAGTCATGGCCAAACGTTTTGAGAATGACACCAAAATTATATTTTCACATGATCTGCTGCCCTCTGGTTTTTATTTGTGTTTGTCTAATGTTTATATCACATACAGAAATATAATTGCAATCATATTATGAGTACCAAAAAGTTATATTGACACTTAGAATGAGTTAATGCAGCAAGTCAATATTTGCAGTGTTGACCCTTCTTCTTCAGGACCTCTGCAATTCTCCCTGGCTGCTGTCAATGAACTTCTGGACCAAATCCTGACTGATAGCAGTCTATTCTTGCATAATCAATGCTTGCATTTTGGCAGAATTTGTTGGTTTTTGTTTGTCCACCCGTCTCTTGATGATTGACCACAAGTTCTCAATGGGATTAAGATCTGGGGAGTTTCCAAGCCATGGACCCAAAATCTCTATGTTTTGTTCCCTGAGCCATTTAATTATCACCTTTGCTTTATGGCAAGGTGCTCCATCATGCTGGAAAAGGCATAATTGGGCGCCAAACTGCTCTTGGACGGTTGGGAGAAGTTGCTCTTGGAGGACATTCTGGTACCATTCTTTATTCATGGCTGTGTTTTTAGGCAAGACTGTGAGTGAGCCGATTCCCTTGGCTGAGAAGCAATCCCACACATGAATGGTTTTAGGATGCTTTACATTTGGCATGAGACAAGACTGGTGGTAGCGCTCACCTCTTCTCCGAATAAGCTGTTTTCCAGATGTCCTAAACAATCGAAAAGGGGATTCATCAGAGAAAATGACTTTACCCCAGTCCTCAGCAGTCCACTCCCTGTACCTTTTGCAGAATATCAGTCGGTCCCTGGTGTTTTTTCTGGAGAGAAGTGGCTTCTTTGCTGCCGTCCTTGAAACCAGGCCTTGCTCAAAGAGGTCTCCGCCTCACAGTGCGTGCAGAAGCACTCACACCAGCCTACTGCCATTCCTGAGCAAGCTCGGCACTGCTGGTAGTCCGATCCCGCAGCTGAAACAGTTTTAAGATACGGTCCTGGCGCTTGCTGGTCTTTCTTGGGCGCCCTGGAGCTTTTTGACAACAATGGAAGCTCTCTCCTTGAAGTTCTTGATGATGCGATAGATTGTTGACTGAGGTGCAATCTTTCTAGCTGCGATACTCTTCCCTGTTAGGCCATTTTTGTGCAGTGCAATGATGGCTGCACGTGTTTCTTTAGAGATAACCATGGTTAACTGAAGAGAAACAATGATACCAAGCACCAGCCTCCTTTTAAAGTGTCCAGTGGTGTCATTCTTACTTAATCATGACTGATTGTTCGCCAGCCCTGTCCTCATCAACACCCACACCAGTGTTAATGGAACAATCACTAAAACAATGTTAGCTGCTCCTTTTAAGGCAGGACTGCAATGATGTTGAAATGTCTTTTGGGGGTTAAAGTTCATTTTCTAGGCAAATATTGACTTAGCAAGTAATTGCTGTTAAGCTGATCACTCTTTATGACATTCTGGAGTATATGCAAATTGCCATTAGAAAAACTGAAACAGTAGACTTTGTTAAAATTAATATTTGTATAATTCTCAAAACTTTTGGCCATGACTGTACACTCAACTTTTGATCCCCTGTGTTTTACATGGTGTTCAGGGTCAAGTTCAGGTTACGTCTGGGTCCCAAACTGGACGTTTTTTTTAAAGTTGGCGAACACGAACATCCACAGATCCGCTAATCACTAGTAATTAGTTTTTGGGGAATCTCAAGACCAGATAACTATGAAGATTTGTTGGATAATCTCCTCAAAACATAAGAAACTTGACTGTAACATGTCCTTAAAGATTAATTTCTTACATACACATCTACACTTATTTCTTCCAAACTACAGAGCAGTGAGCGATGCGCACGATGAGATATTTCACCAAGATATTATGGCTACGGAGAAAAAATATCAAGGAAAATGGAATCTATCAATGCTTGCAGATTACCGTTGTACAATTGTAAGAGATGATCTGATGAAGGAGTACAAGAGGCAAGCAAAAAAGCATTGTCACTGAATAAGAACTAAACTTCGTAGTGAAATTACTGTAACTGTTTATAATTCGCAAATGTGTTTAGACATGTTTTAGTTATTTGGCTGTTTCCTCTAAATAAATATCAGAAAATTGGCAAAACTAAATATACTGCATCTTTATATTTGAAAAAAATAATACATTTTCAAAGTACTGCATCTTTTATGTATTAATTATATGTAGCAGTAAAATGAAAACTCTTCCATATCATAGAATCAATAGCCAACTAAGAATTTTCATTGTTAGATTTGAATTTAGGAGGTGAAAATCATTAAGAAATGGTTAATTTCATAACTGAACCAGACAAATTTTGAAAATATGTTGATCAGTATTATCAGACTGACTAATTGGGCCACCACTCACCTGATATTTGCATGGTTAAAATGATTATTGGCAGCACATCACCCTTGTAAACGGGTGATGTGCTCCTGGTAACATTATGTTGTATAGGGACAGAACGATCATATTAACAATCGCTCTGTTCCATCACTGTTTCATCAGCCTATGTACATACAGTTGTGGCCAAAAGTATTGACACCCCTGCAATTCTGTCAGATAATACTCAGTTTCTTCCTGAAAATGATTGCAATCACATATTCTTTGGTATTATTATCTCCATTTAATTTGTCTTCAATGAAAAAACACAAAAGAGAATGAAGCAAAAAACATTTCACACAAAACTCCAAAAATGAGCTAGAAAAAAGTATTGGCACCCTCAGCCTAATACTTGCTTGCACAACCTTTAGCCAAGATAACTGCGATCAACCGCTTCCGGTAACCATCAATGAGTTTCTTACAATGCGCTGCTGGAATTTTAGACCATTCTTCTTTGGCAAACTGCTCCAGGTCCCTGATATTTGAAGGGTGCCTTCTCCAAACTGTCATGTAGGTGTTCTACGGGATTCAGCTCTGGACTTTCAAACCATTTTCTAGTGCTTTTTGAAATGTGTTTTGGGTCATTGTCCTGCTGGAAGACCCATGACCTCTGAGGTGAGACCCAGCTTTCTCACACTGGGCCCTACATTATGCTGCAAAATTTGTTGGTAGTCTTCAGACTTCATAATGCCATGCACACGGTCAAGCAGTCCAGTGCCAGAGCCAGCAAAGCAACCCCAAAACATCAGGGAACCTCCGCCATGTTTGACTGTAGGGACCGTGTTCTTTTCTTTGAATGCCTCTTTTTTTCTCCTGTAAACTCTATGTTGATGCCTTTGCCCAAAAAGCTCTACTTTTGTCTCATCTGACCAGAGAACATTCTTCCAAAACGTTTTAGGCTTTCTCAGGTAAGTTTTGGCAAACTCCAGCCTGGCTTTTTTATGTCTCGGGGTAAGAAGTGGGGTCTTCCTGGGTATCCTACCATACAGTCCCTTTTCATTCAGAGGCTGACGGATAGTACGGGTTGACACTGTTGTACTCTCGGACTGCAGGGCAGCTTGAACTTGTTTGGATGTTAGTCGAGGTTCTTTATCCACCATCTGCACTATCTTGCGTTGAAATCTCTCGTCAATTTTTCTTTTCCGTCCACATCTAGGGAGGTTAGCCACAGTGCCATGGGCTTTAAACTTCTTGATGACACTGCGCATGGTAGACACAGGAACACTCAGGTCTTTGGAGATGGACTTGTAGCCTTGAGATTGCTCACGCTTCCTCACAATTTGGTTTCTCAAGTCCTCAGACAGTTCTTTGGTCTTCTTTCTTTTCTCCATGCTCAATGTGGTATACACAAGGGCACAGGGACAGAGGTTGAGTCAACTTTAATCCATGTCAACTGGCTGCAAGTGTGATTTAGTTGTTACCAACACTTGTTAGGTGCCACAGGTAAGTTACAGGTGCTGTTAATTACACAAATTAGAGAAGCATCACATGATTTTTCTAACAGTGCCAATACTTTTGTCCACCACCTTTTTTATGTTTGGTGTGGAATTATATCCAATTTGGCTTTAGGACAATTCTTTTTGTGTTTTTTCATTGAAGACAAATTAAACGAAGATAATAATACCAAGAATTTGTGATTGCAATCATTTTCAGGAAGAAACTGAATATTATCTGACAGAATTGCAGGGGTGTCAATACTTTTGGCCACAACTGTAGGCCTGAAAACAAGTGGCAATTGAATTTATATAATCTGTTTATGGTTAACTATCTGGATCAGTCTGTCTATATAGGATAATAAGCTGCAGTGGGCAATGACTCATAAAATCTGAACAGTTGAAAATTGAAAATGTAATGAATTTTGATCTCAGTTTTATGATTCAGATAGTAAACTGTAAACTTTACACACTTGTAAACTACAAATCCACCATCCATTGGATAGTGTGTGAGCCCTTAAGCTCAGGCAGCAAGTAGGCAGCGGGAGCGGCTGTGTAGAAGAGGTCGGTGCCAGCACCACACAGTGGCTTCCTGTGTGATGGGCGCCGGCTGCGGTAAGAGACAGCCTCTCCCCCTGCTGCCGCCAGAGATAGCCCTGCAGCGGGAGCTGCTGGGAACCCCCCTCAACCTGCTCTTCACCAGCGGCGGAAGCTGCTAGCAAACCCTCCCCCCATCCTCCCCACACCCCCGCTCTTCACCTGGGAGCTGGAGCAAGGAGGCTTGATGCACCCCTGTACAAATCTACATATTTACTGTATAGATTATTCAGAATATTGGTTGTAATTCACTGAAATCAGCAAAAGCTTCATGGCTGTCTTTAGTAATTGAGCATAGATAAGGTATCACAGCCCATCTCAGGCTGGGTTCATGCAGACGCAAACGCATTGCAAACGCTGACATACTGATGTGAACACAGGGGAGAATCTCCGCATGCGTTCACATCAGTATGGGGTCCGGCCAGCCAATCAGCAATCTTGGCCGCGGCCGGGAGGCAGAGATCAGCAGCAGAGATCTCCTCCTCCCGGCTGCCGCTGATCTCCCGACAGTGTCGACACAGGAGATTTGAAGAAATAGCTGATCTGACAGCTGTTTAAATCTCCCGCCCTGACACTGAAGAGGTGATGTCGGCACGGGAGATTTAAACAGCTGTCAGATCAGATCAGCTGTTTCTTCAAATCTCCCACACTGACACCGCTGGGAGATTAGCGGCGCCTGTGCCCGGGAGATTAGCAGCTGCTCCTTTTGATTTCCCGGTGGCCGCCGCTGATCTCCCGGTGGCCGCCGCTGATCTCCCGGGAGATCAGCGGCGGCCACCGGGAGAGATTTCAATGTGATCTGCAGCGTTCTCCTGCACTGTCATGCAGAGGACACTGCGGATCCATTGAGATCCATGCATTGTATGTGCACTTGCGGGCGCTTGTTGATAAAACAAGAGCCCGTGAACGCACAAAAAATGCAACATGTTGCGTTCGGAGGGCGGAGGAGGGCACACAAGTTATGTGCATCCAAACGCAGCCAAACGCTGGAACCATGTTAAACATAGGAACGCAGGGCGCATGCGTTTGGCAGCGTTCGGAACGCTGCGTTCACCAATGCAAATGTGAACCCGACCTAAGAATTGCTGCTGAAACTGGCTTATAGTAGTCACAGTGTACCCATATTATCTATACTCAATAGCAGCAGATTTGAAAAACAGATTTAGGTGTGCCCATAGTTTCCAAACTTCCCATTCATTTGAATAAGACCATCACAAACATTTTTAAAACACATCTGTAGCATGTAAATATATTTATTTATTTTATATTAATGTAATTTCATGTGACCTATGTAGCTCTATTAGTTCTACAGCGCTTTACGCAGATCATTGGGGCTCGCAGTCCAAATTCCCTATCAGTATGTCTTTGGCATGAGGGAGGAAACCAGAGCACTTGGAGGAAACTCACACAAATACAAGGAGAACATACAAACTCATTTTAGATGTCATTAATACACTTATTAGCATGCCATGTCACAGAGCTCTGATCATCTGAAACTGGCAATATTACAATGAATAATATTTTTTCTAGCACTTTCTTGAATGCATGCTGAAAACCAATTTAAGTTATGTTAATAATTAAAGGGTGCTAGTACTAAGAACAAGAAAAATGTGGCCACTGATTCCATAGTAATCCGTATTGTAACCGCTGCTTAAACTGTAACCGCCATTTAATTTGTATTTAATAGTAATGCAGAGCAAGCAATTATATTAAAACTTTCAAATATACTTTATAAGTGAAATCTGGTGGAAGACCATTCATAAACCTTCCACAAGATGTCCCCACTAGACTGTGTCTGAAGCAGACATGTTCATTCTCAGTCAGATCCGTCTTTACACTGAATATGGCCACATAACCATATAAGGGTAAAGGGGCGGGGCTTACACAGTGTGCGAGTTCCTGACTATCAGATTATCTCAGGCTAGAGCACAGTGCTGAGCAATGTCAGAATGTCAGGATCAGTGTAAGCTCCTCTGCCCTTACCATGGTACAAGCTTCTCTGATCTGTCATCTGGCTTCTTCTCTGCTGACTCCCCACACAGCTCATGATCTCTCTTACCCCTTCTCTGCTGTCACATTACACTGCTCCCTATCAGCTGCTGGCCACACCCACACCGCCCTAAAATGCGCACAAAAAAAGTTGAGGAAATAAATCACATGGCACAAAAAAGCCTTATCTTAGCTTCAATGTGACCCATCATTAACAACCAGTGTGGTATTGTTTTTTTTTTGTTTTTGTTTTTTTTCATTCAATGAAATAGCATTTACACTTTAAATATATGATTACTAATGTTCATCTCTTGAACTCTTCATTATGATGAACTTTGTATAAAAAAATGTTAACAGCAACATTGTACTTACAAATAAGTAGAGATTGACAAGTCCCATTTACGAATCATATATAGTAAGTATAGTGCTTCGAATGGTTTCTAGATTATGGTGTTTAGCTTTTTTGCACCTGGTACAGCACCTCATTTTTTAACACACGCCAGCTGACCATCAAATCCACTCTTTAGCAAATACTTTTTGCACTTAAAACTTTTAAGTTGTTCTGAGTTCTGCATTATATAAAACCAGCCTCTGCTTCTGATGTCGATGGGTCCAGCAGGGTGGAAAACGCATAGAGAACAGCAATCATTTTCACCTTGTTTTGATTTAAACTGTAACTATTACTTACATTGGGCACTGCATTAGATTATAAACCATTATTCTAAAAAATGAAATATATAGCATTTTATATAGATATTTTCAGTGGATTGTGAAAGTATTCACCCCTTTAGCTTTTTACTTATTTTGTTACATTACAACCTGTGTGTCTAAATATATTTTTAGAATCTGATTTGTGTATGATGCTTTGCTTCAGTTGAGGAGGTGAAATGAGAAAAATGTAGGCAAAAATGAATTTATGTGATAAAATAAGGTAAAAAATGTTTGTACCATGTAAGCCAGTAGATAGAAAATATTACAATCTGAGAGTCCTTAGTGGTTGATATCTTTTAATGGCTAACTGAAAAAATGGTAAGAAAAAGCAAAGCAAGCTTTTGAGACTCTATGGCCTCTTCATAAGGCTAATAATGACACAAATTCTGAACACACACATTTATATATGACCCGCCCCAGGGCCGTGGGGGACTCGTTTCCGTGCGTTAATTCACGGGGGATATCATGGGGGTCTGTGCCCAATCCCATGGCCCTGGTGGCCGCTGAAAGTCAGTAAAAATAATTATAAATAAAAGTAGTTCATGACGCCACCTACGGTTCCTGTAAGATTACTGGAGCTGCGGATCAGACCTCCGGGGTGATGGTAGAGCAGCCAGATGGTTACGCTCCTCGAGCAGAATCCCCGGGGCAGTTGTAATATTTTTTACACAGGGAGGCAGCTTACCACACGGCCTTGTCATTTATCCTTTCATGCAGCTGTATGCGGCTCCTCAGGTGAGGGAAATAAAGTACGTCACACCAGTATTTAACTCTGATCAGGTTTACTTGCAGTACTTCAGGCAAATTGACAGATTTTACAGTCACCGGGTTTTTCTGGCCTGGGTAGTCACCAGGGAACCGGGATGATTCATTTAGGACCCTGCATGGTGGTGTCTATCGTTACCTGCCGGTCCCTTGATTGCGCTACTTTCTCCTCACTACTGTGCAGTGCCTCCGCGCATAGAGCCTCGAGCAAGCTCACAAAGATCTTCTGTGGGGGACCTCCTTTAGGTTCCCCTGATCCTAGTGTCTTTTCAAGGAATATGCCGGGTCTTTGGCCGCGACTTCCTGAAGAAGCTCGGGGCCTCCAGTTTAACAGCTCAGGTTTGAACTCCCACACTGGTTTCAGAGCCGTCCTCTGCCTGTGACCAAACCCCTCTGGGCGGCATTACCTGGGTCCAGATTCAGACGCTCTGCAATGCCTGGTGCCCTCAGGGTCTCCTCTCATTCACTGTCTGCAACCAACTGTCTCTTACTCACTGCCTAACTCTTCTCCCACCCATACACTTTTCTACCTCCCTAACTCCTCCCACGCTCTGTTAATATGTAACTTGGCCTGTTAGGATGTTTTGGAGTTAAATAGCATTTAATTTCAGTGAATGTGACCTCCTAATGCTGCAAATTCAACAAATCAGCATTTTCAGTTCTTTCAAACATCAAATATTTAGAAACTCTACTGTGCTTAATAATTTGGAACAGTGCATTGTTTTTTTTAAATTTTGAATATTATACTATTATTATTGGGAGTTTTCTTCAATAAAATTCAATGTATACTCTAACAGGTGATGACTTTTATTACACTGACTTGCACCGACAATTTAAGAAAATCAGAGAAAAAGAACATTTGCATAATAATTTGGAACATGGTGTATATTTATTTTAAATAAAGTATTTTTATCCAAATAGACATAGCAGTATATAAAGCCGAAGATTCACAATTTTCAAAAACAACCCTAACAGAGGTAGAGCAAACCAGCCCCCCACCCACCCTTCCCCAACCCAATGTGTCAACACAAAGGATCCAGGTTAATCAAATAACTTCCGATTCTATACATAAAGATTTATAAGTACATTCCTCCCATTACTCCTTTTGGATTACAGTCCCAATACTCTGTCTCTTATTAGATCGAAGGACACCAGCCCTGGGTAATTTAGCCAACCCCCCCAAACGTTTTCATACTGACTCAGCTTGCCCCGTTTAGTGTAGATGTTACGTTCCATGAGAATAATAAATTTGACTTTATGTAGAAATTATTTCCTTGTCGGGGGATTCTCAACAAGCAAATGTAGGTTGATTATCTTACTTGCAATATATAGCATTCTCGCATCTGCCTCCTTTCCCCTTCATCCTTCATCATATCTCCTACATGCCCCAAAATGCATGTCGATGGGTCTCGAGTCATATTCACACCTATCACACCTTGTATGATATTTAAAACAACTATCCAGAAGGCTTGCAGTCGAGGGAAGAGCCAGAACATATGGACAGCATCCGCTTCCTCCATCCCAGACTGAGGACAATCCGAGTCCTCCCTCAATCCCGCTCTACACATCCATACAGTGGTCCTGTACACTCTGTGTATGGTGAACAGTTGTGACATTCGTCCGGATTCACTCATGGAGATGGTAGGGGTATATTGCAGAATGTCTTCCCATTGTGCGCCTGATATAGGCCCCAGGTCTTCGGTCAATTTTAATCTAACTAGTAGTATGCTATCTGCCTGGACCTGTATCTGTGACTGTCTGTTTAGCTTGAGAAATGCATGTTGCAGCTGCAAATATTGGTAGAACATCATGCACTCTAGGGTAAATTCCTTCCCTAACTTTTTAAACAATTTGAGCGTGTTACCATTCAGCAGCTGCCAAACACACCTTATCCCGATCCTCCTCCACTGACCAAAATTCCGCAGTTGCAACAACTCAGTCAAAATGGAGGTATATCTTGGTGAAACAAGGTAACCCCCCTCCACTGTTTAATTTTCTGCCACACCTTCCAGATCATCACTACCGTGGGAAATTTTCAGGAATTCAGCCAGAATTTACCTGCCTCTGCAAGCCAAAAATGGACCACGCTCCACCATATGCCTAAGAATCATACCTACGGAGCTGTCAAAAGCTGGGTCCTACCATCCCACCAGATGTTATCCCTGGAATGCAATATAGTAGACCCACAGATTAGGGACCGCCAGACCCC
This sequence comes from Allobates femoralis, assembly GCA_033576535.1. Lineage (NCBI taxonomy): Eukaryota > Metazoa > Chordata > Amphibia > Anura > Aromobatidae > Allobates > Allobates femoralis. The sequence goes on from JARQOC010000004.1 coordinate 189,481,026, forward strand.
CATCTTCCTTGGCATGCTGCAGATACTCTTGTTTGATACGTGCTTTCCTACACTTCCAGATCAAATCCCTGAAGAAGGCATTGATTCTATAGAACCTGTTTGTGGCAACCACATCAGAGCATTATGTAAGACATAGAGGAGCTGGGGCATAATGATCATTTTTAGCAGGCTTGCCCTTCTTGCCACTGAGAGGTATCGTCTGCACCAAGCCGCAATCTTCTGTCTAAATTTACTCAACAGGGGATTTAAATTTAATTTCTTATCATTTATATAAGCTGATATTTGAATTCCGAGATAACAAAATTCCCTGACTACTCGTATCAGAATCAGTGGATTCTTGATGAATTGTACAGCGCTTACCCAGTCCAGCAGGAGCAACATTGATTTGTCACAATTTATTAAAATCCCTGACACAGCACTGTAAGCATCCAGCACCCCCATAACTGCTCTCAAAGAGTTGCCCGCATCTCCCCAAAACAGGAGCGTATCATCTACGTAAAGCGTCACCTTTTCCTCATGCATTCCATACTGGAATCCCACGATATCCTCATCCCGCCAAAAGACTGCTGCCAGCGGCTTGATGGCAATGGAAATGAACAGAGTGGACAAAGGGCACTCCTGTCTCGTCCCCTGAAAAAGGGGAAAATCCTCAGATAACTGTCCATTGACCCGCAATCTAGCTCTAGGGGCAGTGTACAGCAATTGAGACCATCCTATAAATTTCTCCCCAAAGCCCATATGTCACATGGTGACCCACAGGTATCACCATTCCACACTATCAAAAGCTTTGGCAGCGTCCAGTGAGAGAATGGCCCTGTGTCCAACATTGTCCGCCTTGGCCTGCATATTAAGGAACAATCTGCGGAAATTGTCTGTGGATTTGTTAGGCATGAAACCTTCTTAGTCTGGATGTATAATAGAAGTAATGACTCTGTCAAACCTGTTAGCCATCATTTTGGCCAGAAGCTTGATGTCTATTGTTAATAAGGAAATCGGGTGATACGAGGCTGGTTCAGTGGGATCCTTGCCCTTTTTGGGCAATACTACAATGATCGCTTCTCGCATGGACTGTGGCAACTCCCCTTTCTCCTATCCCGCATTATACACCTCCAGTAAGTTTTATAACAGAGGCCCCCTGAACTGCTTATACATTTCACCCGGTAATCCATCCACCCCCGGGGCTTTGTTATTAGCCATACATGTTAAGGCGGCCTCCAGCTCCCCTATGTCAAACGGTTCATCCAGCAATTCCTGAGACTCAGCGGACAACTGTGGGAGCCCAGCTCTATCCAGAAAATCCTCAATCTCCTCCTCCAGCGGACTCACTTGCGATCTGTACAACTTTGCATAAAAGGATACTCCCTGAGGAATAACTCCAACTTTGAAACGTGCGTAGGCAGAGGCAGGCACGCAGTTATAGGGGGGACCCCGGTGTGACCACAGATAGAATTACATTCAGGTATGTTAACCATTGCTTTACTCTTGATCTAACTAAGTGAGGAATACTGATTGAATATAGGATATGGGAGGCTGATTATAAGCAACCTCCCATTGAAGATCAGTGTTATTAATCCTGTGGTTAAGATCTTAAGCATCTAGTAGAAGACATCAGTATTCAGACAAACTGGTACAAGTGAAGCTTTGCTAATCTGGGTCAGTCTTTATGTGCCTCTTAAAGTGACAGTAACATTTACTGATTGAATATAAAACCTGATACTATGGTTATGGGAAAAATCTGTTAGTCCCTCTGTAATATAGTTTGCCTGGCATAAAGAGAGTTACAATTATTTTATATGAATATTTTTAATAAATAAAGAGATTATTGTTTGCCTATTTAACTTGTTTCTGCATAATTCACTACAGATATTGGAAAACCCTAAGGGTACCTTTACACGCTGCAATTTTTGGTGGCGATAGGAGCAATCGCACGTGCACGTTTTTCATGGTTGCCTCAGATCACCAATGGCGCTTTTACACGCCGCCTTTTAGCCCTCAACCTAAGGCGATGTGTCGCCCCGGAAATCGCCTACCCCACAAAAGAACCAATCCGGTGGAGTTCCTTCACTGCTTCACACGCCACAATCCCCAAAGGAATGTGGGCATACATGTTCAGCGCCGCGAGAACATAGGCATGGCAGACTGGTGTATACCGCGCCCCAAACACGCTGATTAGACAACGCAATAGCGTTATGATTGGGCAGCCTGCGCTGGAAGGCTGGCTAATACATGACACCATTGCCATTGTGTGGTGGTGAATGGACTGCTGTTCAAATATGGCACGGTGTCAAGTGACAGCCAATGGAAACACAGTAGCCACCACCAATCATCGCTGACGGGGCGCGGACTCCAGCACGCTGTGGCACGCCTACGGGAAATCAATAGGCGACGCAGATTCCATCACTATCGCCTGTTCACACAGGGAATCTCGCTTTCATGATTGCCTCTGATTTTGGAGCAGTGCTGTGAAATCGGAACCAAGCGACAGATGGTTTATCGCCGCCAAATTCCCAAATTACACACCCCAACTGGGAGACAATTTGACGGCGATGGTACCAGGGCGACATATCGCCGGCAAGATTCCTCGCCATGGCTGTGGTGTGTAAAGGTACCCTAAGAAGAGTTTAGTATCTTTGTTGTGGTTGTCTTAAGCAGTGAAGCACGCAATAAATAAGGACGCTTATGTGTAAACTTTGCATAAAAGTCAGCCATCACTGTCATTATGTCCTTGTTTGTAGTCACCTCCCTACCATCTTCTGCTGTTAGCCATAGTATGAAGGAAGCGTCCCCCTATGCAGGAGCCACCAAGACCAGGAAATGACCAGCTCATTCCCCCTCCTCATAATATATTATAGTTTGGAACATCCTCCTACGTTCCGCCTTCCTCAGGGACATTTTAGTAACGCTAGTCTGAGCTCGTTTAAGTCTCTCCTGAGCCTATGTGGAAGGGCACATGACCAAGGCCGCCTCCACCTCCTCAAGTTCCCTAAAGAGCAGCTGATCCTTCTCCCTAGTTGCTGCCTTGACCCGGGAGATCTGTTGAATACACAGGCCCCTAAGAAATGCCTTCATGGCTTCCCAAACAGTGCCAATGGCCGCCGTCCCTTTATTGATCTCAAAATATTCCTCCAGCTTCTGCTCCATATCTTTCCCTGCATCTATAAGCTGCAGCCAGAAAGGGTTCAATTTCCACAAGGATCTAATGGTGCGCAGAGACTCTTCATTTTGAAGTGTCACATTCACAGGGGAATGGTCTGACACTGTTCTAACCAAATACCCAGCCTCCTCCATCCATCTCAACATTTGCTCGTCCCTAGTGCTAGGTCATTCCTGGATAATGAAGAGAAGGACGTCGAAAAACATGAGAATTGGCATGTGGTTGGGTGCCGAACTCTCCACAGGTCAATTATGGCCGTCTCCCTCAGCAACGAACCAAATGTAGTACAGTTACCCCCTTGTCGGAAGTCCTCCCCTTTACTTTTATCCCAGTGTGAATCCGGAACGTTATTAAAGTCCTCCATTATCCAATAAGGGACACGCAATCACTTCCACTACCTTGTGGATCACTATACTACGGTACGGAGGCGGAATATACAGAGAAACAATGAGCATAACCATATCATTCAACTTACACAGCAAGCAAACATACTGTTTTTTCTGGGACCATATGGGTCTACTTCAGACAGATCACAGTCGGTTTTTCTTGACGTAGGAATTGAAACACCACTTGCTGCTTAGTACCAGATGCCAGGCCTCTAACATTCCAGCTCACAATTTTAAGATTACATGTCATTATGTTGCAAATCAGTAAACATCTCAGAATCCTTACCAACTAGAACATTTCCCCAATACATGACGCGTCCAAAATATTTCCCCCCTTCCCTACCCCCTCCCTCTCCCTCCCCAAAACAATAACATAGCAAAATCCCATCCACATAATAAACTCTTTCCAGGAAGAAAAGGTGGTGGTCATAAGTTGTCTGTTACCAGCCCCCATCTCATAGAGTCCACTCCCGCACAAATTCCCACACAGGGAACCAACATGTATTAAACAAACCACAATCTGCTTCAGAAAAAAATGAAAGGAGACAAAGTCCTGTCCTGTTAAAAGAAATGAGAAAAGAAAAAAGACACTGGAGAGTTCAATAAAACAATCCACCATCACACGCACGCGGCCATTAGTCCTTAGAGCCTCTTTGCCTTCTCCAATCTCAGCTGTTTCTCATTGTAATCCAGCCAGCAGAGTGCCTCTTTAACCTTAGTAAAAAAGTGGACCTTGTCCTCTGCCACGACTAGAGATGAGCGGTGTTTGATTTGAATTGTTTGCCAATCTCAAATTCGAGCTGATTTGGGCAGTGTTTGAGTCATTCAACGAATGCGAACAATTTGCTTAAAATTCGGCAGTTCGAGGTTATGTTCGATAACGCTTCGATCACCAAAAGCTTAACCCTAACCCTAATAATGTTAATGAATATTAATATCCAGTTTCTGTGTATAGTGTGCGGGGGGTTTAGATCAGTGCTGCAGAAATAATGGCGATCTCCATTTTTTTCTCCTACCTGCATATACAGTGGAGCGGTGCAGTCTGTCAGCCAATGACACACACACACATCAAAGTGCATTTTTTGCACACAAGCAAAGGCATGTGTCATTGGCTGTGTATGTCACATGTCCTTGCTCTATAAGACCCGGCCATTTTCCCCATCGCCACCATTTACTCAGTGCTGCAGTTGTGTGTCAGTCAGGCACCGCTACTGCTGCTGTGGACGCTATAAAGTGTTAGTTAGATAGATAGTGAGCAAACTTCAAGTTAGATAGACAGATAGGTTTAGGGAGTAGGGACTAGTTAGAATCTCAGCCCTTTTGAGGGCTGCTTCAGACAAGTAGGGAGTAGGGATTAGTTGTAAATGTCAGCCCTTTTGAGGGCTACTTCATAGAAGTAGGGACTAGTTATAACATCAGCCCTTTTGAAGCTAGGTTAGAGCCGTTCCTATTAGTTTTTTGCTAGGCAGGTGTGTGCAAGAGTTTTTCACAGCATCTGGCCAAATCTAGCTCAGGCAATCCTTTAGGGCAGGTAGTGTAGCACTGCTGTGAAGAAAGCTACACCACCTGTCTTTAGTAGTAAATATATTACTGCAGGCAATTTTTTTTGGGCTGGTAGCAGTGTCTGGTTGTCAGCGGTGTAGCTCAGCTGCAAAGTAAGCTACACCGCCTGTCTATCCAGTAGCCAATTTGTTTTACTGCAGTTAGTTCTGGCAATTTTTTGGGCTAGTAGCAGTGTCTGGTAGTCAACTGTGTAGCCCAGCTGTAAAGTAAGCTACACCGCCTGTCTATCCAGTAGCCAATTTTTTACTGCAGCTAGTCCAGGCAATGTTTTGGGGCTAGCAGTAGTGTCTGGTCATCAGCGGTGTAGCCAAGCTGTAAAGTAAGCTACACTGCCTGTCTATCCATTAACCAATTTTTTACTGCAGTTAGTCCAGGCAATTTTTTTGGGCTAGTAGCAGTGTCTGGTAGACAGTGGTGTAGCCTACTTGTGAACCAAGCTACACCGCTTGTCTAGTTCAGACTAATTTTTAACTGCACCTAGCTCAGGTAATAGTTTGGGCCTAGTAGCAGTGTCATTTAGACATTGGTGTGTACCCCACTTGTGAAACACACTATACCGCCTGTCTAGTTCAGACTAACTTTCAACTGCACCTATCCCAGGTAATAGTTTGGGCCTAGTAGCAGTGCCATTTAGACAGTGGTGTGTAGCCCACTTGTGAAACACACTACACCGCCTGTCTAGTTCAGACTAATTTTTAACTGCACCTAGCCCAGGTAATAGTTTGGGCCTAGTACCACTGTTTAGCTACTTAGCTCTGCTCGATATCCATCCTAATTTGTTTTTCCTAACAACTGCAGAGTTGCCAATTTGGTCACATACAAAATGAGTGTCAAAAGGCCTGCTGCTGGTGGAAAGGGGAATAGGCCTGGTGGAAAGGGCAAAAACGTTTGTGTCCGCGGGGTAGGTGGTAAAGCAACAGTAACATCTGCTGAAGAAAGACCATCTTCCAGCCAAAGTAAGATGTCTACTTATTTCCATGGACAATCTGATATGATCCCTGTCTTACAGACATGACCATTGATACCTATTGTAGATGAGGCACAAAAACAGCAGGTGCTGGAATGGATCTCAAGTGCTCCATTAAGTCACCTCTCCTCCACCTCAACTTCAACATCCTAACCCCTCCAGTCCTCTGAGGTGTCACCCCAATCACACTTGCTTCCTCCCAGCTCCCAAGTCTTCAGCCGCCCTACTGTGTATGGGGTAACAGAGATGGTTGAGTCTGCAGAGCTGTTCAGTCACACTAAAGCCTGGGAATCAGAGGTCTGCTCCAAAGCTGCAGTGAGTCCAGACGAGGAAATGATCTGCACTGATACCCAGAAGCTTTGTGTGTCGGATCCAGGCCTAGATGAAGAAGGTTCTGAGCATAATGTAGACTCTCATTCCCAAACTGTAACTCCTCTTGGTGGAGACAATGAGGAAGATGCTGATGAGATTCAGATACCTGATTGGACCGTCAACTTAACTTTTCGGTCAGAGCAGGAGGAGGTTGTCTCTGAGGAAGAGGGGTGTGATAACACACAGGGTGATGATGAGGTCAACCCGCAGTCAGCCAGTCGATGAGGTCAGCGGAGGAGGTGGAGGAGGATGCTAGTGACGACGAGGTTAGGTTGTGCCTTCCTGGACAGAAACGGAGTACTGGAAGCACGTCAACAACTGCATCCGCAGCCACAACTCTGTCTCATGTGATCTGTAAGATTTGTCACCAATCTCTGAGTAGAGGCCAAAAAACTCAATAGTTTGAGTACTTCATGCATGAACCGTCACATGGATATGAAGCACAAGTCGCAGTGGGAAGCTCATTGTGCTACAATGCGGGCTAGCGGGGTGGGCTAACCACCGTTTGCACCATCAAGTGCATCCACATGCTCTTCATTCTCTGTGACTGTGGGGACAGCTGTCACTCATACTTTTGGACGCAGACCTTCCACCTCTTTACCTGCAACAGGCAGTGTGATTGCCAGGTCGTCACTTGTTTTTGAAGTGGAAAGTGCTGCTGGTGTTGAGCTCTCTCAGACATTGAGAGCACCACCTTTGGATGAAGGCAACATTATATCTGCGCCAGCACCTCCCTCACAGACCAGCAGTTTACCGGGGACACCCTACCCAACCCCGTCTCAGCACAGCAGCCAGCCTTCCGTTCCTCATATGTGACAAGTAAAAGACCATTTTCTCCCAGCCATGAGAAAGCTAAGCGGTTGAATTTCACCATCTGCTAGCTGTTGGCTACAGAAATGTTGCCTTTCCGCCTGGTGAACACAGAGGATTTTAGAGACCTTATGTCCGTTGCAGTGCCCCAGTACCAAATGCCCAGTCACCACTACTTCTCCAAGAAGGGCGTGCCTGTGCTACACCAGCATGTTGAAGACAACATCACCGCTTCCTTGAGAAACTCTGTGTGTGACAGGGTGTATTTCAGCACAGACACTTGGACCAGTAAGCATGCACAGAGGCATTACATGTCGCAGACTGGGCACTGGGCAACTATGGTGAGAGCTGGAGAAGGGTCTGCTGTACAAGTCTTGCCATCCCCACGAGTTGTGCGTCAATCCTCGGTACGTAGCAGTTCCTCCACTGCTTCTGCCTCCTCAACCTTGTCTCGGTCCTCCACCTGCGCCCAAAGCCTGTCTGGTAATGCCACCCGCGTTGTAACTGTGCACAAGGAATCCAGCACACATCCTTACTATGCTGGCAGCAGGGCTCAACGCCATTAGGCAGTCTTTACCTTGAAATGTCTGGGAAATGTGAGTCACACAGCTAAGGAGACCAAGTTTCCGCAAAGGTTGTCTCCACTCAACCTGCAGCCAGAGAAGGCCGTGTACGACAATGCTGCAAACCTGGGTGCAGCCCTTCGCCGGGGCAATGTGACACATGTGCCTTGTATGGCTCACTTGTTGAACCTAGTTGTCCAGCAATTTTTAACACACTATCCCGGCCTAGATGGGCTTCTGCAGAGGGCACAGTCGCTTGTGCTCACTTCCGGCGTTCGCATCCCACAGCTCAACGACTTCCATTGCTCCAGAAGTCTTTTGGCCTGCCGGTTCACTGTCTGAATTGCGATGTGCCGACACGATGGAATTCTACTCTGCACATGTTGCAGCGACTGTGGCAACACCGCCGAGCCCTGGTGCAATACGTTATGATGTATAGCCTGGGCCAACGAGATCCAGAGTTGGGGCAGATCACACTGCTGGAGTGGTCTCAGATCAAGGACCTATGCACCCTTCTGCATGGTTTCAAAATGGCGATGAAGATGTGTAGCGCTGACGATGCCATTATCAGCATGACTATTTCGGTCATCTACATTCTGGAGCACACTCTAAACAGTATTCGGAGTCAGGTGGTGGGACAAGAGGAGGTGGAGGAAGTACAGGAGGAGTCCTATGCAGAAGGGATAACAAGATAAAAAGGTCCTCACGGTCAGCAGCACCAAGACGGCAGGCATGGAAGTGTGGGGGAGACGGATTAACGAGGGCGCATGGTAGCAGCCAAACTGTTGAGGAAAGTGCAGGAGCCAAGGAACAAATGGAGGACGAACTGGCGATGGGCATGGAAGACTCAGCAGATGAGGGAGACCTTAATGACATTTCTGTTGTGCGTTGTTGGAGGACAGGGTAGAGGAAGGAAGCATGATTCTCACCTTGCCGCCACCAACACAACATGGACTTGGTCCTCCTGGATGCGCAAGACACGAGTGCCTTCTTGCTGCACTACCTGCAACATGACCCTCGGATTGTTCGAATTAGAAGTAATGCCGACTACTGGGTTGCCACACTCTTAGATCCCCGGTACAAGACAAAATTTGGCAAAATAATTCTTGCCATAGAAAGGGACGTACGCATGCAGCAGTATCAGCAGAAGCTGTTACACAATCTTAGATCGGCTTTTCCACAAAACACCAGTGGTACACAGAGTGAATCTCACAGGAGTATCTCCAAGTGAACATCGATGCCATGACTGTGGAACTGGACCCTTGCTCATTTTGGGCTTCCAATCTGGAAAAATGGCCTGAGCTCGACACTCACGCCTTGGAGATCCTGTCATACCCCACAGCCAGCGTTCTCTCTGAACGTGTCTTCAGCGTTACTGGTGGTGTGCTGACAGATAAGTGCACGCATCTGTCCATCCTCCAGAATGTGGACAAACTAACCCATGTGTCATCCTGCGGAGACTAAAGGCTTGTGGATTTTTGAATGTGCTGCATGACAGTCACCAACCATTTTATCAGATCCAGGGCTGGTGTATAGACACTCCGCGCTGCTTTAAATAATCAGTCACAAGTCTTTAGGTAAAAGACCCCCCTTCTTTATTTCCACCTACGTGTTTCAGTGCCACTCCGGGCACCGTCATCAGGGTATCAAATACCTTGATGACGGTGCCCGGAGTGGCACTGAAATGTGTAGGTGGAAATAAAGAAGGGGGGTCTTTTACCTAAAGACTTGTGACTGATTATTTAAAGCAGCGCGGACTGTCTATACACCATCCCTGGATCTGATCATCTTTACACATGCTACGTGGCGGTCCTGCAGCAGCTTATAAACTGCATGCAATAAAAACTAGTTGTGGGTGCACACAACTAGACCAGGTGAGTGCACCTCTTTTTGATCTGAGTGTGGAATCAGTGTCATATTAATAGGGCACTATTGCGACTCGCTTGTCTCCTTTATCTTTTTCTATAGACCAACAATTTTAAGCTTGCAACTGTGGGGCAATTGACACCAATTGGTGTCTGTGCCCCAATTTTTGGAAAAAATGGAGACTCTTGTTGGAGTCCCCTTGCTGTGTTTTACATGATTTTAGAAGGGCATGACCTGCCTATATCTGTGTCTCCTCCTCCTTTTACTCGTCCAACTCTTTTCTTTTCGCATTTTTATTTGTACTCGTCACTTTTCCATGTTGTGTCTGCTGAGTAGTTTGTCACCTTTTGGACACCTTAGAAGATGTTTTCTATGTGTTTCCTATGTGTTTGTATGTGTTTGTGTTTGCCTGCCATTGTTTTCAATGGTATTCGATGGTGTTTGACGAACATTCGACGAACACACCCCCAATTCGACGAATCAAATTGAATTCGAACACTAGGGTGGTGGCTCATCTCTAGCCATGACACGCAGTTTAGCTGGGTACAGCATAGAGTACTTGACACCAATCTCTCTCAGCCGCTTTTTGATGTCAATTAATTGGGTACGTGGTCTCTGCACCTCTATGCAGCAATTCGGGTAAATGGAAATCCTAGATCCATTGATTACCAAGTCAGGGTGATCCCTACGAAGCTGGAGGATGGTATCCCTGTCACAGTAGTGCAGGACTTTGGCTAGGACAGTTCTCGGTAGACGACCAGGGGGTAGAGGGAAGGTAGGGACCCTATGCGCCAGCTCTATCGCATACATGCGAGACAGCTTGTCAGCACCAATTTTGTCCAGAAGCCATTGTTCAAAAGATTTTGTCCTCCACTTTCTCCGGCACACAAACCAGCCTCAGGTTATTGCGCCTGGACCTTTTCTCCAGGTCATCTGTTTTGGCCTGAACAGCGGCTAAGCCTGATGTCATATGCTTATAGTCTTACATATATATATATATATACAGAGAGAGAGAGAGAGAGAGAGAGAGAGAGAGAGAGAGTGTATGTCCTGTTGATTGTTCATTTGGTCGGAAGGCTGGGAAACACAAACTTGTGGTAATGGGTCATGGGCGTTGTAGAATGTCACAATGTTATGTGAGCCACGAACCGTGAATCTCGATCTTTTATTTTAACTGAGGGATATAAGTGAAATCACAAGGGGATGTTAATTTAAGCTACAATTCCCAGTTAGTGATGGGCAAACCTAAACTGTGAAATTTGGGGTCTATACCGGACACCTAGTGTTCTTGCACATATCCCAAACACGGGTTTCTCTGGGAAACCCGTGTTTCAGTTCGGGTCCAGGGGCTGTAAAATAAAACACATGGTTAATAAACCTAATCATTATACTTATCGGGTCCCGCGATGTGCGTCCTCCCATCCCACTGTCATGGCTGCATCCACTTCTGGACCCCTCATTATCTTTCGGCGATATTCACTTCACTGGCTTCAACAGCCAATCACAGACACCATGGGCCCTGGGCACCTGTGATTTGCTGTTCAAATAATTTGCAATCCGCCCATACATTCTAGTATGGTAGAATGTATGGGCTGTATTCAGCTTCACACACAGCACCCAGCTGTGCTGTCATTCTGTGCCCTGCTCTCTTTGTTAACAGACAGTGTTTGTCTGATGGCAAAGATGTAGCAGAGATGAAGTAAGAAGACTTGGATTATGTTGGAGAGTTTTTTTTTCTAATAAAGATAGTCCCTAAATGTGTTTTGTGTTTTATTTCTAGTAAAAAACTTTTTCTCTGTGTTGTGTCTTTTTTAGCCATTTCTTAATGGTTGGGTCTAACATTAAGAATCTCAGGGCTTAATACCAGCTGGCAATACAAAGCTGGTGTTATCCAATTATTACCAAGCGTGCCACCAGGGCCACTGGAAGAGCTAGGTAAAGCGCCTAGAAATGGTGCTACGATGATTACGCCATTTTCAGGGGTGGCTGCAGGCTGCAGTTTTCAGCAGGGGGCCCAGAATCATGGGTCATTACCACGCTAAGAATTCCAGCCTGGTTTTACCTTGCTGGCAATCAAAATATGGTGGGAGCCCTTGCATTTTTTATAATTATTTATTTGAATAATTAAAAAAAACAAAACAATGTGCTTCCCTGTATTTTCATTGCCAACCAAGGTAAAGTCAGGCAGCTGGGGGTGGCAGCACGTAGCTGTCTGTTTTATCTACGCCTAGAACAAAAAATACTGCGGAGCGCTATGTAATTTTTTAAAATTATTTATTTATTTTTACACTACTATATGTGTGACGGACCCAACAGCCAATCACATACGCTGTCACAGAGAATGGGTGTCTGTGATTGGCTGTTCGAGTAATTCACGATCAGCCCATACATTCTAATATGGTAAAATGTATGGACTGGTTTCAACTTACTTCAGCAGCCAATCACTGGTGCACATTGTCTGTGACAGCGTGTGTAAAAATAAATACCGTATATACTCGTGTATAAGCCGAGTTTTTCAGCCCAAAAATTGGGCTGAAAAGTCACCCCCTCGGCTTATACACGGGTCAATACGGTAATATATGTGGTGGGGGCTGTGTCCGGGTGCTGGGGAGGCTGGAGGAGGCGGGGGGGGCTGATGAGTGAGCGGCCCGTGACGTGGGGCCGCTCATTAGATATGCACGGCTCCCCCCGCCCATCACAGCGGCAGGGGGAGCCGTGCATACCGCCCCCCAGTGTATACAGCAGCCCCCCAATGGCACTAGCCCCCCCCATCATTGTAAGAGCCCCCCACACATTGCAGAGCTCCCCCGCTGCTTTATCTTACCATCCGGGGTCTTCGCCGCGGGTCCTGCGCGCTGTGTTCAGGTCTCACGTGACCCGGCGCGATGACGTCATTCCACTGCGACCGCCGGGTCACATGAGACCGGGAACACAGCGCGCGAGGAAGGACTGGAGGACCCGCGGTGAAGAAGACCCCGGATGGTAAGATAAAGCAGCGGGGGGGGGGGGCTCTGCAAAGTGTGGGGGGCTCTTACAATGATGGGGGGGCTAGTGCCATTGGGGGGCTGCTGTATACACTGGGGGGCTGCTGTATACACTGGGGGGCTGTATATACCCTGGGGCCTGCTGTATACACTGGGGGCCTGTATATACCCTGGGGCCTGCTGTATACCCCTGGGGGCCTGCTGTATACCCCTGGGGGCCTGCTGTATACACTGGGGGGCTGTATATACCCTGGGGCCTGCTGTATACCTCTGGGGCCTGCTGTATACCTCTGGGGCCTGCTGTATACCCCTGGGGCCTGCTGTATATACCCTGGGGCCTGCTGTATACACTGGGGGGCTGTATATACCCTGGGGCCTGCTGTATACCTCTGGGGCCTGCTGTATACCCCTGGGGCCTGCTGTATACCCCTGGGGCCTGCTGTATACCCCTGGGGCCTGCTGTATACCTCTGGGGCCTGCTGTATACCCCTGCGGCCTGCTGTATATACCCTTGGGGCCTGCTGTATACCCTGGGGCCTGCTGTATATACCCTTGGGGCCTGCTGTATACACTGGGGGGCTGTATATACCCTGGGGCCAGCTGTATATACCCTGGGGCCTGCTGTATACACTGGGGGGCTGTATATACCCTGGGGCCAGCTGTATATACCCTGTGGCCTGCTGTATACACTGGGGGCTGTATATACCCTGGGGCCTGCTGTATACCTCTGGGGCCTGCTGTATACCACTGGGGCCTGCTGTATACCCCTGGGGCCTGCTGTATATACCCTTGGGGCCTGCTGTATACACTGGGGGGCTGTATATACCCTGGGGCCTGCTGTATACCTCTGAGGCCTGCTGTATACCTCTGGGGCCTGCTGTATACCCCTGGGGCCTGCTGTATACCCCTGGGGCCTGCTGTATACCCCTGGGGCCTGCTGTATACCTCTGGGGCCTGCTGATATACCCTGGGGCCTGCTGATATACCCTGGGGCCTGCTGTATACCTCTGGGGCCTGCTGTATATACCCTGGGGCCTGCTGTATACCTCTGGGGCCTGCTGTATATACCCTGGGGCCTGCTGTATATACCCTGGGGCCTGCTGTATACCTCTGGGGCCTGCTGTATATACCCTGGGGCCTGTTTGTATATACCCTGGGGCCTGTTGTATATACCCTGGGGCCTGCTGTATACCTCTGGGGCCTGCTGTATACCTCTGGGGCCTGCTGTATACCTCTGGGGCCTGCTGTATATACCCTGGGTGCCTGCTGTATACCTCTGGGGCCTGCTGTATATACCCTGGGGCCTGCTGTATACCTCTGGGGCCTGCTGTATATGCCTCTGGGGCCTGCTGTATATGCCTCTGGGGCCTGCTGTATACCTCTGGGGTCTGCTGTTTATACCTTTAGGGATGCTGTATATACCACTGGGGAGGCTGCTGTATACTACGACTGGGGAGGCTGCTGTATACTACGACTGGGAGGCTGCTGTATACTACCACTGGGGAGGCTGCTGTATATTACCACTGGGGAGGCCTGTATACCACACTGCTGGGGGCTGTATACCTGTGCTGGGGTCCACCCTCGGCTTATACACGAGTCAATAGGTTTTCCCAAGTTTTGGGGGCAAAAGTAGGGGGGTCGGCTTATACATGGGTCGGCTTATACACGAGTATATACGGTAAATGAAAAAAAAATTTAGCACTCCACGGTATTTTTGATTCTCAAAGCAGATGAAGCATTCAGCTATGGCCTTCCAGCTCCACCTGTCTGACTTTACCTTAGCTGGCAATAAAAATACTAATAAAAGCCTAATATTTAAAAAAATTATTTAAATAAATATTTAAAAAAAAAAGAGTAGGCTTCTGCCATATTTTGATTGCCAGCCATGCAAAGCCAAACAGCTGGGAGCTGAGATTCTCAGTGTGGTAAGGCCCAACGTTTTGGGACCCCACACTAAAAACCACAGCCACCTCTGAAAATGGCGCATTGACTCTTAGCGCCATTTCCAGGTGCTTTACCTGGCTCTTCCAGTGGCCCTGATGGCGACGGCAGGCTGTGTAATGAAGGGGTTAATTCCAGCTTTGTATTATCAGCTGGTATTAAGCCTGAAATTCATGGCGTCAGGCCAATATTAGACCCAGCCACTATGAATTTCTAGTAAACAGTAAAATAAAACACAACACTGAGAGAATAAATATTTTAATAGAAGCAAAACAGAAGACATTTAGGACTCCATCTTTACTACTAAAAAACTCTTCCTCTGACGTAATCAGCAGGAAAGCATCTTCAGCTCTGCTACATCTGTGCAAGGAGACACACACAGGTTACCTCACATAGATGATCAGGCATGAGCTGGGTGCTGTGAGAGAGTTCACGCAAGTTCACAGCTGAGCCCAGTCAGCTGTGCCCTAGGGTAACCTCGACTTACGTTACTGCAACAGTGCCATAAAGTGAAAAGTTCTTGGCAGTGAAATAAGTGTCATCAGAGTCGGGGTTATCTGATGGCACAGCTGACCAGGCTCAGCTGTGCACTCGTGTGACCCCATGAACATTGCCCAGTATGCTACCGCCATCAGGGCCACTGGAAGAGTCTGGTAAAATGCCTGGAAATGGCGCCTAGAAACAATGCGGTATTTTAAGGGGCAGCTGCAGGCTATGGTTTTCTGCATGGGGGCCCAGAATACTTGGGCCTTACTATGCTGAGAATACCAACCAGCAACTGCCTGGTTTTACCTGTCTGGCGATCAAAAATACAGTGAAACCTACTAAATTTTTTTTTAAATTACTTACTTAAATAAAAAAAATAATGGGCTCTCTAAGGTTTACACTGTACCTCAAAAGTAGTTTTCAATCACATATGAGTATCAATGTACTTAAAAGATGTTGCACAACAAATTGTATGGTGTATTTTCTCCTGTTGCCCTTGTGAAAATACAAAATGTGGGGCTAAAACATTTCTGTAGGAAAAATGTTATTTTTTTTTTCTTTTCACAGCTTAACTTTCTAAAATTCTGTGAAGCATTTGGGGGTTCAAGGTGCTTCCCACACATTTCAAGTTCCTTGATTGTCTACGTTCCACAATGGGGTAACTTGTGGGGGGTTTCCACTGTTTAAGCACAACAGGGGCTCTTTCAATGCAACATGGTGTCTGCCAATGATTCCGGCCAATTTTGAGTTTGAATTGCGCTCCTTCCCTTCTGATCCATGCAGTGCGCCCAAACAGTGGTTTTCTGCAACATATTGGTTAAAAGTTCCTTGAGGGCACTAGTTTCTAAACGAAAAGTTCCTTGAGGGGTCTAGTTTCAAAAATGGGGTCACTTGTGGGGGGTTTCCCTTGTTTAGGCACATCAGGGGTTCACCAAACCTGCCATGGCATCAGCTAAGTATTCCAGTCAATATTCCGCTTGAAAAGTCAAATGGCGCTCCCTCCCGCCCGAGCCCTGCCGTTCACCCAGACAGTAGTTTTCCACAACATATGGGGTATCGGTGTACCCAAGAGAAAATTGCACAACAAACCTAGAGGTCCATTTTCTCTTTCTACCCTTGTGAAAGTAAAAAAATGTAAGCGCAAATAACATTTTTGTAGAGAAAATGTGATTTTTTTTATTTTCACGTCTAAATATTCTAAAATTTTGTGAAGCACCTGTGGGTTCAAGGTGCTCACTACACATCTAGAAAAGTTCCTTGAGGGATCTAATTTCTAAAATGGGATCACTTGTGGGGGGTTTCCACTGATTAGGTTTATCAGGGGCTCTCCAAATGCAACATGGCATCCGCTAAGGATTCCAGCCAACTTTCTGCTTGAAAAGTTAAATGGTGCTCCCTCCCTTCCAAGCCCTGCTATATGCACAAACCATGGTTTTCCACCTCGTATAAGGTATCCATGTACTCAGAAGAACTTGTACAACACATTTTGGGGTCCATTTTCTTTTGTTACCTTTGTGAAAAGCAAAATTTGGTGCTAAAGTAAAATTTTTGAGTAAAAAAGTAAAATGTCAATTTTTTCCTTCCACATTGCTTTAGTTCCTGTGAAGCACCTGAAGGGTTAATAATCTTGAATGTGCTTTTGAGCAGTTTGATGAGTTCAGTTTTTGGACAGGTGTCACTTTTGGGAATTTTCTGTGATCTAGGTCCCTCAAAGTCCCTTCAAAATGGATTTGTAAATGTTGATGGAAATATGAGAAAATAATAAAATTTGAATCCTTCTAACTACCTAACAAAAAAATTGTTTTCCAAATTGTGCTGATGTAAAGTAGACATTTGGAAGTGTTATTTATTAACTATTTTGTGTGATATAACTCTCTGGTTTAACATAATAAACATTCAAGTTTTGGAAATTGTGAAATTTAAAATTTTTTTGCCAAATTTCCATTTTTTTCACAAGTAAATGCAGCAAAAAATATTGTCGTAAATTAACCACTAACATGAAGTCCAATATGTCACAAAAAACATTCTTGGAATCACTAGGATTGGTTGAAGTTTTTCAGAGTTATAACCTCCGAAAGTGAAAAAACTGGTCAGAATTGTAAAAAATAGCCCTGTCATTAAGGTGCAAACTAAGCTCTGGGGTAAAAGGGTTATGGCCACTTTATACGTCCCGATATCGGCGTCCAACTCCGACCAAAAGTCACGTGGTTCGTGCATTGTCCCCGATATCGTTCGTGCGTTGTATGGTATAAATGTCCAATATGATGCACGAACGATGCCACAACGATATCGGGGATCAAATGAACCTGCTCTCCAACGGCCCGATATTGGATGGGCGTTGTGGCCGGATCGTGCTGTGTAAAAGCCCAACTACGATGTGGAGTACAACTTCCCCTATCCTGTCCCATGTTAAATGGTCGGTCCTGGGTCGGCCGTACAAGGGGGCGTACACATCGTAGTGGCGTTGCCTGCCGATATCGCGCTGTGTAAATCTCCGATGCGATCTAGAGAAAGCGCGCTCCCGTGGTGTCGGATCCAATATCGGACCGACGTTGGGACGTGTAAAGTGGCCATTAAAGAATTAACAGCAGTGGGCAGAGCTCAGCTCTACTTGCTGCTGAATAACACAAAAATGCAAGTCTTAGCTTGTGAGCCTGCTGGAGATACAGGAACACAAAAAACAAGATACCAGAATGGAGCTTATGTTAGAAAAAAAATTACTTTTCCAATTGCTCAAGAAAAAAAACTTGCATCAAAGTTCTTCTCACACAACTACATTAAGGCTATAGCTGCCAATCTGTGCCTACTCAAGTTGTTGGTGTTATTTTTGTAGTAAGCCTGATAGTTGCTTGTGGGGTCTAAAAGTGGAATCTAGGGGATTCCTTTGTATCTGAGTCTAATTCATTCGAGATGGATTCGCTTGCAGAATACACCTTTGGGTACATTACTATAACAGCACCCACTAATAGTCACTACTTACAGGGAACAAGACAGTCCCCCTTTACCTCCAGAAACACCAGTAGTTATAAATTCACTGCCTAACAATCCTTTTATTACATTGCACACACAAACAGATTATTATAAAAAGTATCTTTAAAAAAAATGGATTTCCATTTATGATAGGCAAATGAGACTTTTGACTAGTTGATGGGGCGTACATTTGTTTCAATAGTAGACCCACTTTACATGTTATTACAACCCTGTGGTGTGATAACATGGTTTACAAGAGTTGGCATTATTGCCAGCTCTATACAGATCTTGCACATGTGAGTGGCTTTGTTCATTCACATTATTGAGTTTCTGAAGCTGGGTGCACTGTGCGTGATCAGAAGTGTAGAAGATGGCTGTTATTTGGCTCCTCTGTGTACGTGTGTCAACTTCTGCCCCTCTGTTCATACGCAGATTGACTCTCTGAAGCAGGGCATGTACACCTGGCTTCAGAAGTTCAATGATGAAAATGAACATAGTGGTGCACATGTGCAAGATCTGTATAGCACTGCTAATGACTCCAGCTCATGTTTTTCTTTTTCTCTCTTCCTTCCATGATTGGTTCACCTACTCTTCGATTCTTTTCCGGCTGGGAGAGGGGGATGTTGCAATTAATTGGAGGCATTGCACTGTTGATTATGCCTTTCCCTCTTGGACTGAGAGAGATACTCTCTCAGAGAATATATTCATCAATTAGTTTTTTCTTTTGATCAGTAGTGATCCCTACTTGGCTTTACCTTACCTCATCTTTCATTATTTGGTTTTCACAACCTCCCTGCTGAAGATGAGAGCGTTCATGTATATAGTTATCTGTTATTTTTTACCCCGTCCTGTTACAGGTGTGCACTCATTATGGCGAGCGTTGATGGCTTTCATGTCTATGGCTGAACTAAATGTGGGAGACTCGATCACCATGGCATCCTTCAATGTGAAAGGTATTAACATGTTGGTCAAACGTTGTCAGATTCTTTTTTAAGAAAAAAAATCATTTGCAAGTCCTTTTTCTACAAGAAATACACTTTAAGTTGGTTAGGGCACCCAATACCTCTTTCTCTCCGTACCCAAGCTGGTTTAACAGTTGCTCATTCTCAGCTTCTAACTGGGTCAGTATAGCTTTCAAGAAGGGAATCCCCTATACCCTGAAAGATTGCCTCATTGCCTCATAGGGCAGATACTTTCTTTGTAAAAGGTTTTCTAGCTAACATGTTGATCACCTTCTGGGAACCTCTATGCCCCAAATCAGGGACAGGCGCAGTGGCTGTCCAAGACTCTGGATACTCTTGCCCTGTTCATGGAAGGCTTTCTAAACCTGGGGAGTGATCTAAACTTAACTTTACATCCGAATCTAGATGCATTGAACGGCCGGTCATCTGCCCCACAAAAATCAAGACGAAGCCTTTTAACCAAACTAAACTCGTTTCATTTAATTGATCCATGAAGAATTTCCCTCCCCACATCGAAGGATCACTACTTTTTCTCATTACCCCATAATTCATATCAAAGGTTAGACTGCCTCCTAGTGCAAGCTCCAGCTATTCAACTAATTACTGATACCTCAATATGCCCCATCACAATCTCAGATCATGTCCCAATTTTTATGGAGATACAAGTTGCCTCCCTCCCCCGACCTCTTCTGGCATGGCGGCTGAATTCGTCCCTACTGGGCAACCCTGAAAATCTATCCCCACTGGGTTATTCTATCACTAGGTTTTTCAAAGAAAACATCACAGAAGGGCATGCCACCCCAATCATATGAGAAACTTCCTCAGAGGGAAGTTGATAGCACTGGGCTCTCATGTTAAAAAAGAGAGAAAAAGAGATTTCTTCTCTCTTGCATCAAATTAGCACAAAGGAAAGGATCCATAGAAGTTAGAGATCTGGCTCTGTCCACACAGACTTAACCGCCCTGCGCTGCAAAATCCAAGATGTACTTAACTTAAACTCTACTAAAATGTATGCCCGCTGCAAACAAACATTTTATATCTATGGCAACAAAGGAAGTAAACTCACCTCTCGAATGTTAAAGAAACAGAGAGACAAGCATTTTATTCTGCAGATCTGTACGGACAGCGCCGTCAGGGTGGGGAAGTCAAAAGACATAGCTGAAGCTTTTCAAAACTATTACCATACCCTGTACAATCCGGAAACACCCGACAATATGAAATACCCTGCCACTGCCACTCTAAATATTCACAATTTCCTCGCTTCGCTATCATTGCCTTTGATTTCCCCCATGGAACAAGCATTACTCTTGAAAAAAAATCATGGCACAAGAAGTGAGGGATAGATTGGCCACAACTCCGAATTGGAACACCCCTGGCCTGGACAGCTTGCCAATTGTATATTATAAAAAATGTTCAGATATTTTAATCCCTTATTTGGTAGAAGTGTTTTATACCTTTCTATTGGGTACAGCCCCTACAGGTTATATAACCATTATCCCGAAGGAGGGGAAAGAGGGATCCTTCTGCAGCAGTTACCATCCCATTTCTCTGCTTAATGCAGATATCAAACTGTGGGCCAAAGTTTAGGTGGCTAGAATAAATCTGGTACTAGCGGATTTGATCCATCCTGACCAGGCTGAGTTTATGTGGGGCAGGGAGGGTAGAGCTAACTCTACTAGAGTTCTGCAGGCCATCTCATATGCAAAGCACACACATCAGGCCCTCGCTGTTCTCTCCAACGATGCAGAGAAGGCTTTTGAACGCATCAGTTGGCATTACAAAACATGTGTCTTGCAGAAATTTGCCTTCTACCACCTTACTAGTGTGGCGCTTATTGATCTCAATCTACCCACTTGCTTGCTATTTTTTAGACAAAACACCACTCGGTTTTATCCCGTACATTTTTAACTCTGAATTCAAAGATCCCTATGGGCTCTGGAATTCTCTTCCAGACAAACCTATCTCCCATCTACTGAATGATAAAATCCCATGTACAAACTTTTGGCCCATAGAAGCTAAAAAATGTCTGAATGATCACCTCCAACAATTGTATGTGACCGACTTCATGATGCAGATCAAAAAGCTGATTAAACCATCCCCTCAATGACTTTGGTTGGAAGTATTAACAAAAGTACGACCTCCTAGCCTGAAAGTAATGGCCAAAATCTACATTAACTTCCTTGACCCTAAATCAAATAACGCCCCCAATTTTTGCACTCTTGGGAGCTGGAACTTAAATCACCCTGTCTGCTCAGGATGCAAAGCTGGTATGTTCCAATTCACACAGCTTCTCTAGATGCATTTTGCTCCATGAAAATGCATATAAAATCCTTTCAAGGTGGTACAAAACCCCAGAAAAGCTCTTTTATCTTGGCCTAATTGACTCCCCTTTATGCTGGAGATGTGGAACATCAAAGGGTACCTTGACCCATATATTTTGGTCTTTCCAGAAGCTTGAACAATTCTGCACCGATGTTAATACCTCTTTAAAAGACCTAGGTGTGATCGAGTCGACTCTTACAGTGCTGGAGATACTTCTGTCCCCACAATTTCAAACCCCAATGACATGACTTTGGTCCTTTGCTTGTGGGTGTGGCACAATACCTAATCACTCTGACATGGAAACAAGTTCCCCCAACTAAAATGGTGAGATAAAATTGATTGGCTGGAGGAACTCTCGAGTTGGGAGACCTTCTCACGTGACCACTTTCTTAAGATCTGGTTTCCTTGGACTAGATTACACGGAGAGAGATAGAACCCCTGTCTCCCCCTCACCCCGCCGTCCCCTTTTTTTAAATCTGGATGCTGATGTGGTCGAGCTGCCCCTAGGGAGGTGTCTCCTTTGAGAGGCCCTGTGTTTCAAGAAGCATCTTGTATACTGTCCCATGGACTCTAGAACTCAGTAGTAACAATTTCCTTTGATCTAATGCTTGCTCCTATTTATCATTGATCGTTGCCATGTCTGCTCTGATTGTAATTTTTTTTGCCGTTTTATGTTTGTATTTTCCCTGTTAACCCTACAAACTCTAGATGTATCGTCACTCTCAACTGGGAAATTGTGTTCTCCAAAATCCATTTCATTTTCATGGAGTTTGCTTTCCTTGAATGTTTTAAAATATCTAAATAAAGAATTAAAAAAAAAATGGACTTTAGAAATACTTTTTCTCAAGATCTGTAAATGAGTGCAATGCAATAAAGGAACTGTTATGGAACCTTTACACGCCGCTACAGAAGGTTAGAAGCAACCGGGTGTTGGAGACAAATGTATCTTGCACCGTCAAAACACCGCGAGGTAGCAGCGTGTAAATCAGGTTGTTGCCACCCGTCACTGTCGACACCTGTTTTTGAGCACTGCTCAAAAACAGGTTGGTTTCAACCCGATGGTAGCGGCGTCTAAATAAGGAACAGGATGGTAACGCCCTGGGGCGTGACACAGCCTCCAGGATACAACCCCCTTCAGCGATCATTAGTGGAAGCTCCTGCGTTACGATTGGTTGTCCCTGCATAGGGCGGCATATTTAAGGAGCTGACCAGTCACACTACACAATTGCAGTAGCATCATGTATTAGCCAGCCTTCCTGCGCTGGCTGGCCTATCATGATGCTATTGCTTTGCCCAATTACCGTAGGAGCGTCTCGTAATCCACAATTCTGGCACGCCTATGTGTTGTCCCTGCTGCCCCAGGTCCTCCCATATTACCTTCGTGTAAATGAGGGAAGGTGCTCTACAGAAGGTAACCTGCGGCACCCGTCGGTGCATCCAGGGATAGAAAAAACCTTCTGTAGAGCACTTTGTAGCGGCGTGTAAAGGCGGTATCGGGTACCGTTAGCAACTGTTGGAACGTGCTCGTGCACGTGAGACACCCGGTTGTTTCTAACCTTCTGTAGCGGCGTGTAAAGGTACCATTATACAGGGAATTTAGATAGGTAGACACCACTGCTGCTGGTTCTAGGGTACATGGGACCTGTTTGGTTCCCTTTAAACTTTTATTAGTTATGCACTTCATATTCTCTGCTTTTTTATATAAAATGTAATTAATTCTCCATGTTTTTTACAGTAAATATTAAAAAAAAAAATAGTGTTTAAGCCAAATTTTTACAAATCAAATTTTTTTTCAACATCTGCGACTATGTATCCCATCTTCTTGGTGTGATTTTGTAACTATATATTAACATTTTTGCAGTTGTCCTTTAGTACTACGTTACTCTAGGCCTTCAGTTTTTATCAAGAAATGAATGTGTAAATCTCAAACATTGTTTGAAAATGTTGGCTTTTTCCCAGCCTTACCTCATTTAGTGAAAACTAATCAAATAAAAATTTATGGAATGTGTGAAGTCACAAATATTGACTCAGACATCAGATGTCAAGATTGGAATTTTTACAAGATTTAGTCAGAATTAACCCCTATGTGCCTTATACATTTTTTGTGTATTTTTACAAAGATTTAAATGTACTTAGACTCATAAAGTATATCAATATATAATATATAAAGTTGTATAATAACGCACATGATTTACAGTGACATACAACTAGCATTCCCCGCATTATAGTCATACTAAAGCCATATTCAGATGTCAGATGTTTTGGTCAGTATTTCATCATTTGTAAGGCTGGCTTCACATTGCGATTTTTTCCTGTCCGTGAGGATCCTACTTTTTGCAGGACCCCACGGACAGGAAAAGGATCACATCGGAGGTGCCTCCAGATGCCATTTCTGTGTCTGGGTCCGTAATTTTCATGGATCCGGACACAGAAAGCCTGAGTCTGCAAAGTGCAGGCAAGCCGGGAACTTTCACTCCTGCAATGTGTATATATACATTGCGGGAGTGAATTTAAGCAAAAGCAAGCGGCAAAAATAAAAAATATATATGCTCACCTCTCCAGCAAGTCCCCCGATGCGCTCCATCTAGCACCTGAGGGTTTAAGGACTTGGGGAGGTGGTGCTACCCGATCAGCTGATCGTTCACATGACCGCAGTTACCGGAGTAACGGGTCATGTGACTGATCAGCTGACCGGTTAGCCCCGCCCAGCTAAGTCCTCAAGCCGTGGAAGATAGATGCCGGCATCGGTGGACACGCCGGAGAGGTGAGCATATGTTTTTTTTATTTTTAACACTTGCTTTTACTTAATTTCACTTTCACGATGTATGTATATACATTGCAGAAGTGAAATTAGACGCTAAGGAGAGGTTTTAGTGTACTGAGCATGCTCAGTACACTAGAATCGGGTCAGAGAAACGATCCTGTGTTTTCTCTGACCCGTGCTCCATGGCCGTTGATCAGGTCGGATGCGATTTGGTCCACTGTGCCCAAATTTGGAGCAGTACAGCAAAAAATCGGACACAATCGGATCCGACACAAATCGGATGGCAATAAGGCCAAATCCGATCCACTGATCATAGAGATACATGAGGGCCAAATCGGATTACATTGGACAGCCACGGATCCTAAAAAATTGCAATGTGAAAGCAACTTAAGTCAAAATCAGGAGTCAAACTTACCAAGACAAAAGCTACAATTGAAAGAGTTTCTTTGTTTTGGAGTTGCTCCTGCTACATTCCAGCGAAAAAGAGAATCTTCTGCCGAAAAATTATTTACCATATTTTTGAGAAGTTTCTAGTTTCTCATATTACCAATACATTGAACGGTCTAAAAATGTGCAGTTGGCAACCCCATATCACATGACCAGACAGTGATCTCCGACTTTGTGAGCACACGAGTATGGGTGTTTGGGAGTGAAGAAATTCACTCTATTTTTGGGTGGCATCAGTTCAAAATGTGCAAGTGAAATAAATGAATGTGCAATGGTAGATACCGCCTCTTAACTTTTATGTGCTTATAATCCACAAAAAAGTTGTGCTTTGAGAATTTGTCATTCATCAAAACTGTGTTCTCCATTTTTATGTCTGTTAAACATTCTATACATTTTGTAATGCTACAACTAGAGTTGAGCAAACCTTTTGAAGTTGGGGTTCGGTTCATCGAATTGGCATATGTTCAGTGAATAGATTGGTGAACAGTTTGCCAAACTTCCAAATTCCGTTGAAATCAATGGGTGGCAAAATCAAGGACTTAGAAAAGATCTTAAAAGGGGCCCAAAATCTGCTCAAATTAGGGGACACCAGGAAAGTGCCATCTATTCCTCAGAGTTAAAATTGTTATCATGGTGCATTATAGATGCATTGGACAAGGCCTGGCCCAATAATTCAAGCTTCAACATTGATCAGGAGCAGGAAGATGAGTGACGGGTGTAGGCATTGTGGTGAAAGAGCCCTGCTAAATTCACAAAACAGACAAGAAGGAGACCCCGGTAAGAGTCTCCACATTTCCAAAAATTAGGGCCAGACACCACAAAAGTGGTACCAGTGATCCAGAATAAAAATTGTATTTTTATTAAAATGTTATGCTCTGCCAAACTCAGGTGGCTCAAGTATAAGCTTCACTGACTACTATAGGAAGAAGGATTCAGGTAGGTCAGTGACATGTGTAGGCCTAGTGGGCAGGGGGTCCTCAAACCTCTTGCAAAAACTCTAATAAATTTTATGCTCTGCCACACTCAGGTGGCAAAAGTATAAGCCTTTTGCAGACCTACAGGCCCAGTCACACATAACGATATCGTTAGAGAGATCGTTGTAAAGGGCCACGTCACACACACAGATAATTGTGCAGATATTGTGCGCAGATCTCTGGTTCAGTGAAATCATGGACACATTGTTCCATTTTGTGGCTGTGTACAAATGAACAATGTGTCCATGATTTCACTGAAACCAGAGATCTGCGAACAATATCTGCACAATTATCTGTGTGTGTGACGTGGCCCTAACTGTGATGTTACAATGATCTCTCCAGCGATGTCGCTATGTGTGACACTTAGCAGCGATCAGGCCCCTGCTGTGATGTCGCTGATCGCTGCAAAGTACTCTGGGTCATTTTTTGATCATTGGTTTCCCGCTGGTCAGCACACATCGCTGCGTGTGACAGCGAGAAACCACCGGTGTTTATCATAGTTACCAGCATCCTCCCTGCTTAGCGCGCTGCCTAGATACCCGCTGTTTATCATAGTTACCAGTGTCCTCCATGCTTACAGGCAGCGCTAAGCAGGGAGGATGCTGTAACATCGCCTTGAGCGATGTGGGAGGTGGCTCCCATGCACCTGATCGCTGGGGAGATCTGCCTGTTTGACAGCTCCCCAGCGACCAGGTAATGACGCTTCAGCGATCCTGGCAGGTCGTTATCGCTGTCAGGATCGCTGGAGTGGTCGTTCTGTGTGACAGGGCCTTTAGTGTTGTTGGACGTTGCTGCCCAGGCTGCAGACAAGCTGGTCAATCTTCCTCTTACTCTCATGGAACAATTAGAGTCATAAGGTCTTTTTCTTATAAAAAGTTAGAACTATAGCATAAAGCTCAACCACTAATTAGGTGCTCAAGGGAAAAGAGTCAAATAGTATAAATTTTTTTTCCCTGGCACACATCACGTGAAAAAAGAAAAAAGGAAAATGGTAGTTGCTTTCCAGGTTTTTTATTTTTCAGTGCAAAGTGTGTAGTTTCCAAAAAACGGCGTTTTGGCTCAGGCACGAGCTTTCGTCAGGAAGACAATCTATATACAGAATCATACAACGCAGCTTATTACACATAGTTCTTAAATAACAGTATTATAACAGCAAAAAAAAGGGTAATAGTTTAGAGCCTGTGGTGTTCTATATATAGCTTCGGGATAAGTGAAAATAAAATGGTAATAGTGCATATAGTGAGGTACCGTATTTGGTGTTCTATGTAAGGAAACAAGAAGCAAAGAGACAGAGTGAGTAAAGAAAGGGATATGACAGATAGGGCAAGATGAGAAAGTAAAAAGATGCAGGATGTGAGGAGAGAAGGGAGGGATTGTATTATGGGGAACATAGAGAAGATCCAAAGAGAAAAGAGGGTTCAAGTGTCTTACTGGTAGGGATGGGCGAATCTACTCGCTAGGACTCGTTACTCGGCGAGTAGTAAGGGACTCGCAGGACTCGGTACTCTGCGAGTTTCCCAGTGATTACTCGCACGAGTCCAATGCAAATCAATATCAATCCTAGTTTTGTCAGAAACGCTGACAAAACTAGGATTGCCATTGTTTGCATTAGACTCGTGCGAGTAATCACTGGCTACTGTGCCAGTGATAGCAGGGAAACTCGCAGATAACTGCTGTTTCTTTGCGAGCCGAGTCCAGCTGTCTTCTCTGTGCAGCTCCAGGGTCCTAGAGCCCGCCTGCTCACAGACATTATGTAGCAGTGCTGAGATTGTTCTCAGTCTGCTCATTCCCTGTGTACAGACATGAATGTCTGTGCACAGAGATGATGTAGCAGTGCTGAGATTGTTCTCAGTCTGCTCATTCCCTGTGTACAGACATGAATGTCTGTGCACAGAGATGATGTAGCAGAGCTGAGATTGTTCTCAGTCTGCTTATTCCCTGTGCATAGACATCTATATTTATGCACAGGGGATGTAGCAGAGAGGACATCGCGTTTTGGACTGCGTCGGACGGAAGAGGATTTTTTTAATTAAAGATGGAGTCCCTAATGGCTTTTTTTTTTATTTCTAATAAAAAATTTTCCTTGTGTTGTGTTTTTTTTAAAACAATTTAATAGAAATTCATGGCGGTCATGTCTAATATTGGCGTGACCGCCATAAATTTCGGGCTTAGGGCCAGCTGATAATACAAAGCTGGCCCTAACCTCTTTATTACCCAGCGTGCCACCGCTACCAGGGCCGCTGGAAGAGCGGGGTTCAGCGCCAGAGGATGGCGCTTCAATGAACGCGCCATCTCCTGGGGCGGCTGCAGGCTGCAATTTGCAGCGGGGGGTGCCCAGAAAGCTTGGGCATCCCTGCGCTGCGGATTCCAGCTCCCAGCTGCTTAGCTGTACCTGGCTAGACATAGAAATTGCGCGGAGCCCCACGCATTTTTTTTTTTATTATTTCATGGATTTCAGAGTCAGAGTCTCAGAGTCAGAGTCTCAGAGTCAGAATCTCAGAATTTCATGAAATAATTTAAAAAAAATGCGTGGGGCTCCGCGCAATTTCTATGTCTAGCCAGGTACAGCTAAGCAGCTGAGGGCTGGAATCCGCAGCGCAGGGATGCCCAAGCTTTCTGGGCACCCCCCGCTGCAAATTGCAGCCCGCAGCCGCCCCAGAAGATGCGCGTTCATTGAAGCGCCATCCTCTGGCGCTGAACCCCGCTCTTCCAGCGGCCCTGGTAGCGATGGCACGCTGGGTAATAAAGAGGTTAGGGCCAGCTTTGTATTATCAGCTGGCCCTAAGCCCAAAATTTATGGCGGTCACGCCAATATTAGCCATGACCGCCATGAATTTATATTAAATTGTTTTAAAAAAAACACAACACAAGGAAAATTTTTTATTAGAAATAAAAAAAAAAGCCATTAGGGACTCCATCTTTAATTAAAAAAATCCTCTTCCGTCCGACGCAGTCCAAAACGCGATGTCCTCTCTGCTACATCCCCTGTGCATAAATATAGATGTCTATGCACAGGGAATAAGCAGACTGAGAACAATCTCAGCTCTGCTACATCATCTCTGTGCACAGACATTCATGTCTGTACACAGGGAATGAGCAGACTGAGAACAATCTCAGCTCTGCTACATCATCTCTGTGCACAGACATTCATGTCTGTACACAGGGAATGAGCAGACTGAGAACAATCTCAGCACTGCTACATCAGGCAGCAGGCGGGCTCTAGGACCCTGGAGCCAGCACACAAAGAAGACAGGACTCTTATCTGTGCGAGTTTCCCAGCCAGCGATTACAGTTGCAAAGTAAACTAGTCCAATGCAAATAAATGACAAAACTAGGATTGCTTCAGGCTGAAGCTTCCGAGACACATCTGCGATTTGTAAATCTCACACTACTCGCTATTACTCGCTTCCCCATTCATTAACATTGGACTCGCTAGACTCGCAACGAGTAGCGAGTCCTGTGCTCGGACTCGCTAGAGTCAAGCGATTCCGAGTAATTTAGGATTCGCCCATCACTACTTACTGGAAGGCAGAATGAAAATGGATGATCGGTGCTGATGACGGTGAAAAGGACACGGTAGAGTATTTAGCACAGTATACTACGTTCTTGGTCCTGCCTGGAGAAGAGAGAGACATATTAGTACCAGATTACATAATGATGGAATATATGTTAATATCACAAATACTGCAACGTTTCAGCTTGAATAAAATTATACATTATTAAAAAAGTACTGTACGCAGTTGTGGAATAACATTAGAAAGAATAATCTACTATATAATTGTCTAATGGCCACTTCCGTCTCAGGCCGAAATCGCAGACGGAAGTGGCCAGTATGCAAAAGAGCCACGCATCGCACAAATTCAAAATTTGCGCACTGCACGGCTATCCTCAAAGCCCCACCCACTGCTCCTGCCCGCCCTCTGCCGCACCCCCGCTCCCCACGTCCGCCCACTCCTCCACAGTAAAAGTAAAAATAAAAAAATCCTCAGTGAGAATACTCACCCGTCCGCCGGCTCACTCCACTTCCGTCTTCTAGCTCCTACAGGGCTTGAGGACCTGTCGTTGCCTGGGAAACTGATCAGCTGATCGGTCACATGACCGCTAACTGCTGTCATACGACTGATCAGCTTATCAGTTTCTTAGGCAACGACAGGTCCTGCCATGGGAGCTACAAGACGCCTCGGAGGTGGAGCAAGCCGGCGGACGGGT
The DNA here is from genome assembly GCA_033576535.1 of Allobates femoralis. Classification (NCBI taxonomy): domain Eukaryota; kingdom Metazoa; phylum Chordata; class Amphibia; order Anura; family Aromobatidae; genus Allobates; species Allobates femoralis. The sequence continues at coordinate 189,510,766 of JARQOC010000004.1, forward strand.
GAGTATCCTCACTGAGGATTTTTCTATTTTTATTATTACCGTGGAGGAGCGGGGGACTGCGAGGAGCGGGGGTGCTGCGGGGAGCGGGGGCCACGGGGAGCACGGGGAGCGGCAGACCACAGGGAGGCAGTAGGAGCGGAGGGGGCAGGAGGGGCAGGAGGAGCGGAAGGGGCAGGAAGAGCGGAGGGGCAGGAAGGGTAGGAGGAGCAGAGGAGACAGGAGGAGCGGAGGGGGCAGGAGGAGCAGAGGGGCAGGAGGGGGCAGGAGAGGCAGGAAGAGCGGAGGGGGCAGGAGGGGGCAGAAGGGTCAGGAGGAGCGGAGGACCAGAGGGGCAGGAGGAGTGGAGGGGGTGGGAGGAGTGGAGGGGACAGGAGGAGCAGAGGGGCAGGAGGGGGCAGGAGAGGCAGGAAGAGCGGAGGGGGCAGGAGGGGGCAGAAGGGTCAGGAGGAGCGGAGGACCAGAGGGGGCAGGAGGAGTGGAGGGGGCGGGAGGAGTGGAGGGGGCAGGAGGAGCAGAGGGGCAGGAGGGGGCAGGAGAGGCAGGAGGAGCGGAGGGGGCAGGAGGGGGCAGAAGGGTCAGGAGGAGCGGAGGACCAGAGGGGGCAGGAGGAGTGGAGGGGGCAGGAGGAGCAGAAGGGGCAGGAGGAGCGGAGGGGGCAGGAGAAGCACAGGGGGCAGGAGGGGCATGAGGGGCAGGAGGAGCAGAGGGGCAGGAGGAGCAGAGGAGGAGAGACAGAGGAACGGTGACAGGAGGAGCGGGGGCAGGAGGAATGCGGGGGAGGAGGAGTGGGGGGCAGGAGTAGCACAACTCTACCACACATTTAGCTGCTTTTAGTATTAGGCTAGATACTGAGTCCTTGCTTAGCAAGTATTGGTCATCTGTGGCAAAGCTCTTTGAGGAATCTGAAGAATTCTCCATGACTGACTGTACAGACGAGTAGGATGGTGACTGGGAAGAGACTTCCCACATATTTCCGGACCTTTGGCAAGGGACCCACATTCTCCAGTAATGCAGAAAACATTTGACCCTTGAACCAAAAGTTGAAGGTTGATGCTTCAGTTTGTAGGGCAGGCTCCATATGTGGTGTTACGCAGGATGGATTTAGGTCTGGCTCATGATCATCTGGTAGAGGCTGCCACAATCCGCACACTTCATGTGTCTTGACTTTCTCCTCTGTGACTCAGACATCTGAAAAAGAAGAGAAGACTGGCATACTGGCCACTAGGGGGCAAACTTAGCTAAGAGATGTGCACCACTACCTCTATTACACACAGTCTGACACCAGCGCTGAAGGCTGAAAGTGGAGCCATCAATTTCAAACTGGCCCACTGGGTGAATAAACCCGGGATTCCCAAATGCAGTTTTTGCCGTTATCCGGCACTTGAGGCAGTTGTGGCAGGTCAAAAAAAAACAGCTAGCAGCATTTTTCTGACCTGCCGCAACTGCTGCAAGTACTGGATCATAGCAAAAAAAGTATTTTCCGCACCTGCCGCAAGTCCCATAGAGAATGAATGGTGCTTGCCGCAAGTGTGTCCCAAGTGCAGCCGTTACGGGGCAGATGCGGTAAATCTGCAGAATTTGCAAATCAGCAAGAACGCTGATGTGAAAGGGGCCTTAGGCTGCTTTCACATCTGCAAATATTGTAATTCACGGCAGATCTGGCAGATGTCGCCGTATTTGCCGGATCTACCACGTAACGGCTGACTTGTGGCACCTGTCTAGCAAGCCCCATTCATTCTCTATGGGGCTTTCAGTCAGATGCAGTAAGTGTGGTATTGCCAAATTCGGCAGTTCTGGCACTTGCGGCCGCACAAAACAAAATGATGCTACCAGCATTTTTTTGTGTTGCCACAAGCGCCGCATTACTGCACTTGCCACACCTAACCGCAAGCCCCATATAGTATGAATGGGGATTGCCATATCGGTGCCGCAGTAGGCCGTTATGCGGTAGATCCGGCAGATGCGGTGACATCTGCCGGGAATTACAATAATTGCAGATGTGAAAGGGGCCTTAGTCTCCCTCAATAAAAAATGTTAGTTCCATTTTTTTAATTCATGCATATTACGGATCATTTATGCCATTCCTTACGTGCATACTACCAAAGCTAAAAAGAAAAACTACAATAAAAATTTAGTATCTCAATTTGACAGAGTTTAGGCTATGTTTACACTAGACAGTTTTTGACCCTTTTTGGTGCTGCATTTTTTTTAAAACTGAACCAAAAATGGATCACTCGCTGCATCTGCCAACAAAGTGAATGGAAGTTTCAATTTGCTGTTCAGACGTCAGCATTTTTGACTGATGCGTTAGTGGTGCAGAAAGAGCATCCAGAAAACAATGAGCATCAATTAGATCGTTTTTTTATTGCACTTTCCACACCCAAAACACTCCATTACTTAAACTGCCCGGCGATCCCACAGTGAGCCCCAGTGATGTCTTCCTTCCCAGCATCAGTAGGACCTGTGGTTACGGTACTGACAGGACCTGCCCATGTGACTCTGAGAGTCACATGGTGCCAGGTCCTGTCAGTACTCTTACTACTCCAACGTCCTGCCAGGGTTCGGAAGGAAGACATCGCTGGGGCTCACCCTGAGATCACTGAGGAGGGTAATAAAACGTGTGTGTCTCTGTCTGTGTATCTGTCTGTCTGTGTCCCCCAAAAACAGAGCAAAAAAGCAACCCAAACAGATGATGCATTTCTGATGCTTTTTTGCAAAAAATAAAAGACGATCCGTTTTTGGTGCAGAAACTGCGCCAAAAACAGATCAACAAAATTGGAGCAGAAATGCTCTCTGTAAATGAGGCCTTAAAAAACCCAAATGCAACTCCATTACATAAAAAGATGTAAACATAGCTGAAGCTTTAGAAGGCAAGCTCCCATATACACCATTCAAATCCTACAACAGCAACAATAAAAATATCAAAATTCATCATTTTAAAATTATTAACTCCATAGAGTAAATTCTATGTATCCCAACTGAATAGTGTACCTCGCGGTCAGTAGGCCGGTAGAAAGGAAAAAACATCATTAGTAAAAACCTGAAAAGTCACTTGACAATATGACACTATAGTGTTGGTATCTCCCTATTTGTGTGTGTGGGGCTTATGTAGAGGTTGAAACAGATTTTAAGCCAGAACCTTGGCCCACCAGAGGATCTCTTGGTACCATTGTAGGCCAGCCTGACCCTGCCTGCAGCTCTATATGCAGTAACCCTATCAGAGAGTGTAACAGCTTTCCAGACATTCACTGTTGTGTACTTATTTGGGCAGTTTACGGCCTCCTCTCCATTAGGACCTTTGAATTATTTATGGGGACAGTTGAATACTGGGAATAAACAAGTCATGTTTGTTTCCATTACAAAATAGTTTTACGATCAATGCAAAGTGAGTGGCAAAATTTACAAGTATATCCTGTGGACATGTGTTCTAAGCGGAGTAGACCAGTCAGCTGGAAAGAATTGTACCATGCAAGTGATGGATGTGGGCCGAGGAGCTGTATGGAGATGTGATGGAGACACTTTCACAGCACAAACCCAATCAACCACATAAATAAATACAGTCTTAGAAGGCTTTTTTTGGCAATACACCATTTGTCCAGAGGAGAAAAAAATGTTGTAAAGATTTATGACTTTTCCATCTGATAAACCTATCACCCTTATCACTTTACACCACAGATTGCCACAGCTCAGACCTTAGGATCCCATTTAATCACTTCTGTAAAGGCTGCATTGGCACATTTTATACCGCTCGAGCTATTTTGGGGATAAATTCAATATCTGAAAACCTAATTATTGAAACATGTGAGGATGTGAGACTTACAAGTCAGCAAAACAAAAAGTTAATTAGGATTTGGGATCTTGTAAGACTTATTTTACAATGAATCAGGATTAAATGTACAGAATGTAAATAATGTGCTTAATCATATGAACAGCATCTGGCAATGGCAAAACAAAGATATTTCTGAAAACTAAATGTATACATTTATTGCACGTTACGAATAACAGAAGCCGGATTTACTGCAAAAAATACCTATCTTGCAGAGCTGAATTTTCCGTGCGAAGTTAATCAACTAATTAATCTATTAGGCCCAAACGTTCAATAGCCCACAATTAGAAGAATAGGGATAACGTGTTCTAGAGCACTCCCATCTGTCTATACATTTATCTCTGTATACTGGTAGTAAAATAAACAACTTTTAAAGCAACACTTTTTATTAATGTTCGGTAGAACGGATATGCAGTATCACAGTACAATTCGAGTTATATTTCTTCATTTCCCTTTGGCTATTCTCACACTGCTGTATATTTTGTAAAAATAAAGGTAAAAATAAATTACTGTAAATATAATTACTATTGAACTTTTATACTTTTAAAGGGTTTTCAACTAAATGGGCTATTTAACTTTATATATACTAAAGTAGAGAGAACAGTAGATATTCATGATCCCAATTCCCTTGGTTAAAATAGATATAGTCGAAGTTCTAACTTAAGTAAATCAATAAACTTAAATAAAATACATTTGTCTAATGCTTCAGGACTAGATTGACTGCATCCAAGGGTTCATTAGGACCTCAGCTCAGTTATTGTTGTGCCCCCATATATAATATTTAAAAACTCTATAGTGACTGGTACTATGTTGAATTACCGGTACAAATGGTGGCTGTGACAATTTCCACACTGTTCTCATCTGCTATGTTAGTATTGTATGGAAACTGTCATGGTGGGTTTACACGCCGCGATATCGGCGTCCAACTCCGACCCAACTCCGACAAAAAGTCACGTGGGTCGCGAGTTGGAGCCGATATCGGGTGCGCGTTGTACTGTTTCAGTGTACAACGCGATGCTGGAACGATGCCAAAACGATATCGGAGTTGAATAGCAGAGCTATTCAACTCCCCGATATCGCAAGGCCGTTGTACCAGCATCGCTGCGTGTGACAGCCCAACTCAGATCTGTACTCGCACCTCACCCATTAACTCCCATGTTAAATGGTCGTTACTGGGTTGGTGGGCGTACACATCGGAGGGACGTTGTTTCCCGCTATCGCAGCGTGTAAACCGCCGATATCGGGAAAAGCGCTCAAAAAATGCGCGCTCCCGCGGCGTTGCCTCCGATATCGCCGCGATATCGGGACGTGTAACCCCACCATCAGTCTGTTTTGATTGTGCTGGGACTGTGCTGCAATCATCTGTGTTCACTTCCATTGATTAGTCCTCTACTTAAGCATTCTAGCTCCTTCATTCAGTATCAATCGTACACTTACTGCTGCCTGTGTAAAGCTGCATACTCACGATCAGTCTACGCAGCGTTTTGCAAGCAGCGTCTTGCCGCTGCATCCAAAACGCTGCATAGTACAGTACAAGGAAAAAAATCCCATCCACTATGCTTAACCTGACCGCAGCAATTTGTCAGCTGAGGTGTGGGTTGCCAGCATTCCGCTCCTTCACAACTTGTTCATTTCATGCTGCGGAGTCAGAAGCGGCTGCCACTGGGTGACTGCAGAGAAAAGCCACCCTGCACCCACTGCACATGGTGAGTACATGGCGACTGCAGCCTCCCTGCGGCCACCCATTGGTTCACTCAGGTCCGGAGGAGCTGCGTGTTGGACGTAAGCACATAGCTTAAGACTGATCCCTCTGTGCTCTGTGTCTGACCCAGCCTGACTTTATTCCCTCACCTGGACTTGGACCCTTTGCTTATGACCTAACTACTCTTTTGTCTGCTCCCTGTAAACTGTCTTGTCTTTCTGGTTTTCCTGCCCCTGGCTCGTGAATTTGATTTCGTCTCTGACTACCTCTTTGCTGCACAGCACCATTTCCTGGACCTGACCTTGGATCATTTGACCTCCCTTTACTTATCCTGTAAGTAGTATTATAATATAATTACTATCTGTTATTGTAGTCTTTCTCTCCACTTCTTGAACTAGTTATTACTGTAGTGATTTGCTTCACATTCCAATTGATCATTCAATTTTCTCTTTTCTCCACCTATGGATCTGTTACGTACTTTGTGTGACAGGTGGCGGATCTGACACACTTAGTCCAAGCTCTGGCTTTGGAAGAAAACAAACTGGCAAACTCTCCAATAAGCACCTCTTTTCTTGATCATGTATACTTTTACAGTGCCTACAAGTAGTATTCAACCCCCTGCAGATTTAGGTGGTTTGATAAGATGCAAATAAGTTAGAGCCTTCAAACTGCAAACGAGAGTAGGATTTATTAACAGAAGCATAAATCTTACAAACCAAAAAGTTATGTTGCTCAGTTGAATTTTAATAAATTTTAAACATAAAAGTGTGGGTCAATTATTATTCAACCCCTCAAACCACCAGCATTCTGTTTGGTCCCCCTAAAGTATTAAGAAGTAGTTCAGGCACAAAGTACAATGAGCTTCACATCTGTGGATTAATTATCTCTTTTGCCAGCCTTTTCTGACTATTTAAGACCCTCCCCAAACTTGTGAACAGCACTCATACATGGTCAACATGGGAAAGACAAAGGAGCATTCCAAGGCCATCAGAGACAAGATCGTGGAGGGTCACAAGGCTGGCAAGGGGTACAAAACCCTTTCCAATGAGTTGGGCCTACCTGTCTCCACTGTTGGGAGCATCATCCGGAAGTGTAAGGCTTATGGAACTACTGTTAGCCTTCCACGGCCTGGACAGCCTTTGAAAGTTTCCTCCCGTGCCGAGGCCAGGCTTGTCCGAAGAGTCAAGGCTAACCCAAGGACAACAAGGAAGGAGCGCCGGGAAGATCTCATGGCAGCGGGGACATTGGTTTCAGTCAATACCATAAGTAACGTACTCCACCGCAATGGTCTCCGTTCCAGATGAGCCCGTAAGGTACCTTTACTTTCAAAGCGTCATGTCAAGGCTCGTCTACAGTTTGCTCATGATCACTTGGAGGACTCTGAGACAGACTGGTTCAAGGTTCTATGGTCTGATGAGACCAAGATCGAGATCTTGGGTGCCAACCATACACGTGACGTTTGGAGACTGGATGGCACTGCATACGACCCCAAGAATACCATCCCTACAGTCAAGAATGGTGGTGGCAGCATCATGCTGGGGGCTGTTTCTCAGCCAAGGGGCCTGGCCATCTGGTCCGCATCCATGGGAAGATGGATAGCACGGCCTACCTGGAGATTTTGGCCAAGAACCTCCGCTCCTCCATCAAGGATCTTAAGATGGGTCGTAATTTCATCTTCCAACAAGACAACGACCCAAAGCACACAGCCAAGAAAACCAAGGCCTGGTTCAAGAGGGAAAAAATCAAGGTGATGGAGTGGCCTAGTCAGTCTCCTGACCTTAACCCAATTGAAAACTTGTGGAAGGAGCTCAAGATTAAAGTCCACATGAGACACCCAAAGAACCTAGATAACTTGGAGAAGATCTGCATGGAGGAGTGGGCCAAGATAACTCCAGAGACCTGTGCTGGCCTGATCAGGTCTTATAAAAGACGATTATTAGCTGTAATTGCAAACAAGGGTTATTCCACAAAATATTAAACCTAGGGGTTGAATAATAATTGACCCACACTTTTATGTTTAAAATTTATTAAAATTCAACTGAGCAACATAACTTTTTGGTTTGTAAGATTTATGCTTCTGTTAATAAATCCTACTCTCGTTTGCAGTTTGAAGGCTCTAACTTATTTGCATCTTATCAAACCACCTAAATCTGCAGGGGGTTGAATACTACTTGTAGGCACTGTATATACTATAATACCAGTTTACATTCACTTGACGGTAAATACAAATCAGCATTTTGGAAGAAACCATCTCTTGAACTTTACCTTTCCTGATATCTTAAAGGATACATAGAGACTACTGTCCTCTGGTTTAATATATACAGTACATTGAGTTGTATACAGGACCGCACCGTCCATTGGACAATGTGAGCCCTGAGTCTCAGGCGGCAAGCAGGCAGAAGGGGCGGCGCCTGCACCACACAGCAGCTTCCTGTGTGATAGGCACCGCCGGCTGCAGCATGGGGTAAGCCACACACAGATCTTCCCCCTGCCTGTGCCGCAGCCCATAAATGCTCGCCCCCCCGTTCCTCACCAGCGGTCAGCAGCACACCCCCCCGCTCCTCACTCGCAGCCAGGCGGCGTGAGGGATTGATGCACCCCTGGTTGTATACTCTTACTTATGTCTAATTCGGTCCCCTGGTCTATTTTCTATTAGCTTCTCACAATAGTTGGTAGGAATTTGGGCCCATTCCTCCTAACAGAAATGGTGCAACTGAGTCATGTTTGTAGGTCACCTTACTTGCACCTGCTTTTTCGGCTTTGCCCATAAATTTTCTATACAATTGACATCAAGGCTATGTGATGGCCACTCCAAAACATTCCAATATACAAGTAAGAAATGGGGCACCAGTACAAAAAACAGCTTCAGGGAGGAACCAAAATGGAGCAACAAGTCCCAGGAACCGTGGTGCCAGTCACAAGGCAAAGCATGATAAATCCAAGATATAAAGGAGACGGCACTCACCGGTGTGTTGCTGTGCTTTATTCAGGTTTGCCACTTACATGATGCAGGGAGGGGGGTTTAGCTGAGGTGACAATGGCACCGTTTCGCGCTACATACACTTCCACGGCTCACAACTCGTGGAAGCACATGTAGCGGGAAACGGTGCCATTGTCACCTCAGCTAAACCCCCCTTCCTGCATAATGTAAGTGGCAAACCTGAATAAAGCACAGCAACACACTGGTGAGTGCCGTCTCCTTTATATCTTGGATTTATCCCTCCAAAACATTGACTTTGTTATCCTTAAGCCACTTTGTAACCAGTTTGGCAGTATGCTTCTGGTCATTGTCCATTTGGAAGACCCATTTCTGCCTAAGCTTTAAATTCCTGGCTAATGTCTAGAGATGTTGCTTCAGTATTGCCACTTACCTTATATACTCGCGTATAAGCCTAGTTTTTCAGTCCAAAAATTGGGCTGAAAAGTCCCCCCCTCGGCTTATACGCGAGTCATATCAGTATACAGGCCCCCCTCACAGTATGGCGCCCCCCCTCAAAGGATGGCCCCCGCATGCAGCGCTGCGCACATACATTACCTGGCTATCAGCTGTCACCCACCGGAGGGTGACAGCTGATAGCCAGGTAATGTATGTGCGCAGCGCTGCATGCGGGAGCCATCCTGTGAGGGAGGGGGGCGCCATACTGTGAGGGGGAGCTGTATAATGGCACTGCTGGGGCTGTATACTGTGCTGGGGACCTGCTGTATACCACACTGCTGGGGCTGTATACTGTGCTGGGGACCTGCTATATACCACACTGCTGGGGGCTGTACACCTGTGCTGGGGTCCACCCTCGGCTTATACGCGAGTCAATACGTTTTCCCAGGTTTTGGGGGCAAAAGTAGAGGGGTCGGCTTATACACGGGTCGGCTTATACACGAGTATTTACGGTAATCTTCTTTCATCATGATGACATCTATTTTGTGAAGTGCACCAGTCCCTCCTGCAGCAAAACAACCCCACAACATGATGGTGCCACCTACATGTTTCGCAGTTGGAATGGTGTTCTTAGGTTTCCAAGCTTTTCCCTTTTTCCTCCAAATGTAATAAGGATCATTATGGCCAAACAGATCAATTTTATTTTTTTTTATTCCACTCTCACTCCCCTTTTCTGCACCAATGTAACAAGGACTGAAAATAAAGACTGCACAGTTAACCCAGTGAGTGCCACTTTTATTTCTTCATTCTGAAAAGTCATGAATCAATCAATAATTGATTTCTATTTATACTTACCAGCAAGCTGCTGTGGCGGCGATACGGGTGGAGATCTTGAGGCTATACAGTGGGTACGGAAAATATTCAGACCCCCTTAAATTTTTCACTCTTTGTTTTATTGCAGCCACTTAGTAAATTCAAAAAAATTCTTTTTTTTCTCATTACTATACACTCTGCACCCCATCTTGTCTGAAAAAAGCTGAAATGTAGAATTTTTTTTAATTTATTAAAAAAGAAAAACTAAATTTTCTTCCTCAGAATTATAATATTTTTCAAATCTCTTGATAATTTTTTGGGGCAGATGAACTGGCGTACTACCAGATTAATATGTGTTCCCCATTAGGTGAAGCTTATGCACAGAAGATGCCTGCTGAATACATTTCTTCAAATTCCATAATTGCACATTTTGTTTTAGAAAATGATCAATTTACTTTAAAGTTGTTAATTCATTTTTGGGACAGGTGAATTGGCAAAATACTCATATTATATGTGTTCCCAGCACCACGGACAGCTGCCAATCACATAGCTGATCAGAAGACCACTATCAGCTCACTGTAGAGTTAACACTCCCCTCCATGTGCCACCGCTACAGCAACTAACCTAAGCAGCACCTTATAGTATATATGGGTGCATCTCAATGAATTAGAATATCATCAAAAAGTTCATTTATTTCAGTAATTCAATACAAAAGTGAAACGCATATAAAGTATTATATAGAGTCACTACAAACAGAGTGATCTATTTCAAGTGCTTAATTATGTTAATATTGATGATTATGGCTGATAGCCAATGAAAACCCAGAGGTAATTATCTCAGAAAATTATAGGATGATAGGTTGGGAAAGTTGAACTTGTTTATCTTAGAAAAAAGATGTCTTAGGCCCCTTTCACATCAGTGGTAATCGCTGATCGCGGTAGTTGCGGTGAAAAAAACTGCCACGATTACCGCATAACGGCCGCACTTGCAGTTCACCTGCGGCAAGCCCCATGCAATGTCTATGGGGCTTCCGGTAAGTGTGCGACAGGTGCGGCAAGTGCGGTTTCGGCACTTGCGGCAGATGTGGCCGTGAGAAAACCGCAGCTGACCGCGGTTTTTTTCGCGGCCGCATCTGCAGCAAGTGCCGAAACCGCAACAGTACCGCAACAGTACCGCCACACCTGCTGCAAGCCCCATAGACACTGCATGAGGCTTGCCGCAGGTGAACTGCAAGTGCCGCCATTATGCGGTAATCGCGGCAGTTGCATTTTTTTTCACCGCAACTGCTGCGATCAGCGATTACCGCTGATGAGAAAGGGGCCTAAGAGAAGATCTCATTTAAATGTGTAAAAACAGACATGCCATGCACCACTCAGAAAACAAACCAGTGACCTATTCCTGATCATTCAGTATAAACTCTTTATGAGACAGCTGAACAACTGTGGTGTGTTTCAGAGTCCAGAAGTCCAATGACAATTCATTAGCAAAAAGAGAGAAACAGCACTCACTGGTTCTTCTTGTGCACGTTTTATTGGAAATCGGAGTTATATCAGTGCATGGAGGGGGTGCAAGAGTACCGAACTACAGCTTGCCGTTTCATGAAATTTGCACTTCCACGGGTCCTGTAAGGCAAGCCGTAGTACGGTACTCTTGCATCCCCTCCCTGCACAAGAAGAACCAGTGACTGCACATAGTTATTGAGCCCCTCCAGGTTAAGAATAGCAGCCCGCATCCCCCTGAGGAATTTGGTACATATATTGGATTTGCCAAATACTGGTGCTTACCCCAATTGCCCTGGTGCAGTGGCAATCAGGGTAATAGAAGAAGTTAGAATTGACTGCTGTTATCAAGCCCTGGATTGGTAATGTTCTGGTCTCTATGAGACCCCCCCCCCATTACCAATCCTGTAAGTAAATAGTTAAAAAACACAGACACAGAGAAAAATCCTTTGAAATTAAACTCAGAAACCTTCTATTACCTATTTATTAACCTACCATACCCAGCTCCGATGGTAAAACCACAATGAAGTCCCTTGATGAAGCTTCCCAGCTCTGCTACATCTCATTTAGCGGTTACCTTAAAGTGACCATTCAGCACGAGCACCGCTCTCACACTGATGGCACCTAGAGCAGAGGCTGTGAGAGTGGTGAAATCAGAGAGTTCATCTGAGTTCCCAACTGGTGCAGTTCCCACTTTACCCCAGCTGTAACCTCAGATGAACTATCTGATGTCACTGCACTCACAGCCATGGCTCATGGTGCCATCAGTGTGAGAGCAGTGTGAGAGCTGAATAGTCACTTTAATGTAACCACTCGCAGAGATATAGCAGAGCTGGAGAGCATTATTGAGTTACATCGTGTTGTGGATTTAATGTCAGAGCTGTTATGTTTGGGGTTAATAAATGGGTAAAAGAGGGTATCTATGTGTTTTATTTCAAATAAAGGATTTTTCTCTATCTTTATTTTTTAACTATTTAATTACAGGATTGGTAATCTGGGGGTCTAATAGAGGCCTAAACATCACCAATCCAGGGATTGATGACAGCTGTTAATTCTCAGTTCCCATTAACCCCTTCTATATCCCCGATTGCCACTGAACCAGGGCAATTGGGATGAGCTGGGTAAAGCACCAGGATTTGGCAAATCTATTGGATGCACCAAATTGTGGGGTGGCTGCGAGCTGCTATTCTTAGCTAGGTGGGGGGTAATAAATATGTGCATCCATAGGGTGAGACTACCAGCTCCCAGTTATGTGCTTTATCAAAATTGGGAGTACCCCTTGAATTTTTTAGAATTGTTAAGTTAAATAATTATAAAAATAACACGCATGGGTTTCTGTAATTTGATACACAGCCAACATGACGCACAGGGATGGGGGCTGCAGCTCGCAGTTGTGAGCTTTATCTGTACTAAGTATTAATATGTGGGGATCCCCACATGCTTTTATCAATCATTTATTTTTTTTTACATACATATGATGGCAGGTTCGTTGTCATACACTAATGTACCAATCACCAGCCAATCAAAGACACTGATGCAATGGGTGGTGGCTCAGTCTGACTGCAACAGCCAATCATAGACCTTGTAATAGAGAGTGGGTGGGGGAAGCATTGGAATATGTTTGAGGCTTAATGAGCTGACCCGGAAGCAAGAAGCAAGTGTGGTCGCCATTTTGCTTACTTTTGCAGCCTCACTAGCCGAACCCTAACCCGAACAGTAAGGCTGCTTTCACATCAGCGTTTTGTGCTGATCGCGGCAGTTGCGATGAAAAAAATGCAACTGCCGCGATTACCGCATAACGGCCGCACTTGCGGTTCACTTGCGGAAAGCCCCATACAATGTCTATGGGGCTTGCAGCAGGTGCGGCAAGTGTGGTATCGGCACTTGCGGCAGGTGTGGCCCGAAAAAAACGCGGCATACCGCATTTTTTTCACGGCTGCACTTGCCGCACCTGCCACACACTTACCGCAAGCCCCATAGACATTGTATGGGGCTAGCCGCAAGTGTGCCGCGATCTCGGCCATTATGTGGTAATCGCGGCAGTTGCATTTTTTTCACTGCAACTGCTGCGATCAGCGAAAAACGCTGATGTGAAAGGACCCTAACATGCACTTTTCAGGAAAGTCTGTGTTCGGGGTCCATGCACAAACACTAGGTGTTCTGAATAAGTCCCGAACTTTACAGTTCGGGTTCGCTCATTACTAGTGCTAGACTGTCGTAGTGTTGCAGGGGCTACCAGTGTTGGTCTTACATTGCCAGAAATCTTTTTGACGACCTTGTCCTTATTCTTCATAGTAGGGCTTTTCCCATTGCCCCTGCACAGACCAGCCACACATTTCAAGGATATTTGGCCACTATGTTTTCTAGTGCTAGACTGTATTTCTGCTGCCAGGGATTTCTTCACTGACTCTACACTGGCTCTGTACACAGTCAAACATCCAATTACTGTCCTCAACAAAACTATCTGCCATACGGAATCTGGCCTCTAATTGCCTTGTTAATACAAACACAGAGAGGTAATAAAATGATTTCCTTGTTTGCAGTGCGTCAAGAATTAAAACAAAAATGTGAAAGATATTATTATTGTGAAAGCTGTGCTTAGATCAATCAGTTCACTGCCATAGATTCTGCTATTCCAACTTGAGTCTTTGCATTATTATTCACAGATTGAGACTAGTTTCTCATTTTCAATGTTCTTCAGCACTATAGTAGCACAACACAGTAAGATTTAGGCCTTTATATCTTTATTAGATTAGCTGTGGGCTCTGACCCTGAATTCCAAAAATGTAAAATGGTTGTTGCTTTCCCAAACCTCACCTTTTATAGTCCCTATAACAGTCCACCCTGATTGGCTGCACTGGGTATCAAATCGCAAGTTGTTCAAATTCATGGGAACCTGTGAATTTAAGTAAAATAGACTCAATTGATGAGCTTATCTCTAAGTTTTATTACAGTGTGATGGTAGCATTTGTATGTTGAGTAGTTTGATTGAACGAAAGCCTATATTAATATATTGTGTAATATATTATGCTGAAATTTGATCTTATCCATATACTTTAATGTAATAACACCAGTAATTGCCACAAAATTCTTTGGGAGTCACTTGATTTTGGCAGCAAGCTGGAACCAAGACACAAGCAAACAAATCTCAACCTTCAGGAAATGGTGAGGGAGCAAAAATAACAAATGCTTCTAACAAACGTTTCACCCACAATGTGTGATGATACATTGATGCATATTATTACGGCTCTTACACCACAGAAAAGGAAGTGAAGTCTTCATTGAGTTTTGCTTGTTCAGAAAAGTGAATGAAATTTTCCATACATACCAACATCTACAAAATAGAGTTTAAATGGAAAAAGTTGTCACTGCATTGTATCTCGTAAGGTTTACCATAGTTCATTTATTTCTAGTGGCTTAACTGGAGTTTTATTAGGCATGGTTAGATCAACATATTATTAGACTAAAGTTGGCCAAACCCACTCTTATCGGTGGGATCAGCTCACAGTATAATGTGTATGAGGCCACCCGAAAGATGACTTTGAGGGACAAAAATATGCAACGCATTGGATTTCCAACCATCAACTCTTTTGTTCTCTGGAAGATAATTCGATGGCAGACTCTTTACAAACGGCATTTTTATAGATTTTGTAGACAAATCCTAATTCCTGCTAATCTGTGGGATTTTTAAAAAATGTGTCTAAAAAATGTGATGGTGTTTTCCAACATCATTAAATGATTGCTCATTGTTGTCAGCAAAATCTATAAAAAAATAAGCTTAAAGGGAATTTGACAGCAGATTATCTTCCAGAGAACAAATGAGTTGACGGTTGAAACCTCAATGTGTTGAGTCTTTCTGTCCTTCAAGGTCATCTGTTGGGATGTCTCATACACATTGTACTATGAGCCGATGCCACCGATACCAGTGGGGTTGGCCAACTTTAGTCTATTGAAGTATGGGGCCTTAACTGTGCACTGTTGATCTAAGCATGCCTGACAAGAACTCCAGCTAATCTATTAGAAATTTATTTTCCTGAGTTTTTGTAGCCAAAACCAGGAGAGGAACAGAGGAAAAGTATGATAGAAACACTTATGCATTTTTACCCACTCCTAGTTTTAGCATACAAATACTGTATTTAGGATAAAAACTCAACAAATACTTAATGTGTGCACATTGCTTTGTTTGGTGAACTCGATTTTAGTAGCAAAAAGTACATAAAAAGTATTTTTTAAAGTCACCTTTTATATAGTTACATTTCTAAACTCTAGTTAAAATTCTATTGTATATTTAGCCCCTTTGAAAAATAAAATAAAATGCATCTAACTGAACATAAGAACAATTTCCTCAAATTTTGACTAAACTGAGTTTCATAGAACATTTTTATAACTCATAACATAAAAGTAAGATTAGTATACTTATTATTCATTTATAGAGCACAATTGATATAATGGTGCTTGGTATGCTAGGGTAGGCACTGCCCTACCTCTCTCCTGCAGCAGGGACGCAGGCTCACTCAATGCTGTGGCTAGGCTGTGCGCTTTTATCCTATTTCACATGTTCCTCTGCTGTCTCTCGTACCCAGGAGTGTGCTTAGGGCATGTGTCAGTGCTCCTGCCCTGCTCTTAAATTGCCAGCTTTATGTTACTTAGAAGTGCCCCTCAGCGTATAGCTGAGTTGCATTAGTTATATAAGGCACCCTTTCCCTACGGGAGGTGTCTGATGAATGTGTTGGTTTAGTTTGTCATATTGCTGCTAGATTAACTTGTTGTAAGGTCCTGTTACCCTGTGCCTGCTATCTGTTACCCTGCATCCTGCCTTCCCATAGTTACCTATACCTGCTGTGCTTTCTGTACCAGCTTGCACCTGCCTAAACCTGTTACAGTGCTTGCCATGCTGTCATTATAGTCACCTCGGCTGCTCCTTATTACACTAGTGACTGTGTCTGTGTCTGCCCTCCCTTGGCGGTGAGATGCCACAGTTCCCTCTGAGGTCAGGTGAATCAACTTCCCCACACTTGCCTCGGTGTGTGTAACAGTGCAGTATATGAGAGGGAGTTACATACAAAATATAGGTTTAAATTACAAAGAACATACTAACAGTGACAGACTGCATAGGGAAGGAGACAGTAGCCTGGAGGGTGGTTGGCACCTCCAGTGGTGATGAGGGGGCAAAGAGTCATTGCAGATTGTAAACTTTCTTGAAGAGATTGGTTTTAAAGTTCCATCTAAAGGATCCATATTTGGTGGATAATTAAACAACTTGGGATACAGAATTCTGGAGGATGGTGTGTACTCTAACCCTACATTGTAAAGCGCTGCGGAATATGTTGTTGCAATATAAATAAAGCTTTATTATTATTATTATTATTATTATTATACACGGGAGAAGTCTTGGAGATGATAGGAGAAGGAAAAAGAGGTGTGGAGGAAAAATGGAGCTCTTGGGAGGAGCAGAGATTATGTATTGGAAGAAATTGTGCGATTAGTTCGGAGATATACAGAGGAGACAGATTATGGATGGCTTTGTAGGTCAATGTTAGTAGTTTGAACTGGATATATTGGAAGCCAATAAATGGATTTGCAGAGGAGATAAATGGAGGAGTAGCAAGAAGAGAGGTGGATTAGTTGGGTAGTAGAGTTAAAGACGAACTAAAGTGGTGCAGGATTGTTAGCTGGAAGGCTGGAAGAGGAGCATATTGCAGTAGTGTAGGTGGGAGATGATGAGAGGGTGCCCTAGAATAATATAGCTTTCATTACTCAAATTAATTGATGCAAAAATGAATACACATCTCATCAAAATCCACTACATCTACAGGGTGAGCCATTTATATGGATGTACCTAAATAAAATGGGAATGGTTGGTGATATCATCTTCCTGTTTGTGGCACATTAGAATATGGGAGGGGGAAAACTTTTCCAGATGGGTGGTGACCATGGTGGCCATTTTGAAGTCAGTCATTTTGGATCTAACTTTATTTTTTCAATGGGAAGAGGGTCATGTGATACATCAAACTTATTGAGAATTTCATAAGAAAAACAATAGTGTACTTGGTTTTAACATAACATTATTCTTTAATGAGTTATTTAAAAGTTTATGACCACTTATAAAATGTATTCAAAGTGCTGCTCATTGTGTTGAATTGTCAATGCAATCCTCTTCTCCCAGTCTTGACACATTGATAGCAACACCCCAGAAGAAATGCTAGCACAGGCTTCCAGTATCTGTTGTTTCAGATGCTGCACATCTCGTATCTTCGCAGCATAGACAATTGCCTTCAGATGAGTGATGAGGCAAACGTTTTTGTGACTGGTGAAGTTAACAAACAAAACCACCGCTATTGGTCTGACATTAACCCACAGTGGATAGATCCCTCCAAGACTGTTGGAGCACAAAAATTGATCTTATGGTGTGGTTTATGGGGTACAAAGATAATGAGGCCATTCTTCATCAATGGAAACCTCAATGCCACTGGATATCTAAAATTGCTATATGTTTCAGATGTTCAGTGGCATTGAGATTTCCTTGCGATGTCATTGGCTTATATCCCTCAATTCCTCACAGTGTGGTATTCCGCTGTTTGGATTTTTATTTGAAGAAATATAGTGATTATTCTGCTGCTTTACGTGATTTCTTGTTACAGTGTACCAAATTCCTACTTAGCCATGACTATTGCTCTTTTGATGGCAGATTTTTCCTGCCAACATTAGCGGAGTTAGTATGGGAGCAAAATTCTCTCCATCTCTCTCTAACATCGTTATGGCGACATGGGAAGAAAATCACATCTTTGTATCTGCCAACCCATATTGTGATTATATCATATGGATGGCAGATACATTGATGATATGATTTTTGTACTCAGGAATGATGCAGAAAACATTGTACCATCATTTCTACATAACTTGAATAATAATGACTATAATATCCGCTTTATCAGCTTTTTTGATAAAAATACTGTAACTTTTTTTGACATAACACTTAGTGCTAATCATATAACCAATTCTGTCACAATCAATCCTTATCGTAAAATAACAGCTTGTAACAGTATTCTCACAGCTACATCTTGCCATCCCCCCATGTAATAAAAAAATCTGCCAGTGGCGGAATTAGTACGCACTAAGAGAAACTGCTATGACTCTAAAGGTGCCGTCACACGCATCAATCCGATGAACGATTTTGTTAGCGATCACATGCATGCGCGATCGCCAACAAAATCGTTCAGATCGCTGGTGAGCTGTCACACAGACAGACTCACCAGCGATCAGTGGACCACCAACATCGTGGAAATGATTTAAATATTGTTTCCATGATGTCTTGCTCCCGCTGCCCAGTTGCCGTAAGCGGGAGCAGGCTGGTCTCCAAGGTAAACAGCGGGTATCTAGGCAGCGTGCTCTGCCTAGATACCAGAAGTATACCTAGGTAACCAGCCTTCTCCATACACCGGTATCCAAGGTACACAGCGGTTAAGTAGGGACCCTAGTTACACGCTATGTACCTTGGATACAAGCCGGTGAGTGGAGAAGGCTGGTAACCTAGGTATACTTCGGGTATCTAGGCAGAGCACGCTGCCTAGATACCCACTGTTTACCTTGGAGATCAGCTCCCAGCGCCTCTCTGGGAGCTGGCTTATCGGTCATCTCCCAGTGTCACATGCAGCAATGCTGCGTGTCCACTGGGCAACCAATGATAGATTTGACGTGCTGTCCTCAAATTAAACGACGAACGATCAGCATTGATGTCGTTTTGACATCATTCAAGCATCACAAAACACGTGACTTTTGAATGATATCGGCAACGATATTGTTACGTGTGATGGTACCTTAACAGTCTTTTTGAATCTATGAATTGTTGATTTTGTGTCTTTGACAGTTAACCCACTGAACCATTTTAATCAAACTTTAAACCGCTTGTCTTGTTGCTTTAAGCAAACTTTTTCAGACATATCCTGATTAATTGTAGTCACGCTCAAGTTTGGGCACCTTCTACCACTGCGGTTTGCGGTTTTATTCTGGATCAGTTCAGTGGGGTCCTAGACCTTGAAGAAGGCACACTCAGTACTGAAACGCATAGTCTGGGGGGAGAAGGTTATATTACAACTTGCTTGGAGGCAGTTTTTTTGTGTTTTATATTTTGGCACTTTTCTTAATAAAGCCTAAGGATCAGCCGGAGAAAAATTATTTCTTTATGTTGGATTTAATAAGATTGCTCCTCTCTTCATCTCCATGTCTGGATTTCTGCAGAAAGGTGTGACTACGGAGATTCTGCCTAATGGAGAGCTTATTTTTTTATTTTTCCATATATAAATATACATATCTAAATATATTTTGTGTGTTAAGGTTCAGGCACAGCCTGGGTGGAGACTGGGTCTCAGGGGGGACCCGAAAATTTGCCAGTGAGGGGCCCTGAAATTCCTAGTGGCAGCCCTGGGTCCCTGTTAAGGAAAGTGTGTCAGAGTGAAAGTAAGATAAAGAGAAAAAGGCAAAAGAGACCACAAGGATTATACATTTTATGTTAATATGATCTTACCCATGCCATCTGTTGATGAATTTCAACATCTTTCTACATGCTAACCGGAATTTTTAAAATATTGTCCACTAAATAAATAAAATAACAGTGTTTTTCCTCCTACTCTCATATCATTTATTATTGGCAATAAATAGATCTTAATTTCCTACTATCTGTTCTTCCAATGTGGAATTTTAACTAAAGCATAAAAGTGTATTAAGTAAAAGGGTAATTTTTAAATACGTTTTATGTATATTTTTGTTAGTATATTGATTTTAAGTTTTTATCACTCTTAAAATATTTTCAGAGGGACACATGGTTTTACATCTGTCAAGTAAAATCAAAAGTTCACATTTTCTTTATCAGTTCTCAAAAACTATTTTACCCAGTCTACTACATTACACTCTACAAAGGTAAACAGTGGATTATTCAAGGATAGATGCCATCAAATCACAACTAATCCAAGGCTGACAAGTCTCAGCACAGTCACTTTTGTGAATCTGATGATTTATCAGGTATTTGTTGAATAGAACATAGGGTTGTGTAATTAGTTTAATTAGAATGTTTGGCGATGTCATCTGAAGTTCTTTATGTCATTTGCTGCAAACAACACTAATGTGATGTTCAATGGGGGATGAAAATACCATTCTGGCTAAGTAATAGTTTAACCTATAACTTTACGGATCATGTGAACACAAAACAATTCTTGGCAGATATGTTTGTGACTCATCTAATGAAGGTTTAAATTCACCGACATGTTTAACATCGTTGGTCCACACAAATGTTAGGGGTCAGAATTATTAGCAAGACTCCTTAACTCAGAATTATACATTTGAACAGAACCATGCAAATATCATTGCAAGATTTAAAAATGTAACAGCAAGCCTCTGATGACATTAAGCTGTCTATAGCCGTAAAGATTAAGACAATTGTTAAACCATTGGCAATGACTCACTTCAACAAATGCAACTGTGCCTCAATATTTAGACATCTTTTTGTTAATAAATTTAAAACTTCACTTGGTTGCAGTTAGTAGATGCTGAAATCATGGAAAAATATAATAAAATAAGAAAAATATATTTAGGGCTATACTAAGATAATCAGTCAAAAATGGGCAATTTGCAAAAAAATTGAAAAAGAAAATTCAGAGATCTTGTTCGATGAGGGGCATGTGAATGTTGGGACAGTCTTTGTGTCTGTGATGTCTGTAAAATAGATAATATATTGTACTTTGCCAAAGTCTGAGACAGGTGTGGATAAAATGCTTCAAAGTAAGAATGCTTTCAAATAAAAGTGCTAAAAGTTAATTTTATGTCAATCAAATAAATTCCAAGTAAAAAAAAAAACTGAATCAAATCAATAATTAGTGCAATGACCTTTTGACGTCAAAACAGTACACAGTTTTTGAAAGAACATGACAGGGATTTTGTTTCAAACATTTTGAAGAACTAACTACAGTTTTTTTTAATGTAAACTTGTGCAGATCCTTCTTTCACTTCATGTAATCCCAGATAGGCATATCACTAACCACCAGAAGTGTCTCGTTGGTGATGCCAGCCTTGTATTTTAAAAGACATTGCATTATACTCAGTCAGCACATTCTACATACATGGTTAGACCGGAAGTCCCCAACTCCAGGCCTCAAGGGCCACCAACAGTGCAATTTTCAGGATTTCTTTAGTATTGCACAGGGGTTGGAATCATCACCATCATTAGCACCTGTGCTATACTAAGGAAATCCTGAAAACCTGCATTGTTGGTGGCCCTTGAGGCCTGAAGTTGGGGATCTCTTGTTTAGACTATCTATAGTAAAATATTAGAAGCTGAGAGTCCTCAGTGGTTAATACCTTTTAATCGCTAACTGAAAAGATGGTAAATAATAGCAAGCTTTCGAGACTCTAAGGTCTCTTCATCAAGTTTTATAATGACACAAATTCTGAACACACATATATACAAATGGAGAGGTGGATAAGCAGAGCATAGTGGTCTGTCTTGGCAGGGGGAAGAGCAGCTGGGGCAGTAAATACTAGTGTTCAGAGATAAAAGAATAGTTTTATTATCCTTTCATTAGTTATTGGTCCAAGATTTGAAGATTCCTCAATTGATGTTGAAAGACATAAATCCATGTGACATATTCATTCCTGCTCTGAATGTGTCAATGGTCATCCTAAATTTATATTGTATTATTAAAAGTTTATATTCAGCCATTAAAATGTATCAACTACTGAGGAATTTCAGATTCTAATATTCTTCTATCTACTGACCTAGGCTGCTTTCACATCAGCGGTTTTCGCTGATCGCGGCAGTTGCGGTGAAAAAACCGCAACTGCCGCGATTACCACATAACGGCCGCACTTGCGGTTCACTTGTGGCAAGCCCCATACAATGTCTATGGGGCTTGCGGTAAGTGTGCGGCAAGTGCAGTTTCGGCACTTACGGCAGGTGCGGCCGCGAAAAAACTGCGGTATGCCGCGTTTTTTTCACGGCCGCACCTGGCGCAAGTGGCGATACCGCACTTGCCCCACCTGCTGCAAGCCCCATAGACATTGTATGGGGCTTGCCGCAAGTGAACCGCAAGTGTAGCCGTTATGTGGTAATCGCGGCAGTTGCGGTTTTTTCACCGCAACTGCCACGATCAGCGAAAACCGTTGATGTGAAAGCAGCCTAACACGGTACAAACATTTTTTTACCTTATCTTAACTAAGTAAAGGGTGGCTGAGCAGAATTTTCTGAAATTGCCTGACTGCAGGTAATTTGATAGCATAAAATAAAATTATTATAACTTATCTTTCAACCCTCAGGAAGAAGCCCCCCAGGCGAAACGCATCAGGGTGAACCCCGCATCCTTACAGGAACGGTAATTATACCACCAATTGAGGTTTTATTTTGCAGAACACTTGTTCAGCCTCAATATGTGATTTGAATGAGAATCTTCATTGATTTCAATGTGTACCCGGTACACAATTGTTATTTTTATAGGGGCTGAGTACTCCCTTATATCTGTGCATATGGTAACCTATTGGCAACCTGCATAGGAGTGCATGGCTTTATTTTGAAAGTTCCCCATAGAGCCTATGTAAATTTTATCAGTTTGGTGCTGCCTTTGTATTGCAATTGGCTGAACTACCTGGGAGGAATCCCCTATTGTTAAAGCCTCATGTTTGTGTTGAGAGTAATTCATAGTCACAGCTCCTTGTGTTATAGGAGAGGGTCTTTTTGAGAAATTTTCATGATCCAGTCTTTGTTATTGTTTTGTTTTAGGTTGTATTGGAGAGCACACTCAAAATTATATATATATATTTTTTCACAGAGTGATTTGGGATATGATTTTTTGATTTGTCTTTACTCAGTCCTTTCTATTGTGTATAGACATTGTATATTAAGCACTGTTTGTTTCACATTATGTGGGGTGTAGATTCCCCCCACTCCTGATCAGGGTATCACTGTTTATGCTTGTTTCTTTATTGGTTGCGTTGTCAATACACTTGAAACACTTGCACTTCGGTATAAGAATTGCTTATGTAAAACCACTGAGTGCTTTTTGATATTTTAAACATTTGCATTTATTTGTACACCTGTTAGCACATCGATATAGTAGTATTTCACTACCACTGGTCATACTTCACTCATTCATCCCCCCTTTTTTACTTTAGTGTTACATCGTATATCTCAAGTAGAACAATCAGTGACCCATTGAAATTTGACCTCACTCTCCGCTCTATGTTTTATATAGAGTCATACTTACAATTGACAAATTTTGAGGGAAATCCTCCTAGACACATTAAATGTACTTTATGTACAAATATATATAGATATTTTATCTTGGTTCTCTTTCCCTCCGTTGGTGGGTTGGTAGCATTCAAATGCATGAAATCGTGGTGTATTTTATCTCTATTACTATTACTCTCTATTACTATGTCATAATTGTATGAATTTTTATGTATTTAAACTATGTACCAATAAAATATTTGATTTTTTTTATATCACAATTTGGGCTATAAACTCCTCTTTTATTGGTTATTTCTGCTTTGAGTTGCCTAGCTTCCATTAGTAGCCTATACTCTGGTTTATTATCTTTCAAATAGTTTGAAATTTCAGTGCCACCAATTAAGTGTTTTGTAGTAAACATGATGCAGGAATATTTGTTTTCAAAAAACTTTACTTTTCAACTTTACTGATTACCCCAACAATTTTCACATACTATTTTTTGGAAGAATGTTCCTTGCAGACATTTTGTCCACAAGTAGTACAGAAACGCTCAGATTTCCTTTCTTTCTTTGCTGGACAAATATAACAGCTCTTTTTTTTTTCTTTGTCTTGGCTCTGGATGTTCCTGAAAATGTATACCACATCGGATCATAACTTCCGTAATTTGCCTTGGCAAGCATTTCATGTTGCTTCGCTCCATCATGGTAGGCATCAAATGTTCATAGCATAGTTCCGTCAGGAATAGACGTCTCTTGTCCTTCCTGTTGTCATGGAATTCTGGATGAGTTTCACTATAAACCAGGGGCATAAACTACAATAGGTGCAGGGGTTGCGATCGCACCTGGGCCCTGCAGCCTAGGGGGGCCCCAAAAGTTCCTCTGGCCTATAGAAAAAGACTAATACTATTAAAGATTTGCAATAATTGGGGGCCCCATTGCAGCTTTCGCATCGGAGCTCCTGGGCCTGAAGTTACACCACTGCTATAAATAATATAGCTATTGAGGGCTGACACATCAAGGATATTATAAAAAATGACTACAGGCCAACGTTTTGTCTGCCTCTTGCACGAATACTCTCCAATCATTTCATCCATCTTGTCCACACCTCTTTTTGTTTTATTACAATGCAGCATGATTTCAGGTTTCTGTTTCCTGTCATCGGTGTCAATACTTCCATCATGATGCATTGTACTCAGTAATATCACAGATTTTTCTTTCTTTGATTTATACGATACCATTGTCGCTTGATTGCAGAAACCAAAGACACTCTCATAAAGTGATCGCTTGGGATTGTGCTTCATGATTGGAGGAATTTCGCAGTGGTTTGGCTTCATAGTACATAGTTTGAGTTTTCTCTGAAGCAAAAATTTGCCCAGTTTCAGATTGGTAAAGTAGTTGTCCATTGTTATATTTTTTCCAGAATTGAAAATTGGTACTGCAAGTGTTTTTACGATGTCAGAACATAGGTCTTTCTGCACTGGAGCATCAGCTTCTTTGCCACAGTAAATCAAACCATTCATTCCATAATAGCTTGTAGAATCACACATCCAGAAAATTTTTATGCCATACTTGGCAGGTTTACTGGGCATATACTGAATGAATTTGCAACGTCCCCTAAAGGCAAGAAGTTGCTCATCCACTGTCACATTGTCATTAGAATGGTAAAGCATTGTACAGTTTTTGATGAAAAGATTCTAGATGTAGCTAATAGAGGCTAATTTATCTTTTTCCAACCTCACATGACGAGTTCTCTTATCGAAGGCTTCTCCGAATATTCTCAAATCTATTGACTGACATTGTAGCTTTGTAGTGTGGATCTGAAAAAGGGATCAGAAATAATTCTCTGATTGGAACATCATACGATTTTGTACACCCTGCCAGATGAGTAAGGGCAATATAACCATATAGTTCCTCTTTTGTTATATTTTTCCATTTTTTTTTCGTCCTGAAGCGATATGTTTTCCTTCAAAGTTAGTACACAAAGCTGCAATATCATCTGAAAAAAATTTCCAGAAAACATCTCTTTTAGACAAGAATTGGAGAATTCCTACATCGCCTTCAGCAACTCTCATAATATTATGTGATGGGGTGCATCCAAGAACCCCAGCAGTACTGTTCCCAAAAACATTAGTTTTGGATGTTCTATTTGTACGTTCTGGTGGATCCACTACTTCTTCATCATCAGAAGAATCACTGGACGATGAAATAGAGACATTAGCTGATGGCATGTACTCTTCATCGGACAAAGAAAGTTCACTGTCTTCATCACTATCAAAAATGATTGCCTCGATTTCTTGGTCAGTCAAAACCCTGGATGTAGACTGTGCCAATGTAACCTTAGATGTCAGTAAGCTAAAATGAAAAAAAAAAATTATTACAGTCAAGGTTGTGCACTCTTTGTTAGTGTGTGTGCTAAAGGTAAAGTGCAGCCCCCCTCCTCTTACCTTCAGCAGGTCATCACTTTCTTTTAGGTGCAGTAGAAACCTCTGGATTTTTGAAGCTCAGAATCTTTCTTTTTCCAGAAACAAGAAAGCTGACTCCTTCCTCCAAAGTCTCTTCAGCAAGTAGCACACAATGAACAGGATGTTGTCTGTCCTCCTGTTCCTGTGTGTTCATGACCTGTGATGATGTCAGGGATGCATGACTTTGTGAGGGAGCCTCCCTGCTATGATCACATGACCATGTAGTCAGGCAAAATCCACACTCTTTCCAGCAACAGCAGAGTCATAAAGACTGAGTAATAAAGACAAAGTCTTCCACAGCAACAGCACAGACAAAAAGACTGAGGATCACATGTAAACCAAATACAGGCCTAAAAGGCCCCAGGTATATGAATATGGGGTAGTCCCAAAATAGAGTTGTTTTACCGAAATGCTTATAATATAAAAATATATGAACAACTGGAAATTACTAACAACTATATACCTGAGGAATACCTAGACTTTCAAAATTCTAACTAAAGTAATCTTGAAGAAAATAGAAAACAAGTGACCTAGCAGCCCTGCGAGGCCCCAGGTATGTGTTCTAGGGTTTAAAAGGCATCCAACCACGCGATGTATGAACAATAGGCTCCCTCTTTGTGTGAAATGATAATGATAAATGTAATTTAAAATTCTTGGCAGCACCTAATTTGGTTAAAACATGACCAATACTGACAAGAATAATCACAGCTTATTGATCAATTTCTCATCGCCCTGTGTGCATCATAAGAGCTCTTTTCCGGGGGCATGGCTGAGCTTTGAATGGCACAGGCTGCTTAGTGTAGGAGCTTCAGTGGAGATCAGCTTCAACTCAGCACAACAACGTGAATAACCACTCTGGGAAGCCCTAAATAAGTTACTTGGTGACCTGAGGACACAGTGGTTCCAATGGTGCGTGGCAAGTCAACAAGAAGGAGGTCTCCAAAGAAGGTGACTGCATATTTCTCCAGAGACCAGGTACTGAATACAGCCTTAAATATAGCTGCAGCTTCTCACTCCCCAGCCCCCTCTCCCTACTTTTCTCAATGTGGCTCACACACAGCAGCCTCAGAAGGGGGACGGGAAGCTCAGACAGATATTCCCCTTACACAGAAAACAATGGAGGCTTTGCTAAAATCCCTGAGGAAAGAACTCCAAGCTGATCTTGAAAGAATAATAGCTGAGTTTAAGGCAGAAATCAGAGGAAAATTACAGGACCTGGGATCTATAATAGATCATCTGGAGCAAAAGCTGTCAGAATTTACTAAATCTCCTAATGAACTAATAGATTCTAATGAGGCTTTAGAAAAGGATGTTTCCCAAATCCACAATAAAACACTGGATTTTGAGGACAGATCCAGAAGGAATAATATTCGCATTAGAGGGATTGATGAATCTATTCTTGACAAAGATTTGCCAAGTCTCCTGCAAAGCTTCATACACACAGTGATTTCTTTCGCAGACAGCAAGGACTTAATTTTGGATAGAATACACAGGATTCCAAAACCAAAAGGTTTCAACCCAGATTTAACACTAGATGTTATTGCCCACATTCATTTATATACAATAAAGGAGACTTTTTAGCTGGTCTCGGGAAAAGGTTGAAACTTCAAAATAACTTGGCCCACCTGAAAGTATTCCCTGACTTGTCGGCAGGTACTCTAGTTCAGATGAGGGAGTATATGCCATATACTGCAGCCCTCAGGGTACAAAGAATAAAGTACCACTTGGGGTTCCCCACGAATCTGAAAGTCTTGAGGAACAATTTCATATTTATCTGCACATCCTCGGAAAAGGCGAGAGATTTATTGCTAAAATGGAAGATTCAGCCTATATATCTGAATGACAAAAGAGGTCCTCAGGTACAGAAAAAGAAAAAACTGGACCCAGATTGATTCGCACAATGATTGATTATTTGATAGCCGTTCTCTGCTTCCTTCTTTCTACTCCTTGTCTGGTGCCTCTATGGTGGTGTTGAAACCATGCAAAGTTGCCCACAGAGTTTCTTTTTTTCACTCTCTTTCAATCCATTTTTAAAAAATTTTCCCTTTTCTTTACTGTTTTCTTGATTTTGGAACTGTAAGAGGACTTCCTCTTATGATGAAGCAAAAATTTAGGCTTGGTAACCCTACATTTGTTTATACAAGCACAGTTTTTCCTTGTCCGTCCTTCTCCTGTCTGTCCTCCTCATGTTTTTTACACATTTAGGAACAACGGTTTCACATAAAGCAGTATAAAGTACTAACAATGCATATTAAGGTTATATCTATAAATGCCAATGGTTTGAACTCGCCAGTAGTGATGAGCGAGCATGCTCGCCACTATCCGGTACTCGCACGAGTGTCATGGTACTCGGGATGCTTGGCGAGCACCGAGTAATGGCGCGATACTCGTGCTGATGCTCGGGTCCACCTCCCTGCATGTTGGTGCTCTTTACAGAGCCAGCCCACATGCAGGGATTGGCTACCAGACACTGTAATGCCACAGCCATGTTGGTTGTGGCATTACAGTGATTGGCTGGCCGTACAGCATCATCAGGTCTTTATAAGACTTGACCGTGCTATGATCGTCACCCTGCGCCATAGACAGTCAGTGTAGGGCGGAGCTGCTGCTGATTCAGGGACAGATTTTGTGCCTTTCAGCTAGTAAAGGTGCAGGGCTGGTAATCTAAGACAAACAACAGTCCTTCTGAGGACTAATTAGCTGTATACAAGCAAGCAGGGAGGCAAGGTATATAGGAAAGTTAGGTGTGCCAGTATACCAGCCAGCATCACATCTGTGGCTGGTGTGCTGGCTTTAAATCTCCTCTATCCATCCCAAAACAGTCTTTGTAAGGATTAATTTAAATCTCTATAAGCAAGAGGTGTATATAACTCCATTTTCTAGACCTCACAAGATGCTGTCTACCTGTACGCAGCATTTGTAGCAGGTAATATCTAAGTTTTCATCTATCCATCCCAAAACAGTCCTATTAAGGATTAATGTATCCCCTCCTTTGCACTCTCACTCCCATCCAGGGGCGGACCGTCACCCCCGGGGGCCCTGGTGCAGGAGAGGACAGGGGGGGGCGGGGCTACTGGCCGTCGGCGCGGCCCGGGAAGGGGGGGGGGTGCTGCTAGGAGCCGCTGGGAGCCGCAGGGAGCCACAGGCGCGATGCTCTCCTACCTGGGAGCCGCGCCGGATGTATGTATGCTAGGGGCCGGAGGAGCAGAGGAGAGGAGGGGCGGGATCAGGCAGGGGAAGCAAGAAGCTCTCTGCTTCCCTTGCCTGACCCTCCTCTCCTTTGACGGCGGCTTGCGGGGGTCGGCTGGGGCCCCCCTTCAGGCTTGAAGGGGCCCCCAGATGGTCGGGGCCCTGTGCAGCTGCACCAGTGTAGTTCCGCCCCTGCTCCCATCCTTCTCCACTTCCTGCTACCCCCGCTCATCCATCCACCCAGCAACAAAGTACTTCTCTCACCCTCCATCCTACCTAACCACCTCACTCACTCCTCTGAACTATTCATGCACTTTCAATCCTTCATCTCCAATCAGGCACGGCCACCACCTAAACTCTCATGCTCCCACCTGCTAACCCTCTCCCTGCTCCTCCTACTCGCTGGCGACATTTCCCCTAATCCCGGCCCCCCCCGCCACATCCCCACAGTCACCTACACCCCACCCCCACGTCCCATCACCAACTCTCATAACCCCACCATCACCCACCATCGCAACCTGACCAACCTTAGACCCATCCCCCCAGCCCCTGCTCCTCTAATCTCCCTGCCAGGCGCACTCTGGAATGCCCACTCAGTCTGTAATAAGCTCACAGACATCCATGAGCTCTTTATTTCTAATAAACTCTCATTCCTTGGCATCACAGAGACCTGGCTCACCCCCTCCGACACGGCCTCCCCTGCTGCACTATCCTACAGCGGATTCAATCTTTCCCACACACCCCGCCCCTCTGACAAACATGGCGGAGGTGTCGGCATACTCCTATCCGACACCTGCTCCTTCGCCCCTATTCCATTACCCCCCTCTGTTACTCTCCCATCTTTCGAAGCCCACTCTGTCCGCATCTTCTCCCCCTGTAACCTCCAGCTAGCCGTCATCTACCGCCCCCCTGGATCCATCCCCACCTTCCTCGACCACTTTACCACCTGGCTACTTCATTTCCTCTCTACTGACATCCCCACCATCATTATGGGTGATTTCAATATCCCCATTGACACTGCCCACCCAACCGCCTCTCAACTTCTTTCCCTGACCTCCTTCTTCGGGCTCTCCCAATGGTCCTCCTCTGCCACCCACAAAGATGGCCACACGCTGGATCTCATCTTTACCCGTCTTTTCTCCCTTACTAATCTCACAAACTCAACCCTCACCCTGTCTGACCACAATCTGCTGACCTTCTCAGCCCTCTCCTCCCCTACTACATCACCTCCTCTCCGCAAACTTGATCATACCCGCAGAAACCTAAAACACATTGATCTACACTCAGAATCCCTTCTCCCTCTCGCCAACATAACATCTATACGTGACACAGACACTGCCACCACCCTCTACAACACCACACAAGGCACTCGACCTAGCAGCCCCCCTCACACACCACGCTCCACGCACTAATAGGCAACCCTGGCACACCACCCTCACTAAAGACCTGAGACGGGCATCCAGGATCGCCGAGAGGCGATGGAAAAAATCACCTTCCACTGAGCATTTTGCACTGTTCAAACAGTCCCTCATCGCCTTCAAGACTGCACTTGCCACCGCCAAACTAACCTTCTTCTTATCCCTAATAACCTCCTTGTCCCACAATCCCAAACAACTTTTCAAAACCTTCAATTCCTTACTCCGCCCGCCTGCTCCCCCTCCCTCTCCCCTTATCTCTGCTGAAGACTTTGCCTCCTTCTTCAAAGAAAAGATTGACAGAATCAGAGACAGCTTTGATCCACTGTCCCCACAGCCTCCGCTTTCACCTATACTGCCCTCTACTTCCATCAACTGCTTCCCCCCTATAACTGAAGACCAGCTCTCCTCCCTCCTGTCAAAATCACACCTCACCACCAGTGCCCACGAACCGCTCCCATCCCACCTCATTCCCAACCTCACCTCCGTTATCATCCCAGCCCTAACTCATCTTTTCAACCTATCACTTAACACTGGCACCTTCCCCTCAGCCTTCAAACACGCCTTGATCACACCCATCCTCAAAAAACCCTCCCTCGATCCCACAACTGTCTCCAACTACCGCCCTATATCTCTCCTCCCTTTCGCCTCTAAACTACTTGAACAGCATGTCCACTCTGAGCTGTCCTCTCACCTCTCCTCCTGCTCCCTCTTTGACCGCCTGCAATCTGACTTCCGACCCCTCCACTCCACTGAAACAGCCCTGACCAAAGTCACAAATGACCTACTGACTGCCAAAAGCAAGCGCCACTACTCTGTTCTCCTCCTCCTCGACCTGTCAGCCGCCTTCGACACTGTTGACCACTCCCTTCTACTACAGATCCTGGAATCTCTTGGCATCACGGACCTTGCCCTCTCTTGGATCTCCTCATACTTAACAGACCGCACCTTCAGCGTCACCCACTCCCACACATCCTCCTCGCCCTACCCCCTATCTGTCGGGGTCCCCCAGGGCTCGGTTCTTGGACCATTACTGTTCTCAATCTACACTCTCGGTCTAGGGCAACTCATTGAGTCCCATGGCCTCCAATATCACCTCTACGCCGACGACACCCAAATCTACCTGTCTGGTCCTGACATCGCCTCCCTTCTATCCAAAATTCCACACTGCCTGTCCGCCATCTCATCCTTCTTCTCTGCTCGCTTCCTTAAGCTGAACATGGACAAAACCGAGTTCATAGTCTTCCCCCCAAGACGCTCCCCCTCACTACCTGACCTATCCATCGTCGTCAACGACTGCTCTCTCTCTCCAGTCCCCCATGCCAAGTGCCTCGGGGTTATCCTTGACTCTTCCCTCTCCTTCAAGCCCCACATCCAGGCCCTCGCCACCTCCTGCCGACTCCAGCTCAAAAACATCTATAGGATTCACACTTTCTTTGACCACGACACTGCAAAAACCCTTATTCACGCTCTCATCATCTCCCGCCTCGATTACTGCAACCTCCTGCTCACTGGCCTCCCTAATACCTCCCTCGCACCCCTCCAATCTATCTTGAACTCCGCTGCCCGCCTAATCCATCTGTCTCCCCGCTACTCCCCTGTCTCCCCCCTCTGCCAAGCCTTTCATTGGCTCCCTGCTTCCCAGAGATCCCGGTTTAAAACATTAACCATGACATACAAAGCCATTCACAACCAGTCCCCTCCATACATCTCTGACATGGTCTCCCGTTACCTACCCTCACGCAACCTGCGATCCTCCCAAGAGCTTCTCCTCTACTCCCCCCTCATCTCCTCTTCGCACAACCGCATACAGGATTTCTCCCGTGCTTCACCCAGACTCTGGAACTCACTGCCCCAACACATCAGACATTCTCCTACCCTGGGAACCTTCAAAAGAAGCCTGAAGACCCACCTGTTCCGCCAAGCCTACCACCTGCAATAAGACCCGGTCCACCACACCGCCTCATGACTGGAATTTCCCCCTCCTACTGTATCCCCACCCGCCCCTCGTAGACTATGAGCCTTTGTGGACAGGATTTCTCCCCTCTTGTTTCTGTACAACTGAATTGTCAACATTTATTGTTACTTGTATTGTTACTATGTTACTTGTCCTAGTCTGCCCTTTTTAACATGTAAAGCGCCATGGAATATAATGGCGCTATATAAATTAATAATAATAATAATAATAATTTAAATCTCTATAGACCTCTGGAGTGGACATGGATGTCTGACATATGTACAGTCCTCCAAAACTTTGAAGACTCCACCAAGATGGTGAGCGGCGACGACGCCATCATTAGCTTTACCATCCTGCTTCTCTGTATTCTAAAACGCTCCCTGTTCAAAATCAAAGACAATGCATTGCAGGTGGAGCACGATAAGATGGAGCAAGGAACCTGTTGTGAATTCATTGGAGCTACCTCCGGTGGTTGTAGCTGTGTGGGCTCCACAGGTGATGGTGATGATTGGCAATCTGGTTCTTGGAGCATATAATGGTTTGAAATGGATCAAACCTTGCCAGTTGTCTTTGGTTCCTGGAGGAGTTCACATCTCTCTGGTTTCTTCTGCTTGGTGGAATTCATTGCAAGCTAAGTGGATGGTTTTTTGATATTTCGTGGCACACTTTTGTGTGCTTAAGGTTCTGCTTATGTTTTGTCTTATTCTGACTTGTGGGTTTGCAATTTAGTCTGTATATTTGTTTATCTGCTCTCAGTTAGGAAGTTTTTTTCCTAGGAATTTTACCATTCACTATTATCTGTTATTTTCAGTTCTGCTGGCATTTGATTTATAGAAGTCTATGCCCACTCTGTCCGCATCTTCTCCCCCTGTAACCTCCAGCTAGCCGTCATCTACCACCCCCCTGGATCCATCCCCACCTTCCTCGACCACTTTACCACCTGGCTACTTCATTTCCTCTCTACTGACATCCCCACCATCATTATGGGTGATTTCAATATCCCCATTGACACTGCCCACCCAACCGCCTCTCAACTTCTTTCCCTGACCTCCTCCTTCGGGCTCTCCCAATGGTCCTCCTCTGCCACCCACAAAGATGGCCACACGCTGGATCTCATCTTTACCCGTCTTTGCTCCCTTACTAATCTCACAAACTCAACCGTCACCCTGTCTGACCACAATCTGCTGACCTTCTCCGCACTCTCCTCCCCTACTACATCACCTCCTCTCCGCAAACTTGATCATACCCGCAGAAACCTAAAACGCATTGATCTACACTCAGAATCCCTTCTCCCTCTCGCCAACATAACATCTATACGTGACACAGACACTGCCACCACCCTCTACAACACCACATTAAACAAGGCACTCGACCTAGCAGCCCCCCTCACACACCACGCTCCACGCACTAATAGGCAACTCTGGCACACCACCCTCACTAAAGACCTGAGACGGGCATCCAGGATCGCCGAGAGGCGATGGAAAAAATCACCTTCCACTGAGCATTTTGCACTGTTCAAACAGTCCCTCATCGCCTTCAAGACTGCACTTGCCACCGCCAAACAAACCTTCTTCTTATCCCTAATAACCTCCTTGTCCCACAATCCCAAACAACTTTTCAAAACCTTCCATTCCTTACTCCGCCCGCCTGCTCCCCCTCCCTCTCCCCTTATCTCTGCTGAAGACTTTGCCTCCTTCTTCAAAGAAAAGATTGACAGAATCAGAGACAGCTTTGATCCACTGTCCCCACAGCCTCCGCTTTCACCTATACTGCCCTCTACTTCCATCAACTGCTTCCCCCCTATAATTGAAGACCAGCTCTCCTCCCTCCTGTCAAAATCACACCTCACCACCAGTGCCCACGACCCGCTCCCATCCCACCTCATTCCCAACCTCACCTCCGTTATCATCCCAGCCCTAACTCATCTTTTCAACCTATCACTTACCACTGGCACCTTCCCCTCAGCCTTCAAACACGCCTTGATCACACCCATCCTCAAAAAACCCTCCCTCGATCCCACAACTGTCTCCAACTACCGCCCTATATCTCTCCTCCCTTTCGCCTCTAAACTACTTGAACAGCATGTCCACTCTGAGCTGTCCTCTCACCTCTCCTCCTGCTCCCTCTTTGACCGCCTGCAATCTGGCTTCCGACCCCTCCACTCCACTGAAACAGCCCTGACCAAAGTCACAAATGACCTACTGACTGCCAAAAGCAAGCGCCACTACTCTGTTCTCCTCCTCCTCGACCTGTCAGCCGCCTTCGACACTGTTGACCACTCCCTTCTACTACAGATCCTGGAATCTCTTGGCATCACGGACCTTGCCCTCTCTTGGATCTCCTCATACTTAACAGACCGCACCTTCAGCGTCACCCACTCCCACACATCCTCCTCGCCCTACCCCCTATCTGTCGGGGTCCCCCAGGGCTCGGTTCTTGGACCATTACTGTTCTCAATCTACACTCTCGGTCTAGGGCAACTCATTGAGTCCCATGGCCTCCAATATCACCTCTACGCCGACGACACCCAAATCTACCTGTCTGGTCCTGACATCGCCTCCCTTCTATCCAAAATTCCACACTGCCTGTCCGCCATCTCATCCTTCTTCTCTGCTCGCTTCCTTAAGCTGAACATGGACAAAACCGAGTTCATAGTCTTCCCCCCAAGACGCTCCCCCTCACTACCTGACCTATCCATCGTCGTCAACGACTGCTCTCTCTCCAGTCCCCCATGCCAAGTGCCTCGGGGTTATCCTTGACTCTTCCCTCTCCTTCAAGCCCCACATCCAGGCCCTCGCCACCTCCTGCCGACTCCAGCTCAAAAACATCTATAGGATTCACACTTTCCTTGACCACGACACTGCAAAAACCCTTATTCACGCTCTCATCATCTCCCGCCTCGATTACTGCAACCTCCTGCTCACTGGCCTCCCTAATACCTCCCTCACACCCCTCCAATCTATCTTGAACTCCGCTGCCCGCCTAATCCATCTGTCTCCCCGCTACTCCCCTGTCTCCCCCCTCTGCCAAGCCCTTCATTGGCTCCCTGCTTCCCAGAGATCCCGGTTTAAAACATTAACCATGACATACAAAGCCATTCACAACCAGTCCCCTCCATACATCTCTGACATGGTCTCCCGTTACCTACCCTCACGCAACCTGCGATGCTCCCAAGAGCTTCTCCTCTACTCCCCCCTCATCTCCTCTTCGCACAACCGCATACATGATTTCTCCCGTGCTTCACCCAGACTCTGGAACTCACTGCCCCAACACATCAGACATTCTCTTACCCTGGGAACCTTCAAAAGAAGCCTGAAGACCCACCTGTTCCGCCAAGCCTACCACCTGCAATAAGACCCGGTCCACCACACACCGCCTCATGACTGGAATTTCCCCCTCCTACTGTATCCCCACCCGCCCCTCGTAGACTATGAGCCTTTGTGGACAGGATTTCTCCCCTCTTGTTTCTGTACAACTGAATTGTCAACATTTATTGTTACTTGTATTGTTACTATGTTACTTGTCCTAGTCTGCCCTTTTTAACATGTAAAGCGCCATGGAATATAATGGCGCTATATAAATTAATAATAATAATAATAATTTAAATCTCTATAGACCTCTGGAGTGGACATGGATGTCTGACATATGTACAGTCCTCCAAAACTTTGAAGACTCCACCAAGATGGTGAGCGGCGACGACGCCATCATTAGCTTTACCATCCTGCTTCTCTGTATTCTAAAACGCTCCCTGTTCAAAATCAAAGACAATGCATTGCAGGTGGAGCACGATAAGATGGAGCAAGGAACCTGTTGTGAATTCATTGGAGCTACCTCCGGTGGTTGTAGCTGTGTGGGCTCCACAGGTGATGGTGATGATTGGCAATCTGGTTCTTGGAGCATATAATGGTTTGAAATGGATCAAACCTTGCCAGTTGTCTTTGGTTCCTGGAGGAGTTCACATCTCTCTGGTTTCTTCTGCTTGGTGGAATTCATTGCAAGCTAAGTGGATGGTTTTTTGATATTTCGTGGCACACTTTTGTGTGCTTAAGGTTCTGCTTATATTTTGTCTTATTCTGACTTGTGGGTTTGCAATTTAGTCTGTATATTTGTTTATCTGCTCTCAGTTAGGAAGTTTTTTTCCTAGGAATTTTACCATTCACTATTATCTGTTATTTTCAGTTCTGCTGGCATTTGATTTATAGAAGTCTGCAGATATAGAGGGCGCCGAGTCTTAGTGACTCAGGGTAATTTTTGTACTATCTGCTGTTGGTGGTTTTTGATAGTGTTTTATACTGACCGCAATAGTATTCTATCCTGTCTTTCCTATATAGCTAGTTTGGCCTCTTTTGCTAAACCTTTTACTCTGCCTGTGTTTGTTTTTCTTTCTCTTGTTTCCCAGTTAATATCTGTGGGGGCTTGCTATTCTTTTGCAGTACAGCTCTGAGACAAGATAGCTTTTCCTACATCCATCTTTAGGAGCAGTTAGTTCTCCGGCTGTGCAGAGGTGTCTAGGTCTGGTTAGTTACATCCCACGGCTACTTCTAGTTGAGGTGTGTAGTCAGGGATTGCGGTCAGTACAGTTACCAATGACTTCTATGGAATCTGAATGTTACTCCTGACATCGGTTCATAACGGAAACCATAGTGAGTAATTACACACAGCCCAACCTCATCTCATCCGAACGTGCATTCGGGAACAATGACGAGGAAGAGGAGATAGAAGAGCAGGAGCTAGTTTCATGTGGAATTTACAGTACTACCTGTACAACTGTCATACCTTTGGTCCAGCGTGGATGGCCAGAGGACAGGGACGAGGAGGAGGAGGATGATGAGGCCAGCATGGTCATTCATCCTGTTGTTGATGACCCTGAAGTCTTACCTGTTACCAGTCTGGCGCGCATGGCTGACTTTATGTTACGCTGCCTGTCCCGTGACCCTCGCGTTATCAACATCTTGGCGTACACTCATTACTGGTTGGTGATACTTTTAGACCCACGCTACAAGGAGAACTTTACTTCTCTTATTCCACCAGCGGAGAGGTCTAAAAAAATGCTGCAGTATCAGAAGGCCCTTGTTGGGGAATTAGTCAAAAAATTCCCTCCCCTTCCCTGGCGGCAGGGGTCACAGTTTGGTGGCCAACCAAGGCGTCCGGGAGAGAGAGACACAACTCCAATCCAGCAGAGGTAGAGGAACACTCTCAGAGATATGGGAGAGTTTTCTCAGCCCCTCCGATAGCAAAGGCCCTGAGGCGCAGGGTACTGTCACAAGGACTGCAATGATGGTGAAGGAGTACCTTGGTGACCGTACAAAAGTGCTCCGAGATTCTTCTGTGCCTTATAATTTTTGGGTATCGAAGCTGGACACGTGGCATAAATTGGCTTTCTACGCCTTGGAAGTCCTGGCCTGTCCAGCAGCTAGCGTTTTGTCAGAGTGGATTTTTAGTGCCACCGGTGGAATCATTACTGATAAACGCACCTGCCTTTCAACTGAAAATGCTGACAAGCTGACTTTGATCAAGATGAACACGGGTTGGATTGGGCCTGACTTGAGCACACCACCAAATGATAGCAGCGTAATGTAAAGTTGAAACCATTTTATTTATTGGGGATGTATATTCCCACGCCCCTCCTCACATCCACACATGGGTACACACTTCCTGATTTGGGCTATTTGCTGTACTCCTCCTCCTTCTCGCCATCCGCCACCACCATATCATCAGGGCAACCATGGTCCATGATGCCACGAAAGATGTTTTTATTTACATGTTGTTTATGATGCCCCTAACCATTAAAAAGTTAGACAGTAGGCTCATGTATAGCCCCAGGGATACTGTATATGTTTTAGTCCATACTTAGTGCATGGGCATTACAAGTATAGGAGACCCGATCATTTGTAATGGGAATAATATTTAAAGAGGCTCTCCTCCATGTCTCTTCCCAGGGGCATCAGAGTGAATCCCAATTTTTGGCAGCCCTGCCTAGGGCAATACCAGAAAATACACACTTCCTAATAAGGAGAACCATATTTAAAAGGCCCTCATCCACGTCTCTTCCCAGGGGCATCAGAGTGCCTCCCAATTTTTGGCTGCCCTGCCTAGGGCTATACCAGAAAAGACCCACTTTCTATTAATGGGCACATTATTTAAAGAAGCCTTCATCCACGTCTCTTCCCAGGGGCATCGGAGTGCCATGCCCTTTTTTTTTTTTAATCTTTCATGTAATCCAAAAAACTATCATACAGCAACACTGTCTCACAAATGAGTATGAGCCCTTAACATTTTCCCCAAACATTTTTGGATGTTTTATTGTGAGTCCGTAAAAGTGGCGTAATACTCAGACAACATTGTTCACATCAGTGATCTGGGAGTCAGAAATGCTGAAAGGGGTCTTCCCTATGCTGTTCCCATGTCGTTTGAGCACTGTTGTTTTACTTATTATACACAAAAGTATAACAGACGAAGTGGTATTGTTAACCAAAAAGGCTTAAAGGGATCCTGTCACCTCCAAAACGCCTCCTAAGCTATCAAAACATGTCCCTGCACCATCCTATCATTAATCTCATACTCCTTTTGTCTCCTAAAAGCATCCTGTGAAAGTGGAGAAAAACGTTTTAATACTCACTCATTAGTGATTATAATTAGCAGGGGCCATATTCTTTAGTCATCAGGGGTGTTGTTTTGCAGCCTCGAGGATCCACCCTCTCTCTGTCTGTGCTGCTGTGAAACTGAAACTGAAGGCAGGACTAATGATTTGCATTCTGTGAGTGATAGAGAGAGGGGAGGGCAATGCCTGCACAAGCAGAGCAAACACACAGAGACAGGGTGGATCCTGGAGCTGCAAAACAGCCCGCCTTGATGACTAAAGAATATAGTCACTGCTAATTATAATCACTAATGAGTGAGTATTAAAACGTTTTTATGCACTTTCACAAGATGCTTTTAGGAGACAAAAGGAGTGTGAGATTAGTGATAGGATGGTGCAGGGACATGTTTTGATAGCTTAGGAGGTGTTTTGGAGGTGACAGGATCCCTTTAAATGAGAGGTATTTTTATTAAGATGGCAGCAGTGGAAAAGAAAAGAAAGAGGCGGCAGTGTCAGACCTATTAACTCAAAATGACAATCTGGAACAAAACAAGAAAAACCCAACCCCACAGTTGTCCCAAGAAATAACGGAACATAGAATGAGGCTTTGTGCTCTACTTTTATTCCAGCATGAAAAAGCACTTAAAAAGTCCAAAACAAGATATTATGCCATGGGAGATAGAGCAGGGAAGATTTTAGATAGAAGAATCATAAAAAGGGAGATAAGAAATAGAATTACATACTTGAATAAACCTGATGGGACTAAAGTACTAAATCCAATTACATAGCTAAAGAATTTATGGGGTTTATATCACTCACTGTACAACCTAAAAGTCGATCCCCATACAGTTCAGCCTAATCTACAAGAAATTGGTAACTTCCTAGTAAAAATCTCACTCCCCAAAGTATCAGCGGCTCAGCTAAGTGATGTAAATATTCCCATATCTATCACTGAAACAGAGCAAATAATCCATTCTACTAAAATGTCCTCTGCTCCGGGCCCAGAGAGTTTTTCTAACACCTATTATCATTGTTTTGTCAAAACTTTAGCTCCTTAGCTCCTAAATAGAGATGAGCCACCACCCGGGTGTTCGAATTCGATTCGATTCATCGAATTTGCTGTGTGTTCGTCGAATGTTCATTGAATGTTTGTCGAACACCGTCAAATATGTCGAACACCATTGAAAATTAATGTAAAATATGTTTTAACGTTAGTACCGGGTGGGGGGAGCAAATACAGGGAGGGGGGAGCACAGCACCGGGAGCAGGGAGCCAAAGAAACAGGCAGCGAAGCTGGCGGTGAGAAGAAGACTTCACCGCCGGCTTTTCTGCTCTGTGCTGCGCTCCCCGCTCCCTGGTGCCCCCTCCCTGGATCTCCTCCCCCCAACGGTCCTAACTTAGGATCAGGCAGGGAGGAGGTGGAGGGAG
This sequence comes from Allobates femoralis, assembly GCA_033576535.1. Classification (NCBI taxonomy): domain Eukaryota; kingdom Metazoa; phylum Chordata; class Amphibia; order Anura; family Aromobatidae; genus Allobates; species Allobates femoralis. Next base: position 189,551,223 of record JARQOC010000004.1, read on the forward strand.
CGATGAGGGGGCATCAGGGAGTGGGGAGCGCAGAACAGAGCAGGAAAGCCGGTGATGAAGTCTCACCACTGGCTTTCCCGCCGGTTATTTCAAATGATCAGCTGTTGCAGATCAGCTGTTCATTTGAAGAAGCCGTGGTGCTGTCAGGGAAAGGTTCATGTGAGTTCATGCAGCATGAACTCACATGAACTTTCCCACGGCTGTACAGCTCAGTTACATCTCTGGTAGAGGTTCTCTACCAGAGATGTAGCTGAGCTAAAGAAGAAAGCCTGATTGGACTACGTCGGACAGAAGAGCAAGTTTTTAATAAAGATGGAGTCTCTAAGTGTATTTTTTGTTTTATTTCTAATAAAATATTTTTTTCTGTGTGTTGTGTTTTTTTTTTAAAAATTCACCAGAAATTTGTGGCGGTCATGTCTAATATTGGCGTGACCCCATGAATTTCGGGCTTAGGGCCAGCTGATAACACAAAGCTAGCCCTAACCCCTTTATTACCCAGTGAGCCACGGCACCAGGGCCCTGGATAAGCTGGGTTCAGAGCCAGAAGATGACACTTCTCTGAACGCGCCATTTTCGGGGTTGCTGCGGACTGCAATTCGCAGCGGGGGTGCCCAGAAAGCTTGGGCCTCCCTTCCAGCCCCCAGCTGCCTAGTTGTACCTGGCTGGACATGGAAATAATGCAAAGCCCCACGTATTTTTTTTTTCATTATTTCATGTAATTTACAAAATATTAAAAAAGGGCTTCCTTCTATTTCTGTTTCCAGGCAGGTACAAATAGGCACCTGGGGGTTGGAGGCAGCCCGTTCCTGCCTGCTGTACCTCGCTGGACACAAAAATACGGCGAAGCCCACGTCAAATTTTTTGGGAAAAAATTCATTAAAAAAATACATTTATGGACTGCACCTTTATTAACCTCTCGAGGCCAGAGGGCTGCAGCATTGTAAGGGGGGTTAACTCAGGTCACCTGAGGATAGCTCAGGTCATGCCACCTGAGCTGTCCTTGGGTGACCTGAGTTAACCCCCCTTACAATGCCGCTGTGCTCCGGCCTCGAGGGGTTAATAAAGATGCAGTCCCTAAATGTATTTTTTTATGAATTTTTTCAAAAAAATTTGATGTGGGCTTCGCCGTATTTTTGCCAGATACAGCAGGCAGGAATGGGCTGCCTCCAACCACCAGGTGCCTCTTTGTACCTGCCTCGAAACAGAAATAGAAGGAAGTCCATTTCTTTAATTATTTCATGAATTTCATGAAATAATAAAAAAAAATGCATGGGGCTTCGCGATATTTCTATGTCCAGCCAGGTACAACTAGGCAGCTGAGGGCTGGAATCTGCAGTGCAGGGAGGGCCAAGCTTCCTGGGCACCCCCCGCTGCGAATTGCAGTCCGCAGCCACCCCAGAAAATGGCGCATTCAGAGAAGCACCTTCTTTTGGCTCTGAACCCATCCAGGGCCCTGGTGCTCATCCAGGGCCCTGGTGCTGTGGCTCACTGGGTAATAAATGGGTTAGGGCCAGTTTTGTACTATCAGCTGGGCCTAACCCCGAAATTCATGGGATCACGCCAATATTAGACATGAGCGCCATGAATTTCTAGTGAATTAAAAAAAAAAAAAACACAACACACAGAAAAATTATTTTATTACAAATAAAACAAAAAATACACTTAGAGACTCCATCTTTATTAAAAAATTCCTCTTCCGTCCGACGTAGTCCAAAAACACAATGTCAGCACTGACACATCACTCTGCATAGACTCACACGTCTATGCAGAGCGGGAGCAGGCTGACAACTGACTGTGCAGTCAGGGTTCACCCCAGGTCATAGCTCGAGCTATGACCACGGGTGAATCCTGCCTGCACAGCCCGAACGCTGCCGACGCCGGCGGAGATTGCCGAGCGCTGACAGAGCAGTGAATAAACTGGAAGTCATTAACTTCCGGTATTATTCACTGCACTGCCCGGCACTCGGCAATCTCCACCAGCCAAGAGTGGCGGTAAAGGGTCTACATTTCCAATATTCTCCTGGTGTAATGGGTGTACCAAATCTATCTTTGTACCTCAAGGCGACCATACTCGAGGCCGCAAAGGATTGGTGGGCTGGGGATCTTTATTATAGATGACTTTAAATAGAAAGACAGTTTGCTCCCCACATGTCTACTAGACTTTTGCTAGAGATTGAGCTACTGAAGCCCCTGAAATCTATTTTTCCCTTACATATGATGTCCTTGTTGATTTCTTATTGGAATAACCTTGATAGAACACTGACAAAATCCCTATTTAAAAACATTTCTGTAAAAGCAATTGAGGCACTCATCTCTGGGTTGTCTCTAGACCTGTGGGTGAAATTAGGTGTAAGCACACTTGACAAACTCTTAGATAGCTCTGTATTCCCCTCCTTTGCAGATTTGTCCCAACTTTACAAGAATCCCAAAACATGCTTTTATCAGTACCTCCAAATTTGTAATTTTATCCAGTCATGCACATTTCTAGTTTGGTGGAGCCCTGACCCATCACACATGATGCAGAAATACTTTAAAGTAGAATACCCCAATGAACATGGATTGTCTCTGTTCTATAGGACTCTTAACTCACCAGCAGAGTCGGTCAAATTCCCATACTCTCATATGAATGTCTGGGAGGGGGCATTCTCTTTCTCATCCACCCCCTAACACTGGTGGACTGCGGCCACATTTACTCAAAGGCACTCCTTCTGCATTAATCTTCTATAACAACTAAAGAAAATACATATGAACTGGTATCTGACCCCCTTACAAAATTTCCAAATTTAACAAATCATATTCCCCATTATGCTGGAAGGGATGTGGTAAAAAAGGAGATCTGGGTAATGTGTGGTGTGGTGCCCCAAGATAGGAGAATTCTGGAATCGAGTGTCAGACTTAATCAATACCTTGATAGGTTTCCCTTTAACTCCAGAGGGGCTCTTGGCAGTCTTAAATATTGGGTTGGACCTTCGTCCGACAAACTTAGTTTCAGTGATAACCCATATTTTGATAGTGGCCGTCAGGCCTTGGCAAGGCACTGGAGGGAAGATCCTACGCCCACACAGGAGGAACTCATTGATAGGATTAAATATCATTATCTACATGAACATTATTTGGTTCACTTGAAAAAGCAAAAAGAACGAGTCAGCCGCCAGTGGGAGATTTGGGAGACTTCTGGATTGGCGATATCTCACACTTAGGGTAGTTTTAATATTTTTCCTGGTTGATTCTGGTCTTCTCATTATTACATTTATACAAAAATATTTAAAGCAAAGCTCCTAAAGCTTATTCCTCCCCCCACACTATCCACTATCCATTAATTTACCTCTTGTGTGCAATCCTGGCTGCCCCTTTCCTTCTGTGTGGTCCTTTCTTTCCCTTCACTCTCCTATAATATCCAGTTTGGAATTGGTTTACACTGGTGGTGAATATTTGGACATGACTGTTATAATGATATCATTGTGTAAACAAGTTATATATGTTGTTAAAAGATTTATTTGAATAAAAAAATTATGGTTTAAAAAAAAAAAAAAAGTAAGAGCTCTTTTCCTACTTAAAAGGCTAAATGTCTTCTTATTTGCAAACATGTAGCCAATCAGCAATGATTAAATGTTGCAAATTTTATAGTGTAAACTCAGCATTAGGGTACATTTAGCTATGATAAATAACCAGCGATACATTAATATTTACCGTTTATTGCCTGTTTACAAAGGCAGACTGCACTTCAGGTAGACCCTGAATGATAAGTATTAGATTGCTCTTTGTCTAAATTGTAAATGTCATTTCATTGAGAAAAAAAAAACAATTCTACACTGGTTGTTATTGATGGGTCACATAGCAGCTAAGATAAGGCTTTTTTTCTACCATGTGACTTATTTTCTCAACTTTTTTGTGTGTATTTTAGTGCTGTGTGGGTGTGGCCAGCAGCTGATAGGGATCAGTGCAATGTGACAGCAGAGAAGGGGGTAACAGAGATTGTGACTGAGCTGTGTGAGAAGCCAACAGAGAAGGAGCCAGATGACAAATCATAGAAGCTTGTGCCAAGGAAAGGGCAGTGGAGATTGCACTGATCCTGACATTCTGACATTGCTCAGAAGTCTGCTGTAGCCTGTGGTAATCTGATACACTGTCACCTCATCAACTGCAGTCAGGAGTGTGAACGCTGTGTAGCCCTGGCCCCTTACCCTTGTATGGTTATGGGCCGTATACAGTATGAAGATGGATATGACTTAGAATGAACATACATATGTCTGCTTCAGACACAGTCTAGTGGGAACAACTTGTGGAATGTTTATGAATGGTTTTCCACCAGATTTCACTTATAAAGTATATTTGAAAGTTTATTAAAATCTCTTTCTTGCTCTATATTTTTATTACACATTCATGGCTGCCATTGTTCTCGTCAGCACTGAACTATTTACACAGGATAATACGCTGCTGAGAATGATGATCTTTCGAGCAAGCCAAAAGACTTTTTCATCTGAAATCTGAATGTTTTTCTAATTTGTCGGGTGATTTGCAGTATTTTTAGGCTGCATAAATACCATGAAATGAGAGTTCTTAAGAACTCCCGATCACGATAATTATGTAGTGTAAAGTGACCTTTAGACTCTCCTTACTGGTTTAGCTTAATGCTAAATCTGATAGGGACCTAGAAGTCCCAATCTTCTATTGGCCATTGTAAAAAATACTTATCCAGTTGCTTACGGTATATACTTATGCAAATGCTTATCCAGTATTATCATCATAAATCTAAGATTGTTTAAAAATACTATAAAAATATATGAAATGGATTTTGAGTCAAACAGCTGTTGATCTAACTTGATGAAATCTTCACAGCTAGCTAGATTATCAGTTGACAGGTCTAGGATGTGAAAAGATTAGAGGTTTAAACTTCTGCTTATCCCTTAGAGCCATTTGTTTAGTTAAGTGTCTATGGATGTCATGAAGTGGTAAGCCAACCATGCGTACCCACATGTACAATTTTCTTGAATAAACATTGCAGTGACTGGATGCATAAAAAGCCTGAAGACATACATCAAACAAAATGCCCAAATCCAGTCTGAGATAGCAGTCCACTTATAATTAACAACTCCTAATTAAAAAGGATTACGCAGTGTTTTATTTGCTTTTCTTCCATTCACAAAAAGGCACACTTAACGCAAATGCACTCACAGCTAGCTGCTAGTATTACAAAGCATTTGACAACTTTGGAGAGTAATCTTAGTTTAATATTATGGGTAATTTAAAGAATAATGAGAGGACATATATGTAGAGTGACATAATGATGTGTTCACGTGTCATTAGATAATATGTTTATACATGATAGAACCTAATCTACCATCTCAGTTTACACACTTATGAAAACATCATGCAGGTATATTAATTAAACATATATTGAAAATTAAAGGGGTTCACCACTTCAGGTAATCACTCCTTTTTAGAAATATCTCTTGACAAAAAGCCAAACACAAATGGTGAATACATCAAAGTGTTTACAATGATTACAACACTTCAAAAAGTCACAACGTTTTTGTACAACGGGAAATAGCGCAAAATGTTTGTGACTTTTCACATTTTCACTCCAGTCACAGCCATCTACACTAAAATTGGCATAGCGGTTGTAGACTGGTGCGTGGCAATGCCTGACTGACTTATTTGTCACCAAACTCGTGTATCACTCCCCTTCTATCGTGTCCTCTCCCACCCCTGTAGATTGTGAGCCCTTGTGGACAGGGTCCTCTCCCATCATGTATCAACAAGCCTTGTTCGTTCATATGTACTGTATCTGTCCTTGTCACCCCAACTTCTAATGTAAAGCGCCATGGAACCAATGGCGCTATATAAATAAATAATAATAATTTGTCAGAAATCTTACTCCAGTGTTTGACAGGAGTAAGACTTCTGGAGAGTTATACAGAAGCTCAGTACACTTGTCAGATGCACCTGATTCATTAAGTGGCATACACCTCTTAATGAATTAAACTCCACTTACTTCATTGCACCTCTTCATGCACAATGACAGCCTTAATGAATCAGGGCATGTGTCCTTCTGTGAGGACCAGCAATCATCTGTAATATTTGAGAAATCAAGCAGTAAGTGTTTAATTTCTCAGCAGCACCACTATCGGAAAAAAAGTATCACAGTGCCCATACAGATTGATGGGTTGTGTGTGTAATGCAAGACAGCGCATGTCCACCAGATCAAAAGATTCTCTTTGTAACACCTGCCTACTCCGCTGTATAAGGCCAAAATTTCATAATTGGCAATACTCAGGGCCGGACTGAGACAAACAAAGCTGTAGTACACAAGCCTCACCAGCTCACATACAGTGGGGAAATAAGTATTTGATCCCTTGTTGATTTTGTAAGTTTGCATTAGGGTGCTTTCACACTGGCGTTTTTATGAAAAAGCGGCAGATCCAGACAAAAAATAGCCTCTGCCTCATTTTCCGCCTAAAGGCCACACTTGCTGCACACTTGCGGCAAGCCCCATGCATTGTGTATGGGGCTTGCGGTAAGTGTGCGGCAGGTGCGGCAAGAGCGGTTCTGGCCCGAAAAACCTGACCGTGGTTTTCTTCGCGGCTGCTCCTGCCGTAAACGGACTTTCCGCACCTGCCGCACCTTACCGCAAGCCCCATACACAATGCATGGGGCTTGCCGCAAGTGTGGCCGTTAGGCGGGACCCTCGGCAGATGCGCTTCTTTGTCCGGATGCGGTGGATCTGGGCAAAAACGCCAGTGTGAAAGGGGCCTTAACAATATATTTTATACATACAACGGAGCTAGCAATTTTTAAGTAGGCTGCTGCCACCCATCTCAAGGTGTTACCGCGTGTTATCCACCTTATGGTTTTAATAAAATTAAATATATAGAAGTTTAAGACTGTGTGCTAACCTCAATAATATGGCTACTTATATTTGTTCGAAACTTTTACTATATATATTCACTTCCACCTGCTTGATTTGACCCTTTTCTTGGGATGTTGATTATAAACCGTCACAATATTATACATACAATTTTATAAAACCATGAGGGCTGCTTTACACACACCAACTTCTGTGACCAACTTCTGAACAGTGAAATCATGGGTACATTGTTCTATTTTGTGGCTGTGTACAAATGGAACAATGTGTCCATGATTTCACTGCAATCAGAGATCTGTTCAGAAGTTGGTCACAGAAGTTGGTGTGTGTAAAGCGGCCCTGAATGTTTTTTCAAATACTGAATCCTTTCAAAATGCTAATTTACTACTACACACCAATCTATAGATATTGGTTTATCATTAGCTTTCTCTCAAATTAGTGATTATATATTGTAATTTGAGAGAAAGTTGAGAGATCAGCCTAAAACTTCACAAAGGAAACTTGTTTATGATGTCAAGGCAGCTGAGACCACTGTCACAAAGAAAACCATTGGTAACACATTACGCTGTAATGGATTAAAATCCTTTAGTGCCCACAAAGTCCCACTGCTCAAAAAGGCACATGTGTAGGCCCAACTGAAGTTTGCCAATGAACACCTTGGTGATTCTGAGAGTGATTGGGAGGGGCATCCCTGTGCTGCGGATTCCAGCCCCCAGCTGCTTAGCTGTACCTGGCTAGATATAGAAATTGTGCGGAGCCCCACGCAGTTTTTTTTTTATTATTTCATGAAATTCATGAAATAATAAAAAAAAAAAAGGGCTCCCCTATTTTCTTGTGTCCGGCCAGGTACAGATGGGCACCTGGGGGTTGGGGGCAGCCCGTCGCTGCCTGCTGGATCTGGCTGGTTGCAAAGTACGGCGAAGCCCACGTCAAATTTTTTTCTGAAAAATCCATAAAACAATATACCGTATATACTCGTGTATAAGCCGACCCGTGTATAAGCCGACCCCCCTACTTTTGCCCCCAAAATCTGGGAAAACCTATTGACTCGTGTATAAGCCGAGGGTGGACCCCAGCACAGGTATACAGCCCCCAGCAGTGTGGTATACAGCAGCCTCCCCAGTGGTATATACAGCCCAAGTGGTAGTATCCAGCAGCCCCAGAGGTATATACAGCCCCAGTGGTAGTATACAGTAGCCCCAGAGGTATATACAGCCCCAGTGGTAGTATCCAGCAGCCCCAGAAGTATATACAGCCCCAGTGGTAGAATACAGCAGCCCCAGAAGTATATACAGCCCCAGTGGTAGTATACAGCAGCCCCAGAAGTATATACAGCCCCAGTGGTAGTATACAGCAGCCCCAGTAGTATATACAGCCCCAGTGGTAGTATCCAGCAGCCCCAGAGGTATATACAGCCCCAGTGGTAGTATACAGTAGCCCCAGAGGTATATACAGCAGCCCCAGTGGTATGGCTTATATTGGCAGCCAGCCTACTTACATACACATACCCATACATACACACATATACACACACACACACACACACACACACATACACACACACATACACACAGCTTCCTACCTTGTCCTCCCGTTCTGCAGTGCCTTCCGGTGTCCTCCGTGCTCAGTTCCCGGTCTGCTGTGCCTTGTGGTTCCTCCTGCTTCGGTTCCATCATCGGTGCTGGGGGCTGCCATTTTCCTTCTTCCCTCCGCCCCCGGCCAGTGATGTCAGACCAGGCCGCGCTGTAATTGGCTATCACCCGTGACATGTGATCAAGGGTGCTAGCCAATCACAGCGCGGCCTGCTCTGACATCACTGGCCGGGGGCGGAGGGAAGAAGGAAGATGGCAGCCCCCAGCACCGATGATGGAACCGAAGCAGGAGGAACCACAAGGCACAGCAGACCGGGAACGGAGCACGGAGGACACCAGAAGGCACTGCAGAACGGGGGACAAGGTAATAAATACTGCGCAGCGCCCCCCCACCCCCAGCGCCCCCTCCCAACATAGGATTACCGTATTGACCTGTGTATAAGCCGAGGGGGGGACTTTGCAGCCCAATTTTTGGGCTGAAAAACTCGGCTTATACACGAGTATATACGGTAAATAAAAGGGACTGCATCTTTATTAACCCCTCGGCCATGGTGGAAGGGTTAATAAAGAGGCAGTCCCTTTTTTAGGATTGTTTTATTGATTTTTCACAAAAAAAATGACGTGGGCTTCGCCGTATTTCTGGAACCAGCCGGATCCAGCAGGCAGCGACGGCCTGCCCCAACCCCCAGGTGCCTATTTGTACCTGGCCGGACACAAGAATATAGGGGAGCCCTTTTTTTTATTATTTCATGAATTTCATGAAATAATAAAAAAAAATGCGTGGGGCTCCGCGCAATTTCTATGTCTAGCCAGGTACAGCTAAGCAGCTGGGGGCTGGAATCCGCAGCGCAGGGAGGTCCAAGCTTTCTGGGCTCCCCCCGCTGCAAATTTCAGCCCGCAGCCGCCCCAGAAGATGGCGCGTTCATTGAAACGCCATCCTTTGGCGCTGAACCCCGCTCTTCCAGCGGCCCTGGTGGCGGTGGCACGCTGGGTAATAAAGGGGTTAATACCAGCTTTGTTATACAAGCTGGTATTAAGCCCGAGATTCTTAATGTCAGGCCACGTTTGACCTGGCCACTAAGAATCTCCAATAAAGGGTTAAAAAAACACAACACAGAGAAAATGTTTTATTATAAATTAAAAAAAAAAGCCATTACGGACTCCATCTTTAATTAAAAAAATCCTCTTCCGTCCAACGTAGTCCAAAACGTGATGTCCTCTCTGCTACATCCCTGTGCATAGATATAGAATGATGTCTATGCACAGGGAATGAGCAGACTGAGAACAATCTCAGCTCTGCTACATCATCTCTGTGCACAGGGAGACCAGGCGGGCTCTAGGAACCTGGAGCTGCGGCAGCCTGCAGAACCTGAGCCCCACACAGAGCAGACAGCCAGACTCCTTACTGTGCGAGTTTCCCTGCGATTACTTGCACAGTAACGAGTCCAATGCAAGTCAATGGCAATCCTAGTTTTGTCAGAGTCTCAGACTCTGACAAAACTAGGATTGCCATTGATTTGCATTGGACTCGTCACTGTGCGAGTAATCGCTGGGAAATTCGCAGAGTACCGAGTCCTGCGAGTCCCTTACTACTCGCCGAGTAACGAGTCCTAGCGAGTAGACTCGCCCATCCCTAGTCCCTGTATGATCTGATGATGATTGTAAACAACAACAACTCACAGTATCCCTTTACTATTGCTAAGGGTGTAGTAGGAGTTGTAGTTTCATGCGATACAAATGTGAATGGGTCTGACCTAACATTACCATTGTTTTGTGTGCTGAAGGTGGCTCTGACGATGAATTTCTGTACTGATGAGGACTGTGATGCTGTATTTTTATTGTGATGGGGTTAGATGGACGTATTCCTGTACTGATAGGGGTTCTAGTTATGTATTTCTGCACCCATGGTGATTCTGATGATGAATTTTGTTACTGATGAGGGCTGTTATTTCTGTACTGATGTGGGTTCTAGCTATGTATTTTTGTACCTCTAGTGGGTCTGGGCATGTATTTCTGCACTGATACGGGTTTTGACATAGTGTGTCTGTACTGATAGGGTTTATGTGGATGCATTTGTGTACCTTTGGTGGGTCTGGTGACATAGTTTTGTGCTGGTAGTGGTTCTGATCTTGTACACATTTAACAAACCATAAGTTGGAAGATTACGTTAGACATGGCTGTGTTAATAAAGTGTTGTGCATTTTGACAATTTAAGGGCTATTATTTGTTAAGAGCATTAACACTAGAACTACCGCATGTTTCATAATACCTATAACTGCCATTAGGGGTTATTTTTGACCCCCATTCAAATATACTGACACTGGAGTAAAAATAACTTTTTTGTTGCCGACAAATTAAAGAACATTTATTTTAACTTAGTAGGAACAGTGTTAAGATCAAGTACAGCAGTTTAAACGCATTTTCCTTTTACATGGTCATAGCATGCGGTGACCAACAGTTAACACAAAGAGTACTTTCTTCCACTTTCCCAGTGCATTTTCCACAAACTGGTTTGTTACAGCTTGTGCAAGTTTTAGTTGTTTTGTTTTCGTTGCATCTTCCAACTCCACATTTTCGATGCTTGCGGATTTCTTGTCCTTTTGTTTGTGGTTCAGACATTGCGGATGATGGGCCACTTCTTGATTCCAAATAATTCTTGCGAAGGTCTAATGCCAGCTGAAGAATGAACTCCCGTCTGCTAATTTTACTCCCAGTTGCTGTTTTATAGAGTACATTACAAAACACCTGAACAGGCCATCGGTGGCTTCCAGATTTTGCGGTGTACTTTCGAGCCATCTGGTATACTGTGTCCACTCCAACCTTTGTTTTATTGTAAAATTTTACCCTTTCCGTTTTTTTCCTTGTCGTTTCTAATTATACTCTACAACCAGGGAGAAGCACTGTGATTTTCTGTACTCTGTAATATTAGGTGGCTTGCCTACTACTACTTTTATGTATGGGGTCAAATTGACCCCTTCACTACTTATAGGTATGAATTGTGAAATCCGGGCCCCTGAAAAAGTTACAATTCATTTTTGTGTCCTAAAATATACACTACCATGAATAAATAAAAGTCACAAAAAATCAGAACTCATTTGTTAAAATTTTAGAAATATATAGGAAAAAGAAATAGCAAAAGGGTCAAAATGACCCCTCCGGTAGTTCTAGTGTTAAAGGGGTTGCCCCAAGTCTGTAATAAGTCAGTTGCAGTTTTTCATTAATTCTCTTGTTTAGCAAGGCAAGGAGTGCTCCACACCTCCTTTTCTGAGTCAGGCACATAAAGTGCTGTCTGCTGCACTGTGTCCATATTGGTTTCTGGCCCATCTTCACCCTGCATCCATGAGGTATATTTATACAGGATCAGGTTTTAGTTAGATGTTCTGATAAGGGTCACCGTGACGAGGTGGAACGGCTTAAGTACATTTTTTGCAAAAAACGTATTAACTAAGTACCCTGTTTTTGATACAGTTTTTTACTAAGCACTTGCTTTTTATTATTACCTTTTTATAGCAGTGTACTTCCACACGTTTGTTATACTGTTTTTTTCTGTGGTCTGTAATAAGTCTGCAGTCACTCTATGTGTCCCTCTATGTGACTGCAGAATTCTGAATTCTCACATGGCGCAAACTGCTCACTGTCGGTGTTGAGAGTGGGAGGTCATGTAACTGCAAGTATGTGATTTACATACATGCAGTCACATGCTGACTAGACATGCGAGGCTTTGATCAATGAAAATTAATTGAGTGAGGCCAGACACCTAGTCAGAATGTCGCCAGAAGTATATAAATCTTATGCTTGTGCTCACATCATCTAATCTTGATATTATCACAGGAGAATCCTACAAGTGTGCAGTGCATACTCTGTGAGAATTCAGAGGCCTGCAGTCACCTAGAGGGACTACTGACTTTCATCTCAAACCTGGAAAATCCCTTAATTATAACATTTAAGCAGTGCAGCATGCCCGACACTAACAGCATGCAATATACTTTGTTTATCACTGAACATTGGGAGAATTAGATAGAGCAGCTTGTCGGCACGTCATTGTAAATATGCAATTCTCATGTGAATAATCGGGTACATGATGACTCCGCAGACCACTTGGGGGAAGGGGTCGACACCAAACGGAATTTTTGCAACGGGTTCCATAAAATCTATATAAATCTCTGGCTTACGTAAGGTAGGTATTTAAGTTTTTGAACATTCACCTAAAAGTCCAGATTTTTATAAACTGTTATTTGATATTACTATTGGGGGTGATATAGCACATTTGTTTAATATCATCACCTGCTTCAGAGAAAAATATGTATATCTCGATCCTGTTTAGTTAAACAAGTAGAAATGATGCGTATGTTTCATGGATGATATTGAGTGACTGGTATTCCTATTACACATAAATTGGAGATATTGTCAAAATATTGGTAATGTCCAATAACTGCAACAGTAATGTTGTAATTAGTTTTACAGAGGATAAATAAGTTAGTCATTACACTTTTTAATAACTGGTATACAGTTAAGCATACATAACTAAGTGACAAAGTAATGCTTAAGTATAGACATGTCAGCTGATCGGCGCAGTGACCTAATGAGAGGTCTTTGCAGGCAGAAGAAGATGGTCGCAACACTGGAGCCCCCAGAGAGGTGATGTCTCCTCTGTGAGGAGTATTATTATTTTTAACATACAGGAGGACAAAGGAGTGCTGAAGACAGGGGATAGGATAGGTAATAAGAGAGGGGACAGGAGAGATGAGCGGCAGTCACAATAGATAAGCGGGGGGAGAGAGAATGGAGGAGGGAGAACAGGGAAGATGTATTGAGCAGTGCTTCTGGGCATGCTCAGTACATCACTACATTGGATCCGAAATCAACTCGGATCCAATGTCCATAGACTCCTATGCTATCGGGGGTCGGATCGGCTCGGATCCGATGCTGTCCGATTTCATTGTCGGACACAAAATCGCAGCAGGCTGCGATTTTGTGTCCGTGCTTAAATCGGACAGGATCAGATGGTGCCAAAATCGGATGGCAAAAGGCACATATCCGATCCGATTCCAAGCCCCATAGGGATACATGGGATCTGATTTCAGATCCGAGTGTATCCGTTTTGAAACAGATACACTCGGATGACCGAAAATCGTGATGTGAAACCGGCCGAAAAAGAATATAACCTCCTCCCGGATGATACATCACCTTTCCGCTGCCTCCGGGGATATGACTGTCACCATCGGGCAGAAGGACCTCGGGTGATGTCACAGAGCCGATCACATGACACATCAGCTAACCGCTCGCTCATCACTACTTAATATGCTTGCTGGGGTCATTGTTCTAATTAGCTCATTAATAAAGTAAAAAGACAAACAAAACAAGGATTTCTCTGGAATTAGCCGTTCGATTGCAAAAATCAAGGTAAAATTGTATTCAACTTTCTATGACCTATATACCCAATATAAACAGCTTGGAAGGGTTGATCCTGCTGGAAAGATTCCCTTTAAGCCTCCAGACCTGTAGAGATATGAATGCATTGTTATTGGAGTCATTTAATGTTCTCTTTAGATTTATTTTTGGATATGAGGTTGGCCCTAACAATTTGTAAACTAATCATCCCATTGTGCTGCACTTAATAGTAAACCCAATTTACAGCTAAATCCCCACATTTATGAGTTGTATGGATCCATCTTGATTTAATGAAGTTGTTTTTTCTCAAAGTGTGAAACCACCTGTATGGGTGAATTACAATGTAGAGAATGTGCTTTATTGTGCTGTAATACAAGGGTGTAGTATTACTGTTTCTTGTGTATACAACTAAGTTCTGCATGAACAAGTCTTAATTCTATATGTTATAGTTTCCAAAAAGAATTAAAGACTATTCAACTTTTCTCTGATATCAGATTTCTTAATCATGTTGGAATCTGTTTAATATTTGTACAATGCTCAATTGGATGTAAGCTAAATTGTTAAAGAACCAGACACCTCGGCTATTTTGTTTTTATATCTCTTATTTAGATTGGGGATGCTGTCATTTTCACCTTACAATGAAATAAATCAAAGCTCCTAACTTCCTGCTTTCTTCTTGACATCCAGGCAATTTTAGGTCTGAGTAATTGCTAACACAATAAGGATAGTCCAGTGGTTAACTTTACCGTGCATGAGAATAATTTTATCTTAGTTTTATAATTGTAATCAACTGTTTAGTTGCCTACAAAGATGCTCAAACCCCACGGACAGAAAAAAATTGTGGTGTGAAAAGGGCCTTACCTCTAGAAGAGTGTTGAAAATTGAAGAGCAAATTGATGCAATATTTTTTGAACCCTTATCTTTTTCACTTATGTGCCATAAATGTCCCAAAGCTCCATTAGAGGTATAATATGTTTTTAGGTTGAAGATAAACATAAGTCGATTGAGTTTGACCTACTGCTTAACATGTTGATCCAGAGGAAGGCAAAAACCACTTGAAGCAGATAATAATGGCCCATTTTACAGAAAATAATCATCCCACACTTCAAAAATGGTAGGCAGACTTGTTCTCTGGATCAAAGTTCCATCACAGAAGCTAGTACCAATAACCTGTAATATTATATTTTTCAAGAAAGCCATCAACACCCTCCCTGAACATTTTGTAGTGAATGAACCATTACAACATCATGTGTCAGAGAGTTCCATAGTCTCACTGCTCTTACAGTAAATAATCAATTTCTGTGATTAAACCTTCTTTCCTTTAGATGTAGATGATGGCCCCTTTTTACCATTGCAGGGCTAGATGTAAGGTTGCTTTCGCACTGCGTTTTGACTCTGCTGAGTCATCCTGTCGAGGCTTATGTCCAAACCCTCCTCAAAATGGGATTCGAATGCATGTGCCGCCGGGGCCATTGACTATCATAATGCAGATGGAATACACATGTGTTCTGTCATGCACCATTTTAAGGTGTATACTCTTCTTTAAGGCAGACACCCAAACGTAGTACACTGCATCTGGGTGTCTGCCTCCAATAGGCGTATTTCACAGAGCACACGATGACTCTGTCTGCAACAGTATAGTCAATAATGACCATGTTGGTGTATACATCCAAAACAAATTTTGCAGGCGGCTCAGATGTAAGCCCCAAGGGGAACAGTGAAAGGGGACAAAGGAGGGAATGCACCCTAAAATGTTCATTAGAAAGATCTCTTTACTGTCCCTTAATATATTTGTACATTATATTAAGCTTGCCCCATAGCCTTTATTTTTCCAAACTGAATAACCCCAAGCTTAATAACATGTCTTGGCATTGTAATTTACCCATTCCCTTATTTTAAAGCCTCATTCAGTTGGTAGTTTTTCGCGTATGAGTGCCATCTGTGGTTTTCACAGATAGCACTCATACCAGTGATAGTCTATGGTATTATGCACATGTCTGATTTTTTTTCCTTAGACCTAGTGATCTGTGGAAAATATCAAGACATGTACAATTTTTATCTGAGGGTCAGAGCGAAATCGGCAATGCAAATTAATGAGTCCATGAAAACAGTGAACAACACTCGGATGACATCTAGATGTGGTCTGCTCTTCACAGACTCTTAGAATAGAGAAGGTAGAGACATATTTTTGTTAAATTTCTCCACACAGGAGAAAATCACTGACATTCGTAGCACATTCTGGTCAAACTCTGATCAGAATAGTTAGTCCATATTTCTCATATGTGAAACAATCATGTAAATGAGGTCTAAGTATGGTTGCACTGGTGATATGTTTTGAAGCAAATCTATGTACTTGTCGTGAGCATTTATGTCTCCTTTAATGCATACCATTATTAGATTTGCCTTAGGAACAGTTGCCTGGCACTGGTCACTAAAGCTGAGTTTACCATATTAAATTATTCACCTTTGCGTTAATTACTTTGCAGAGTTTAGTACCATCTGCAAATATTGAAAAAAGAAAAGGGCACAATACTGACTCCTGTTTTACTTGTTACCCAGTCCGAGCCATTTCTTAACCTAGCTACACATATTTTTCCACTGGTCCCATTATTCTAATTTTACGCTTATATAAAGCTAGTTGAGATCCCCCATAATAATTACTTTTCCTTGATTTGCTGCCTCATCTATTTGCTCTTTATTAGAGGACAGTTTCTACTGCTTACAATATACTTGGGGAACCCAAGAAATATATACCTTTTTGCCTCCAAAAATAGTAATAGCTTTCTGCTTTTTACAGTAGCTCTACTATGTGGGTTCTTTGTGCTGTAAATGTGTTATATGGCATTATTATTAATTGCATAAGTGCAGTTCTAAAAGTAGAGGATAATTCGACAGATGGAGACACTATGATTTCTAATAATATCCCTGCTGACGTCCGGAGTTATGGGGTTTACAAGTTTTGCCACCATACATATTTCCCTAAATGTCAACCAGTAGTTTGTATAGGAAATAGTTCAGCTGTCACTCCAGGGGTAATATGCACACACAGACACTGTGGTCACTAAATCTGGAAATCATTAAAGGGAATCAATCAGCATAAAGAACTCCTAATAAGATATCCATAACCTACCATTCCTCGCATGCATGATCAAAAGGCACGTAATTGCAACCATCGCACTTGTGGACCATACTAAGTCACATTGGAAGTACACGCTTATGAATGCATTATAAAGTGCTAACTGTGGGGGAGAAAGAGGCATTAGAACAAACTAAAACAAGGTTTTCATGTAGTGTTCTTGTGACAGTTGCATGCTATACAAGTGGGAGCTGTGTGGCTAAACCACCATAAATTTGCCACTGTATCACAATTACCGTGTATCTCGAAAAATAGACCCTACCCCAAAAATAAGCCCTTGCAGGGTTTTTCTGTCTTTTTGGAGTAGGCTTGAAATATTAGTCCTACTCCAAAAATAAGTCCTAGTTGCGTACTATAGTCTGGATGTGGGGCTGGGGTTGTGGGGGGCAGAGGTGGTGGAGTGGGTACTGCAAGCAGGAGCAAGCTGGAGGAGGCTGGAGCAGGCTGGAGCTGCATCCCATGGTCATGTGGGCCTGCTCTTTAGGCTCATATAATATTCACTGCATTCCCCTGTCCATCACCTCTCAGCACTGAAGCCAGGGCTGAAATGTGAGCGGGGGAGAGAGGTGAATATTTTATGAACCTGATAACCAGGTTCATGGCCCATGCAATATTGTGTATATCCACTGCTCCCACGCATGATCTTTGGTGTAGAAGCAGTGAAAACCCTGCCTTTGCATCTTACTCACCTCTCCATACTGCTCCCAGCACGGCACGTCCTCCTATCTTTGCCAGCAAATGGTCACATGAGCCGCACAGGACATTGATATCATGGCTGTGTGCTGCTCACGTGATCGGATGCTGGGAAAGAAGACCGGAGGACACTGCAGGCTGCATGGGAACCACGAAGCATGATTGTTTTTATTTCGTGTGCACCAGGATGAAGGGTCATATCCAGGATGGGGGGACATGTACCAAGATAGGGGGCATATACCAGGAGCATGGGGACTCATATATACTAGAAGGATGAAGGTTCATATATACACCAAGAGGATGGGGGCTCACATATACCAGGATAATAGGGGTTGGCATATGCCAGGAAGATGGGGCTAATATATACCAACAGGATGGGGGATTATATACAGGGAGGGACATTTGTATGGATGCACCTATATAAAATTGGAATGGTCGGTGATATCAACTTTCTGCTTGTGGCACATTAGTATATGGGAGGGGGAAAACTTTTCCAGATTGGTGGTGACCATGGTGGTCATTTTGAAGTTGGCCATTTTGGATCCAATTTTATTTTTTTCAATGGGGAGAGGGTTATGTGACACATCAAACTCATTGAGAATTTCATAAGAAAAACAATGGTTTGCTTGGTTTTAACGTACCTCTATTCTTTCATGAGTTATTTACAAGTTTATGACCACTTATAAAATGTGTTCAAAGTGCTGTCCATTGTGTTGGATTGTCAATGCAACCCTCTTCTCCCACTCTTGACACACTGATAGCAACACCACAGAAGAAATGCTAGCACAGGTTTCCAGTATCCGTTGTTTCAGATGCTGCACATCTCGTATCTTCACAGCATAGACAATTGCCTTCCGATCAATGATGAGGCAAACTTTTTTGTGAATGGTGAAGTTAACAAACAAAACCACCGCTATTGGTCAGACACTTTTTGTAGGATCCCACGGACAGGAAAGGACACCACAGGGGGTGACCTATTCTGTGTCCAGGTCCATGATTATCATGGATCCGGATACAGCGGGGCATATAATATACATTGCAGAAGTGAAAATAGTAAAAAGAAAGCTAAAAATAAAAAATCACTATGCTCACCTATCCTTGATCCACCGCTGCCTCCCAGCAAGGTCCGGGTGCTTACAGGACCTGTGGTGACGTCACAAGCTGATCAGCTGATCGGGTCACATGACCACAGTTACCGCGGTTGTGACATCATCACAGTTCCTGTAAGCACCCGAACCTTGCTCGGAGGCAGCTGTGGATTGAAGATAGGTGAGCATAGTGATTTTTTATTTTTAACACTTTCATTTACTTAATTACACTTCTGCAATGTATATTATACAATGCAGAAGTGTAATTAGAAGGGTTGGAGCAATTTTAGTGTACTAACCATGCTCAATACACTAAAATCAGGTCCGAGGAACGGTCAAACTGTTTCCTCGGACCCGCGCTCATTGGCCCCCATGTTAAAGGCCACGGATCGGATTGGATTTGGCCTAATTGCTGATTTTGAGGCATCTGATTTTGTCATGAAAAAAATCGGACACAGATCGTATCCCACAAAATCGGATGGCAATTAGACCAAATCGGATCAGATCCGACCCGCATAGGATAACATGGGGGCCAAATCGGATCCGTGGCTGTCCGTTTTACAACTAAATCGTGATGTGAAAGCACCCCAACCCACAGTGGATAGATCCCTCCAAGACTGTTGGAACACAAAAATTGATGGTATGGTGCGGTATATGGGATACAAAGATAGTGGGACCATTCTTCATCAATGGAAACCTTAATGCCACTGGATATGTGAATCATGTAACAATTTCAGATATCCAGTGGCATTGAGGTTTCCATTGATGAAGAATGGTCCCACTATCTTTGTACCCCATATACCACACCATACCATCAATTTTTGTGTTCCAACTGTCTTGGAGGGATCTATCCACTGTGGGTTAGGGTGCTTTCACATCACGATTTTGTTGGATCCGTGGTTGTCTGTTGTAAAACAGACAGCCACGGATCCGATTTGGCCCCATGTTATCCTATGGGGGTCGGATTGGATTTGACCTAATTGCCATCCAATTTTGTGGGATCCTCAATGCCACTGGATATCTGAAATTGCTGCATGATTCACATATCCAGTGGCATTGAGGTTTCTATTAATGAAGAATGGCCCCATTATTTTTGTACCCGATATACCACCCATACCATCAATTTTTGTGTTCCAACAGTCTTGGAGGGGTCTATCCACTCTGGGTTAGTGTCAGACCAATAGCGGTGGCTTTGTTTGTTAACTTCATCATTCACAAAAAAGTTTGCCTTATCAATCATCTAAAGGCAATTGTCTATGCTGCTGTGAAGATACAAGATGTGCAGCATCTGAAACAACGGATGTTGGAAGCCTGTGCTAGCATTCCTTCTACAGTGTTGCTGTCAGTGTGTCAAGAGAGGGAGAAGAGGGTTGCATTGACAATACAACACAATGGGCAGCACTTTGAACACATTTTATTGTGGTTATTGTGTAAGCTCTTGTGAGCAGGGTCGTCATAATTTTTTGCTTTTTAATTATTGTGTCTTCCAAAACTGTTTCTTATGACTGTTTATATATGAATTTGATTTGTAAAGTGATGCAGAATATGTTGGCGCTATATAAATAAAGATTATTATTATTATTATTATTATTATTTTATAAGTAGTCATAAACTTGTAAATAACTCATTAAAGAATAAAGTTACGTTAAAAACCAAGCACACTGTTGTTTTTCTTATGAAATTCTCAATAAGTTTGATGTGTCACATAACCCTCTTCCCATTGAAAAAAATAAAGTTGGATCCAAAATGGACAACTTCAAAATGGCCGCCATGGTCACCACCCATCTGGAAAAGTTTTCCTCCTCCCATATACTAATGTGCCACAAACAGGAAGTTGATATCACCAACCATTCCCATTTTATTTAGGTGTATCCATATACATGGCCCACCCTGTATATACCCCCAGTGTATTTCCCCCATTATGTAATATGGCTGCAATTCTGTATTTGGCTCTTATCCAGGAATATATGGCCCCCATTAGTGTGAATGATTTTTTCCCGGGCAAAAATAAGCCCTACCTCAAAAGTAAGCCCTAGCCCTTTTTCCAATGGTCAAAAGAAAATAAGGCAGTGTCTTATTTTTGAAGAAGCACGATAGTTCCATTGATGCACATAAAAATATTTGCAGGTGATTTATCCGCGCTGTTTTTGAAGGTCACCCCATTTGTATTGTCAAGAATCAAATACTTTATGAGAAGACCAACTTAAAACAGAGCTGGGATATTAATGCAGAACAATGACATTCAAGGTATTGTTGTTAGTGTTTGGTTGTACAAATGTATTCTTAAAATCCGGATCACTCTAAATATAGGTGTGAATAAATGGTGAGTTCACGTCTACGCCATGATCTGATGTTAATTTTTATTATTTTCTCTAAATAATGAATTACATTTCAGCAGATCAGACTTCCCTCCATTACTATACAACAAGCCTCTTGTGCATTGTACGTTAGGTGACAGAAGGTTTTGCATTTAACAGAGGTTACATTCTTCTTCTGACCCAGAAAAATGATGTTTTATACATGATATCTATTGACTGGAGAGGGAAAGCACATGCTGGTACTGACAAGAGAAGATTCCAAGTCAATCCATATCGGAAATGGTTGAACACATATTTTAGCTCAAATGAATAACTTATCTTCAAAAGATAAATGAAGAGTCATAAAATGATGGAGTCTGTCAATTTTGTTAAAGGGAACCTGTCATGTGCAAAAATGCCATTTAACAAAGGTATTAAGGTAATACGCAGGTAGATAGTGTTAAAATGCTGCCTGGCTGTCACTGTAAGGCTGCTTTCACATCAGGGTTTTTGCTGAATCGTGGCAGATCTGGCAGATTTACTGCCTATGCCGTGTAATGGCCAACTTACGACAATCCTGCGGCAAGCTCCCGTTATTTCTTTATGGGACTTGGGCAGGTGCTGCGAGCGCAGTTGTTACCGCGATCCGGCAAATCCGGCACTTGCGGCAAGTAAAAAAAAAAAAACGTTTTTTTTTGTCTTGCTGAAAGTGCTGGATTTGCGAGATCGCGGCAAAACCGCACTTGCCACATCTGCCGCAAGTCCCATAGAGAATGAATGGGGGCTTGCCGCAAGTCTGCCATTATGTGGTAAATCTGACGGATCTGCCGCGAGTCAGCAAAAACGCTGATGTGAAAGGTCCTTTAGGCTACTTTCACACTTTCACATCACATATTTTTTCCTGTCCATGGGATCCTACTTTTTGTAGGACTCCACAGACAGGAAAGAACACCACAGGGGGTGACCTATTCTGTTTCCGGGTCCGTGATTATCACGGATCCGGACACAGCAGGGCACTTTCACTTCCGCAATGTATAATATAGTGAAGTGAAATATAGTATAAAAGAAAGTGTTAAAAATAAATAATTAGTATTCTCACCTATCCGCGATCCACCGCTGCCTCCAGCAAGGTCCGGGTGCTTAGAGTACCTGTGGTGACATCACAAGCCGATCAGGTCACATGCGGTCATGTGACCTGATGACGCTGCCAGGTTGTGACATCATCGCAGGTCCTGTAAGCACCCGGACCTTGCTGGAGGCAGCGGTGGATCATAGATAGATGAGAATACTGATTTTTTTATTTTTAACTCTTTTTTTTTACTTCATTTCACTTCTGCAATGTATGTATATACATTGCAGAAGTGAAATTAGAGGGTTGGAGCAATTTTAGTGTACTGAGCATGCTCAGTACACTAAAATCGGGTCCGAGGAATGATCAGCTATTTCCTTGGACCTGAGCTCATAGGCCCCCATGTTAAATCCCGAGGATCGGATTGGATTTGGCCTAATTGCCATCCGATTTTGTGGGATCCAATTTTTTTCTGTGCCCAAAATCAGAGCAGTCTCCAATTTTGGGTACAGCAAAAAATCGGACACAAATCGGATTCCACAAATACGGATGCCAATTAGGCCAAATCCGATCTGATCCAACCACGATAGGATACATGGGGGCCAAATCAGATCTGTGGCTGTTTACATCGGACAGCCACGGATGGAAGAAAATCGCAATGTGAAAGAAGCCTAAGTTTGGTTTTTAGGAGAAAATGAACTTACAGTATATTTTTCCAGTAGCATCTGACATTTAGTCATAGGGTGCACACAGAACCTTAATAACTTGCTCTACTGTGCATCTATACAGGGTAGATTATCAATCAATGTGATAAGGAGTGTTACAGCCGCGGCTCACAGAGACTGTATCTGCTGTGGGCCACTGACGACCCCCTCCAATATATATGAACAGGTGCTAGCAGAAAAGACAATATAATTATAAAAATATATACAGCAGCACTCTAAAAAACTAAACTATACAAACATTGAATTTGGGAATTCTGGTATTGCATTGCTGCTATAGGAATTGTATTTGGAAAAAATTAGATACTTAGCTTATGTATTGGCTGACTCATGCGAGCCAGATAACTATGACAAGGTGCATCTCTTTACTGGAACCCTAACAAAAATGCCTCTATCTGGATTAAATAATCAACAACTCTGAGCACCTAGGATCAAGCTATTATGGATACGGCAATGCCCTGGCTACAAGGCAGAGTGCTCAGTTATATACAAATATATAAAAAAGACTGACAACCTCCTCCAATAGGTGTTAACAGGTGCTAGCTGAAAACTCAATATAATTACAAAAATATATACATCAGCACTCTAAAAAGCTAAAATATGAACCTTTTCACGGTTACTGCATTCACATGCATTATCCAATACATAAAGTACCGTATCAATTTTTTTCAAATATGATTCCTATAGCAGTAATCCAATACCAGAATTCCCTCATGTAATAGTGGCTCCCCTCTGGCGGGACACCACAGGGAGGTACTACACCCCAAATAGAAGGTGTGATGCTTCCATAGTTACGGGGGGAAAGGAGAAATGCAGAGTCTGTATACAAAACTACAACAAGCACAGCTATAGACATCCTAGCACCAGGGACTGCATATCCAGTAGGTCCCAGGGGGGTGGAGCTTAGCTGAGCGAGAGACGTGACGTCAGTGACAGTTAAGAGCAGTCAGTCAGACGGTGAGAGAAACTAAAAGAAGATGGACGCAGCTGAGACAGCAGCTCTGACAGGAGGGTACCTCAAATCTAAAGAGGTACCCAGACAAGGAAGTGTGCTTTCACAGCAAAGTGCATCCACAAAAAGAATGGCCATGTCAATTCATTGTGCCTTTTTTGGCATGCTTTTCCCATAGCCACATTATAAAATGTGTCCAGAAAAGCACAGCTAAAAATGTGTAGTGTGTGAATACGGTTGCTCTTTTTTGTGCAAATAAAGCAAAAAAGTGCAAACGTTGCCCGGTAGGGTCCGAGGCCATCGGCGCAGGACATTGAGCGTGAGGTGCAGGGCAGGTGGAAGAAAGCCAGCAGAAGAGAGACGACCGGGAAAAGGTACATAGAACGGGGTGCCGGCTAAGTGTTTTCCAATGTACCTGAGAGTGGCTGGACCCCTGGCTCGTAGGACACCGCACCCAGATCGACTTTACCACCTGAAAACAGTGAGTAAAAGTGTGGAACTGCATCAGCTGTGTCATCAAATTTTTTCTGTGTCCCCGACCCTGCACTGCAACTTCACCACCATCTACAAATTGACTTTAAGGGTACCTTTACACGCTGATACTGCCAGGTGGCTACAACCGTCTTCACACGCTGCTACCATGGGTTGAATTGCCGGTGCAAGATACATTTCTCGCATGTATCCGGTTGTAGCCACCCGCCAGTAGCGGCGTGTAAAGGTACCCTAACACCTGCCCCGGGGTACCTCTCAACTTACGGGGAGCGACAACATCTGTCTGCATCGTCATCTGCCCATCTAGTATCTTCGGCATCATTGTGCTTACCTGCTCAAGGATAATACACAGATGTTGAAGGCAGGAGAGAGAGGTCCAAGCATAGTATGTGTTAACGTCTCACACTGCCAGGATCTCTCTCCTGCCCTCAGCACATGGGGAGTGCAGCACAGAGGATGTCAGGACTCACTCAGGATGATTGAATGCAGTGTCCCGGAACACTGACGCCCACACCGATACCCTCCCTCCCTCGCAAACACTCAGGATTACATAGAGAATCCGGAGGAGGAAGATTAAAAAAAAAAAAAAAATTCTCAAAAACTCAACCTTGGCGCCAACTTGGAGCCCTAGGCACGTGACCTCGAATGCCTAATTGTAAATACGGCCCTGCGTGTGTCTGCAATTAAAGGAAATAAATATTCACTGCTCACCATGCCCATAATTCTGCCCACTTGTCAGCATTGCTTTGACTTGCTTCACCACCCTTGCCCCCTACAGTGAGCCAGGTACATCTGGACTATAATATGCATCCCAAATTTAGGGGAGTTGTGTTTTATAGTTTGAAAATTACAATATATTTAATTGTATACTTATATGACCCTTATGTTCCAGGAACAAAATATATATTTAGTGTGGATAAGGTTCAGATAAGATGAATTGTACAAATAAAGGGTTAATGGAAATTAATCCCAGGTGATGAAGCTGGCTGTTTGTTGTATGTGAAAAAAAAGTAAAAAAAAGTAAGTAAAAGAAAGTAATTCACATTATAATGCAAGGGCTTCAGCCTTGCAGTGCTGGGGTCCTGGGTTTCATTCCGAACAAGGACAATATCTGCAAGGAGTGTATATGCTCTCCCCGTCTTTGCATTGGTTTCCTCCGGGTTCTCCAGTTTCCTCCCACACTTCAAAAACATATAGTAGTATGTGTAGGTTGTGAGCTCTAATGGGGACAGTGTGGCAAATGCATGTAGAGCGCTAGAAAATTGACAGCACTATATAAATGAATAAATGTAATATATTAATTAATATATATCAAGTCACTGCTGATTATTGCACAAATACTCAAACCATTTGATAAAATAGAGGGTAGTTCACACTGCGCATAGTATGAGCTACCTACAATACTGCACTATTGAAGCAACAATGTTAGCTATAAAACCCAAGGATATTGTAACTAAGGCTGGGGTCACACTTTCAAAGGCAATTGCGGTTGCCGCCTCCAGATCTGGAGGCGGTAACCGCAATTGCGTTCACACACATTTTTAAGGAAAAAAGTGTGCAGAAAAACACAATTGCTCCAGATGTGTAATCCGGTGCAATGCGGTTACCGTCTAGGGCACCCCCTAGAGACATGTTGCACACAACTAATATTAGTATTTCATGTTTTATTTATTAAACAGTTAACACTTTGTTCATCCCTGCGGCAGCAGGGATGAACAAAGTAGACGGTAACCGCATTGCTCCGGATTACACATCTGGAGCAATGCGGTTACGGCATTGCGGATCACAGAAGCGCTCCGAAAACTGAAGCCTGCATGATTTTTCGCACAGGCTGCAGATCCAGAGCCGGTAACTGGATTGCATGTAGTGCAATCCGGTTACCATAATGGGCTCCTGTGGGGAGCGTTTCCTGATCCGGTTTTGAGCTTTTTGAAAGATCAAAACTGGATCAGGATTTAAAATACATGCCGCATGTGTGACCCTAGCCTAAAAGTAAATTACCAGACGTGTATAACGGCTGATCCCACATCTCTGTCCCTGACACATGTTTCATTGTCCTTCTTCAGGGCACGTATCAGGAAAGTGTAAAGGAAAGCTTATATATCTTCATGAATGATATAAAGGATGGCCTTACCACTGTAGCTAATCACTATATAATTTTTTTGTCACTTTAACACAATAAAAACTATTTTATAGAAATAATTTTTTTTTGCATTGTTGTACTCTGAGAGGTGTAGCTTTTTTAATTCTCCACTAACTGAGCTGTATTGTGACTTGTTTTTTATGGGAAAAGATTACGTTTTCCGACATGCCAAAGTTTTTATTTATTTTTTTAACTGTGTTCACAGATGAGATTAAATAATGTAACAGTTTTATAGATTGGGTTCCAGTTGTGGTGATACCAATTACATGTTTTTTTTTATAATTTCCATGAATATATGTATTTATTGGAATCATATTTTTTGGTTCATTATTTTGTGCTTTTTTTTACAAAAATACTTTTACAATTTTTTTTTACTTACTTTTTACTCACCCTATGGGATTTTAACTTTTTTTTTACTCTGTTAGCTGATATAATCCATTCCAATGTATAAGCATTGCAATGCACTATACCTGTCAGTAAGACACTGACAGAATTCTCCTAGACTGTGCTCCTGACATGGTCTAAGAGGCTTGCTGTAGCTGGTTAACTCGGAACTTGTTGGGTTGCCAAGACAATCTCCTACGCCGTTTCGCTGCACGCTTTTTCAAGGGACCTCTCCTTGAAAAAGCGTGCAGCGAAACAGCGTAGGAGATGGAGGTTTAGGTGGAGGTTCCTTTCAACACAGCGTGCAGTTACAATTTGGTATGCCTAGATGCAGCAGCATCAGTCAAATGAGCACTGCTCTCTCTAAGCTATTAATGTGGGGCTGATGGGGCCTTATTATGTTAACACGTTATATACCATGTCATGATCTTGTATGGGATAAGTGCAATATATTAATGTGGCAATGTGCAACGTGCTAAGTGCAATACCTGAAATGTAATCTGTAATACCATGCTGTGTAAACCGCACTACCTGTATCTACAGCCAAACTTGCATTTTAAAATGAGTGCATTTTTGTAAATAAATTGTAAATCACATTTGTTGAGCATAGTAAAGACTCTGCTTCTGTTTGTATAAAATGTTGTTTTGAGTCTGCCATAGGGGTGGATAGAAGGGTTATATGGTTACCCTGAGCCCCTTTTTGTAAAATGTATGATCATCAGTGGGAACTATTGTGTATTTTTCCCTACAATGATGTATTGAATACATCATAGGTCATGATGGGATTAAAAACACTTAATATTAAGGCTGCTTTCACACTGGCATATTTTCAAATTTGTGTGGTTATATGAAGTTCATGTATAGTCACAAACAGGCACGGATCTGTGCAAAAGGATGCCAACATATGTCCACAGAATTTTTTCTTAACAGATCCATCATCAGTTACCAGAGATAGGGCTGCGAGGAGCTGTACCTTGCTTCTGAGCATGCTCAGTACAGCAAAATGATCTGTTTTAAGCATCCGCTGTTTTCATGGATCCGTATGGATCTGTGCTCCTTAGAGTTCCATTTTAATGTCAAAACGGACACCAACGGATCCGTGTCTGTCCATTGGTGTCCACCATTTTCGAGGAAGCCCAGAAATGAAAAGTTTCTGGGTACATGAAAATTGCGGACACCAATGGATCCGTGATCAAACAGAGACATGCGGATGGTCACTTTAGGACCAATCTGTGCCCATAGGATTGCATGGGAGATAATAACGGATCCGTGGCCATCAGTTTCAAAATGGATGGACACAGATTTGAAGTTTTGTCAGTGTGAAAACAGCCTTATATAATAATACTGGTGTTCTTTTCCAAAACCGAGTTTATATGCCTATGGTTAAAGAGGACCTGTCACCCCCTGGTGCTTTCCAAACTGAAAGCACCCCTGAATGCAACATGTCTGCTGCATTCAGGGAAGGGGTCCCCCATTTCTCTAGCCCCCCTGTAAGTTGTACAAAACACTTTAGAAAGCGTACAGTTAACGGGTCTGGAGGGACTTACTCAGTAATGAGTCCTCGCTGCTCCCTGGTGTCCTTCCCGCCTCCAAACCTCTCTGTGCCATCTTTAGCCCACTCAGTAATGCCTCCTTTATATGTCTCCCCTTCTTGGCCGCACACGCAGACGCAGAGTGAGCCAAGGGCTGGAGCGGTCTCAACAGCTGAAACGCTTCCTGCCGGTGATGTCAGCGCTGGAGCCCACCCTGCTCCAAATTATGTATGTACAGCAGGGTGGGCTCCGGCACTGACATCACCGGCAGAAAGACCACTCCTGCCCTTTACTCACTCTGCGTCTGCGTGAATTCAAACGAGGAGGGGAGACATATAAAGGAGGCATTACTGAGGGGCTGGAGATGGCACAGAGAGGGCTGGAGGCGGGAAGGACACCAGGGAGCAGCGAGGACTTCACACTGAGTAAGTCCCTTTGGACTCATTTACTGTACACTTCCTAAGGTGTTTTATACAACTTACAGGGGGGCTAGCGACATGGGGGACCCCTTCCCTGAATGCAGCAGACACGCTGCATTCAGGGGTGCTTTCACTTTGCAAAGCACCATGGGGGTGACAGGTCCTCTTTAAATAGAGAACAAGTATGTATGAGCATTTTACATCTTTTATAAGAATTTTTTGTATTGTAGGAGATAAAGGCACCAGAGATAAAATAAATTTGATTGAATTATTTTAGTAATTATCTGAAATCATCAAATTCAAGCAAGTTTCAAAATTTATTTGCGCAAATCATCAAAAAAGGATGCCCTCACCTTAAGCCCCCCTTACACATAGCCCCATTACACATAGCGAGATCGCTGTTGTGTCGCAGGTTTTGTGACGCAACAGCGACCTCGCCAGTGATCTTGCTATGTTTGACACATAGCAACGACCAGGCCCCTGCTGTGAGATCGCTGATCGTGTCTGAATGTCCTGGACCATTTTTTGATCGTCGGTTTCCCGCTGGGCAGCATGCATCGGTGTGTTTGATGCTTTAACAACGACCTCGTTAGCGACTCAGAACTCAGCCATGTAGATCTGAGTCGTCAGACTAGCTGCTGTGTGACAGGGTCCCAACGACAGCCAAGGTTGTCATACGGGTCGCTGTATCGTTGTTGCTTCGTTGAGTAGATCTGACTTTTTGATATCTCACCAGCGACCACGTAGCGACGTTACAGCGATCCATACCAGGTCGTATCATTGTCGGCATCACTGGAACGTCGCCAAGTGTAACAGAACCCTTACTTATTTCAGATGAGTAGCAGTGCCAGGCCAAAATGGTCTAAAATGACATAGGGATTAGATAGATTATCTTGTATGTTTTGTAAAATACACCTAGTTACCTAGTCATTGGGGGCTCCAAATAGAGTTATCTCTTCTGTACCTGAGCTGTTGGGAGATCATTTACTTTATCCCTATTTAAAACATCAATCCTTAGTCTAGTCCATTCTTTGTCCTATACATGGCCTGGTGAGCATAAATCCCACAGAGCTGGGCTGAATTTACAGATGCCAATCATTGCTGTCATATACATACAAGGCAATCAGTGGTTAGTTAATGGCCTGTTTAGAAAGGACAACCATACTTCTATGTGCACAGAACGAACAATCATCTACACAGTCATTCTGTGTACAAAGAATGTTATATTAAATTATCGTATATATTTTTTCTTTAACTGTTACTTATAACTGTATGTTGTGAACCTCTGAATTGTAAAGAAGTTTGGAATATGTTGGCGATATATAAATAAAGATTATTATTATGTGCTACAGAGAACAATTATTTCTAAGCAAGTTTAAAAAATCATTTCACAACAAGAACGAGCATTTTGGGGTTTTTTTGTCAGGTGATAGTGGCCTGTTTAGACCGGATTGCTGGTACTTCATTATTGGCAACTAACAATGCATCCTTATGAGTTGAGAATACAGTGGAACCTTGGATTATGAGCATAATTCGTTCCAGGAATGGGCTTGTAATCTAAATCACTTGTATATCAAAGCAAATTTTCCCTTAAGAAATAATTGAAATGCTGATGATTCGTTCCACAACCCAAAATATTTACTGTATTCATATAAAATTATTACAATTCTGCAATTAAATGCAGTTCTATGGTATATCCAGGCTACATATGTGCAGGAAGTTAGGCTGCATTCACACACATTTTTTGCATTTACGCAGCGCTATTTACCTCAGCGCTTTTTACTGCTGCGTAAATGCTGTGAACTCAGCTCCGTTCACATGTTCCCTCCTTCTGTGGATGCGCTTTGCACTGCAAAGCGCATCCGTAATAAGAATGTGAAATGTGAAATCTTTGTGCTTTTTTCAGTGCATTTTGTACTTACCTAGCCATGCTCCCATGGTGATTGGTCCTCTTTCCAGCACCGTAGGACCTGGCACAGGACCTTAAACAGCACCATGTGACGGGGTGATGTCACTGGTCACATGGTGCTTACGGGTCCTGGAGCCTGCACTCTCTGCGGCCCAACGGGGGCTCAGAAGACACCTGCGGTCACTGAGGGAGTGCGGGGAGGTAAGTATAAAGCGCAGGGGAGAAGCACACAGAACACTGCGTTCTGTAAGGATGCACTCTTGGTGCAGTTTCTCACAAAATCCTCACAAATAGGTGTGTGTGAACGCAGCCTTAGTCTTTTACAGTACCTAAAGTTGGTTTAATAGTGACGTCACACATGAACAGTATCAAGTATGGAGGTTCCATGTTCAGAGTGCGGTGAACCACGCAAAGGCCAGAATCCAGAAGTGAAGTAAAGACCACGATTAATGACTTATGCACACGTGCTAGAAGTGGTGAATATTACTAGTACTGTATCTACACAGGGGCGGGCTACAGTATTGTAGAGGTGTGGGGAGGGCTCGTATTGTACTGTATCTGTGCAGGGATGGGGTACAATACTGTAGAGGGGTGGGGAGAGCTCACATTTTGCTATTATTCCAAATCTTGCTATCATACCAAATTACAATTTATCAAAAATGTTAGCTCATCTTGCAAAATGCTCTCACATCCAGTTACTTGTAATCCAATGTTCCATTGTATCTGTACTTGCTGTTACCACTGGGGTTTAGCAAGGCTTCTAACATTTAGGCTTGATATGTTCCCACACCTCAGTCCAGGAAGACCTCCAAGAGGTGACTAGAAGCTACTGAGAACCCCTACCATGAAACAGAGATGATAAAGATCTTCTGTTAGTGATCCCTTATCAGAAACAAGTTAATGAATATGCTAAACACTGGTAAAAGAATGCTTTAGACAAGGAGATTATCACCTAAAGAAGGACACTTGAAAATCTCCATTTGTTTATGGCAGGGCTGTGAGTAAACATATGTAGACAAATCAAGGTGTCAGGGGAAGGTCTAAAGAACAGAATACACAGACAACCCAATTTTAGGGTAAAAACTTGCCCTTTATCACACCCTTTCTAGCCTTTGATAAGTTAGTATGTAAATGAGACTGTAAAACATACAGAGATCTCCCCATAGATCAAGATAAACAGCCATACTGTGGTGGTAAGATTGTAAATCACTGATGAGGCATTCTGCACTGATAAAGCTCTTTCTCTTGAATATTTTTTTAGCTCATTTATATATCGACAACATACAGTACTTTGCAACACTTTACAGACATCATTTTCACTGTCCCCATTGGGGATTAGTCTAAAGTCCTTATCAGTAAGAATTTCTTTAGAGCGTGGGAGGAAATGGGGGACATACTCTAACTGCTGAATGACATAATAATAATAATGATGATAATAACAATAATAATAATGATAATAACGTTGATTTTTCTTTATTAATAATATTACTATAAAACAATACAGTGACAGAAAATGTCACTTTATTTTTGGCTTTTTTTATAAAGTTTGGAATAGCTTTTTATATCGAATATCACATCAGGAAGTATATGTTAGAATAAATATTTGCAC
Source organism: Allobates femoralis (assembly GCA_033576535.1). Lineage (NCBI taxonomy): Eukaryota > Metazoa > Chordata > Amphibia > Anura > Aromobatidae > Allobates > Allobates femoralis. Next base: position 189,583,516 of record JARQOC010000004.1, read on the forward strand.
AAATGTCTCTGTAGGACTTGTGCCACTGTTAGACTATGTGTCTTTTTTGGATTTTAGCATATATTATTTATTTCTTTTGCTTGCCTAAATAGCACCAGTATAAAGTGTGTAATAAACTGGAGTACCTGGAATAAGCTCATGTAAATGCAGGGTGATCATTGAAAGTCTAGTGTTACAAAGCAACAGTGTTAACCACTGAGCCACTGGGCAGCTCCATCAGTGGTCTATACTAAAATGTTGTACCATCAGATGCTGCCCCGTGCCAGGCACCTGGCTGGCTTTTGCAGAGATCCTCTGAATGCTGTGCTTCCACCACTCCACAATGAATCTTGTGACAAGGCGACAAATAAAAGAACTTGCAGTGTTGGGACTCTGTCTGCTCCTATTACACCTAATGAAGCTATATCATCTTAGCACTGCTGTGAGCTAAATGGATTTTAGCCTGGTTTGCTGATGTAGTAGGCAGTATAATGGCCTACTTCAGAGGCAGCTTTTTGCGGAAATAAAGGGACCACTCAACAGGTAAATGCCACATTGTCAGTCTGATTCTGGATGGTGTACAAAAAAGTATAATGTGTGGCATTGGCATACTTTTTTTTTTTTTTTTTTTTTACAATGGAAGCCAATCAGAGTTGTAGGCAACTGTGAGGCATACAGATGTATATTGTTATGGGCTTATTAAATTATTAACATTTATAGCAGAAACAAATTTGGAACTTGTGGCTTGACACCGCAGAGTTTGATAGCAGAAGACGAAAAAGTAACTTGTGGCTTGACATATTAGGTTAATAGAGGAAATGAGTGTGTAATTTGTTAGCTTTGTAAAGCATAGCCTCCTATAAGCAGATGGGTTTCAAATGGGTGGCACGGTGGCTAAAGGCCCAGTTACACACAGAAACTTTCCAGCAATCCGACCTGGCCGGGATCGCTGGAAAGTCTCTCTGGAGTCGCTGTTAAACAGACAGACTCACCAGCGACTCACCAGCGACTCAGCAGCCGTGAGATCGCTGGTAACCATGATAAACACCGGGTAACTAAGCAGCACACTGCTTAGTTACCGGGTGTTTATCATGGTTACCAGCGTCCTCATGCTTAGCGCAGCGGACGTTGGTAACCATGATAAACACCGGGTATCAAGGCAGCGCGTGCTGCTTAGATACCCGGTCTTTATCATCGTTACCAGCCTGTGAGATCGCTGGATCGCTGGTCTCTCGCGGTCACACGCGCGGATGCGTGCTGACCAGCGGGAGACCAAGGACTAAAAAATAGTCCTAAGCGATGTGCAGCGACCAGCGACCTCACAGCAGGGGCCAGGTCACTAGTGCGTGTCACACACTGCGAAATCGCTAGAGAGGTCGCTGTTACATCACAAAACCTGTGACATTGCAGCGACATAGCTAGCGATGTTGCAGTGTGTGAAGTACCCCTTAGTGCTGCAGCTTTGCAGCACTAGAGTCCTGGGTTCATATCCCATCAAGGACAATATTTGCAAAGAATATTTATTGTTCTCTCCATGTTTGTGTGGGTTATCTCCCACACTCCAAAGACATACTGATAGGATTGTAAGTAGTGATGAGCAAATAGCAATATATTTGTGATTACTATACTCATTACAAGTACTTTGTAATACTCACATACTCCACTGAACAGCAAGTCCAATGTTAGTCAATTAATATTATGCTCCTCCCACACACATCTGGCCTTCTCTAAATCTGGCCTCTTGTATCATCTTTCTACACCCCCATGCATTTTATACCACTTTATCTGTACTTGTACAGGTCTTGGCTGGTAAACAGTTCATGTAGCATTATGTGAAACCCCTATTTATTATAGAAAAATATTAGAATCTGAGAGTCCTCAGTGGTTAATACCTTTTAATAGCTAACTGAAAAGATGTTAAACATAGCAAGCTTTCGGGACACTATGGCCCCTTCATCAGGCATATAATGACACAGATTCTGAAGACACATACATATATACATAAGCAAAAACAAAACAAAACAAATAACAAAAAAAAAACACAAAAAAAAAAACAGTCTTAGGGCCCTTTCACATCAGCGTTTTTTTCAAATCGCGGCAGATGCGGTGAAAAACCTGCATCTGCCGCGATTACCGCATACCGGCTGCACTTGCGGCACGGTTGCGGCGCGGTTGTGGTAAACGCCATACAAGGTATAGGCGGACTTGCGGCAGGTGCGGCAAGTGCGGTTTTGGCACTTGCGGCAGGTGCGGCCGCGAAAAAAAATGCTGTCAGCCGCGTTTTTTTTCACGGCCGCACCTGCCACAAGTGCCAAAACCGCACTTGCCGCACCTGCCGCAAGTCCGCCTATACCTTGTATGGCGTTTACCGCAACCGCGCCGCAACCGTGCCGCAAGTGCAGCCGGTATGCGGTAATTTCACCGCATCTGCCACGATTTGAAAAAAACCGCTGATGTGAAAGGGCCCTTAGATGCTGTAGTAAATGCGACAGGTGATGTAAAGCAGAGTCAGGCTAGAGAGGAAGAGATGGGCCTGGGGAAATGAAACTAAAATTCTAAGATAAGTGGAACAGATTGTGTAATTGTTATATGGTAGTGGTCTGTGGAGAACTGAAAATACTTAAATGAGTTGGGGAAAGCAATAAAAGGAAGCAAGGGTGTTCACATATAAAGTGTCAAAAGTTCAATTTCCACAAAATGGAGTCTTCCAACAGATTCCATTTTAAGGACAATGAAATTTTGACCCTTTATATGTGAACACCCTCACTTTCTTTTGTTGATTTCCCCAATTAATGTAAGTATTTTGAGTTCTTTGCAGACCACTACCATATAACAATTATACAATCTGTTTCACTTATTTTAGAATTTTAGTTTCAATTCCACAGGCCCATCTCTTCCTCTCTAGCCTGACTCTGCTTTACGTCACCCGTCGCATTTACTACAGCATCTAAGACTGTTTTTTTTTTTTGTTTGTTTCACTTGCTTATGTATATATATATGTGTCTTCAGAATCTGTCATTATCTGCCTGACAAAGGGACCACAGTGTCCCGGTAGCTTGCTATTTTTACCATCTTTTCAGTTAGCCATTAAAAGGTATCAACCACTGAGGACTCTCAGATTCTAATATTTTTCTATCTACTGGCTAAGGCTGCCTTCACATTAGTGTTTGTGTCTGCATGCTGATGGCATGCAGACACAAACGCTGTCAAAAGCAGTGTTGAAATGATGTGTCCGCAGCGGATAATGTCCGCCTGCGGACACATCACTAGGGAGCCCGGCAGCCAATCGGCGCTGTCCGGGGGCGGGCCGGAGGAGGAGTTCAGCGCCGGAGATCTCCTCCTCCCCGCCGCCGGTAAGCACCGGGACCTGTCGGCGGGGAGTACAGCTGATGTGACAGCTGTTTGAATCTTCCCGCGCCGACACCGAGAGGAGATGTCGGCGCGGGAAGATTCAAACAGCTGTCAAATCAGCTGTACTCCCCGCCGACAGGTCCCGGTGCTTACCGGCGGCGGGGAGGAGGAGGACAGCAGTGGCTCAGCTGATCTCCCGGTGGCCGTCGGTGATCTCCTGTGACATCACCGGCGGCCACCGGGAGATTTTTCAATGGGTCCGCAGCGTTCTCCCGCGCTGTCAAGCGCTGAACACTGCGGACCCATTGAAGACAATGCATGTTTTGTGCGCTTGGGGACGCTTGCCGATTTTCCAAGCTCCCCGAGCGCACAAAAAATGCAACATGCTGCGTCCCGGGTGCGGATGCTGGACACCGGAAGGAGCAGATATCGTCCGCATCCGCACCCGAACGCAGCAAACGCAGGCACTATGCGTTCCTATGTTAAACATATGGAACTGCAGTGCGCATGTGTTTGACTGCGTATGGGAATGCAGCATTACGCTGCTTTCCATACGCAAATGTGAAGGCACCCTAACACAGTGCAAAAAATTTACCTATTTATTATATTGATAGCTGGACCATATATGACAGCATTTGTTACTATTACCTTTTGTGTCTCCCCTGTTTTCTCATAGATTGTAAGCTTGGGAGCAAGGACCTCACTCCTAATGGGCTCAGTGATGTATTTATTTATTTTTTTGTCTCATAATACTCTATTGTATTATATTTGTATTGTCTCATATTGTATTGTATTTTATTTTATTATTGTATTTTATTATATATTATTGTATTATATTGTATCGTATACCCTCTGAATTGTAAAGTGCTGCGGGATATGTTGGCGCTATATAAAAAAAATTATTCTTAAAATTATTATCTGGCCTAAAACAAGCAATGGTGGGAGGGTGGGCTTTTTGTAATTTCACTGCATGCAACACCTAGCTGTGCCCCCCAGTGAGACCCTTCCATTCAATCTGCTCTCACTGGGGTGCTGACTCCCTTTGTGTACTGAAGGGAGCTGTCAATTTATGTCAGATTATTCACGATCGACACATCACTCACGAGCATCAGCGTTACTCGCTGAGCTAAGGCTTGCAACAGCAATTGGTAGCAAGGAGCTAAATTACTTAATACTTAGACAAAATGTTCTTGCCTGAGACAGGCTCAAAATGCCTTTGTATGTGACAGAAATGCTTGCAGGTTTACCAGAGTAACCTGAAATGGAATAGTATAGAGTGAGCTGGTAATAGTGTAAGAAGGTGGCCCTATGGTCATGTTTCTCCCCTGAAGACATCAATAGTTGTTAATATTAAGTAATGTATCTAATGTAATAGTGTAATAAATTAGTTGGATACTGCTATGTGGGCCCAGTACTAATACCGGCCCCAAGAGGTCATTGCCTCCCTGTCCCTATATATTTCCCTGTGGGCTATAAGATCCTGTGTTCAGGAATTATGGGGTTAATATCCTAGCCAGCTAGGAAGGGGAAGAGTGTTAGTGATGCGACCAGGGCTAGGGGTACTCGGACACCGGGACTGATGGTGGCTTGGATGGGGAATCACGGGTGGTCGGGATCCCAGTTCCGTGCCTGGTTATCATTTGAATATAGACGGTGGGAAGAAGGGAGTATTTACAGGGGATCGTGACGCCACCTGTAGTGTCCGGTAATCTGATACCGGTGCTGCAAGCCAGCCGCTGAGGTGATGGTGGCTGCAGAAGAGAGTAGTCCAGCTCCCTACAGGTGGAGCTATTACCTCGAGACAGCAGTGAAAGAGGTGGGAGAATGAGGGGAGTTGTAGTAGGTGTTAGTGGTCTTGCAGTTCTTACCCGTCTGCTGAGCTGCTGATGGTGCTGAGCCCTCCGGGCACCGCAATAAAGATATCTGAGTCCAATTCAACTTTACTCCACTTTAATGGACACCGGTAGATGATGATGGTATACGGGTACAGTCTGGTTTACGGGGTCTGTCACCAGTTCCAGGTTCCCTGTTATGAAGTCTTAGATGTTCTTCCCTCTATGGTTTACTTGGTCTCAGTTGCTCTTTTAACTGTACCACCCTTGCAGAGCTCTCACACCAGTCCCTTGATCTCCCACAGTGGGGCACGGGTTTCCTTTGCCGATTCTGACGGGGTCACTACTACCCCCACCACCGCACTCGGGCCGTTGCTCCAGTGATCGTGGATCTAGTTTTTGGTCCTTAGGGGCGAGATACCTTGTGGTGCTGTCAGCTACACCTTTAGTGATGGGTCTGCAGTTCGTCGGTCTGCGGCCAGAGATAAACGTCGGACCGCTATGGCTACCCGCACTGCCGATGCTTCCCCAACGTGACCAGCCAGCTCCAACCAGTCCTGGCCCATTGCCCTCTGTCCTGGTTCCCCCTTGAAGGTTGGGGTTCCTCCCAGCAGCGTTGCTGTCAGGCTCGTCCTTGCTGACTGCCTTCGCAGCACTAACTGTCTAACTAAACTTTCCCTCCCACTACTCTATCCTAGGCTCCACCCCCCTTTTGTGGAACCTACTAAATTACCGGCCCCCCCCTATTCTAAATGGTGTGGTCCTAGGTGGGTGTAAAAATAGATTCCATAAGGTGAACCTTGAACTGATAACTTTACAGGGTTAACACATTATTATTATTATTAAGGTGCAATACTACCCTGTGGCGCCTGGTCACAGGGGCGCCACATTAGAGTTCAGGAAAAAATTAGTTCCTGTTTTAGAGATTATTTATGGAGTGGGCGTGACTCACCCAGGTTATGGGGACTCGGGTATCTGAGCCCTCTGCTTCGGTAGGGATATCACTGGTGGCCTGCCCAGATTTGTGATCCTGGTGTCTTACTTAAAAAGGGGGTAGTTGATGTTGGAATGGAAATAAAAGTTTATAAAGTTTATCGTGACGCCACCTGTGGTATTTGGGGACTGCACCAGCACTGCGTAGAGCCTCCAGGGATGATGGATGAGTAGCTAGTTGGTGAAGCTCCCCACAGGCGGAGCTGGATCCCTGGGGTATTTGGTGATGATAATGAGCGCTGAAGCAGGGATTTGGCCGGGCTGCTGGATAATGGAACAGTATCTGTGGATGGCAAGGGCGCGGGTAAGGAACTGACACACACACCGCTGGTTGTCCTTTACCTTTTACTTATGTTGTTGCAGGTAAACGTCCAGTGCACTGCCGGGTGTTCAAGATGCACTTCTGGATATCCACAGCGAGTGGGTATAAGGCCTCCTTGTCTCTTTCCCTGTGTGTGTGAAGCCCCTGTCCTGTGTAAACCTTGGCTGTCCTCCTCTACTCTTTTCCTCTCCACCTGTGCTGTCTTCGAATAATCCTCAATAGACTACTGCTACCCCTTCTTTTGCGGTGCCTGGCCCTCTGTGTGTGACTGCGCAGATGCCCGGGATACTGAAATCTCCATGGTATATCAGTATTCTCTACTGGGCCGGGTTTTCTCCGGTAGACTCGGACTCCGGTGTCCGGTGTGTGATTTGGGCGAACCTAACACTGACTCCTCGGTTCCCACTTTGTTCTTTCTGTTCTCCTCGCCTTCCAACCCCACTCTTGGGCCTTGCAGGACTACTCGGAGGCTGTTCCGTGTAACTGGCTTGGGCCAACGCAGCACCGATCACCAGTTCATCTTCACGGCTCTTGTGTACATCTTCACAGCTCTTGTAGCGTCTGCACACTCTAATTAACTCCGCCCCCAGCACCAGTATTTATAGGGGATCTAAAGGCAGCAAGTTGAGCTCCCCCTTCTGTGTTGGGGTGCAAGGTGTTGTCTGTGTTTGTGTACCCACTGTGGAAACCTATCCATGCTGTAGGTGAGTCTGTGGTTACCTGTGTTAGCAGTGCGCCACATTCCCCCCTAGGTAAGGTCAGTACTCCTGGACTGAAACAGTTTAAATTAACATTCATATAACAACAACAGGTAACATATTTACCTTTATTTATATTCAAAATTTACAAAAACCACAGAAAAATGGCAAAACAGGTACAGTCCATACGTTGCTAGTCCATCCACCGCAGGCTGGAAAAAGAAGTTATTTGTCACAACCAGTCCTGTGACTATGGTCCTTTTAATTGGAGAATAAGGGAAAAGTTAATTTGAAGAGTCTTTAGAGTAGTCTCTGTAAGCTCCGGGGAAAGAGGGATAAAGTTTTTCAAAAGTTCAACAAAGTCCTTACAGGTAAAGTGTCTGTAGGCTTAAAGTTCAGAATACACAACAACATTTACTACAGGTGCTTCGGCGTAGGAGTTCTAGGTACCATTGAGGCCTCTACTGGTCATAAGTACTGTAGGCCTCCTGGCCCTGGGGTCACCTTTTTGGCCAAGATTTTGGTCTCCCTAGACAGCTCCTTACACTAACTCCACTCACCCCTCTTTGGATGTTGTGTATCTGGTGTGACCTGTTTGGGCCTACTTTTCACCTTTTTGCACACTACTATTTACATTTGCTTACATTTTACAGGTTGCTATTTACAGGTTGCTTGCTTTGATTCTATCTTACATTACTGTGCCCTATCTCCATACCTTGAGGGTGGTTGCCCACGTGTGGCTACCTCAGGTGATGTGTCTGGAGAACGTAACTGTGGTAAACCAGGTAAACATCTCCGTGGCCTTAGTCTCACTACACGACTAGCAGGTGTACCGATTGCAGGATCCCCTGATTCTCTGGCAACGAGTGTTTCTTTTTGATTCTTTTGAATTTCTTGTGGCTGATAGAAATTGATGACTGGTACGATGATTGCTCCTTCATGTTGGTGCCAATCTTCCGGAAAGTCTCCAAGTATAGTGGATATGACTTTTTCTTTTTGTTTTTGACATGGATTTGGGGGTTCAAGTAACTTCTCCTTTGGAGAACCTTGAGTTTTCCATTATTCTGGACATTTCTTTAAATGATCCCGTTATACCGTTTGTGTCGTTTTTCCGTTTTTGCTGATGAGGCAAACCTTTGCATTGTCAAAGACTTCAAAACGGTGTAAGGTTCTCTTTACTATTGCTCATCGAGTTTGTGTCTTCTCCTCTTCCTTTTTAACACTATACTTCTGGGTAGTATTGGTTCTGCTGGTGCAGTATTGAAGTCTCTTTCCTGTCTTTTCCTGGACTTTTCCAAATGTTCTTCAGCACAGGTTTGGACTTGTCTATACTGGTCTAGACGGTTGGTGTTCCAGTCACAATTCGAAGTATCTGCTTTGGGCTCGACAATTCTGAGTTCTAGATCTACAGGTAGTCTTCTGTGGTGCTAGGGATGGGCGAGTACTCGCTAGGACTCATTACTCGGCGAGTAGTAAGGGACTCGCAGGACTCGGTACTCTGCGAGTTTCCCAGCGATTACTCACACAGTAACGAGTCCAATGCAAATCAATGGCAATCCTAGTTTTGTCAGAGACTCTGACAAAACTAGGATTGCCATTGACTTGCATTGGACTCGTTACTGTGCAAGTAATCGCAGGGAAACTCGCACAGCAACGAGTCCGGCTGTCTGCTCTGTGCCGAGCTCGGGTCCTGCAGGCTGCCGCAGCTCCAGGGTCCTAGAGCCCGCCTGCTCTCCCTGTGTACAGACATGAATGTCTGTGCACAGTGATGATGTAGCAGAGCTGAGATTGTTCTCAGTCTGCTCATTCCCTGTGCATAGACATCTATATCTATGCACAGGGATGTAGCAGAGAGGACATCGCGTTTATACGTCGGACGGAAGAGGAATTTTTTAATTAAAGTTGGAGTCCCTGTGTTGTGTTTTTTTTAACCCTTTATTGGAGATTCTTAGTGGCCGGGTCAAACGTGGTCTGACATTAAGAATCTCGGGCTTAATACCAGCTTGTATAACAAAGCTGGTATTAACCCCTTTATTACCCAGCGTGCCACCGCCACCAGGGCCGCTGGAAGAGCGGGGTTCAGCGCCAGAGGATGGCGCTTCAATGAACGCGCCATCTTCTGGGGCGGCTGCGGGCTGCAATTTGCAGCGGGGGGTGCCCAGAAAGCTTGGGCCTCCCTGCGCTGCGGATTCCAGCCCCCAGCTGCTTAGCTGTACCTGGCTAGACATAGAAATTGTGCGGAGCCCCACGCATTTTTTTTTTATTATTTCATGAAATTCATGAAATAATAAAAAAAAAGGGCTCCCCTACATTCTTGTGTCCGGCCAGGTACAAATAGGCACCTGGGGGTTGGGGGCAGCCCGTCGCTGCCTGCTAGATCTGGCTGGTTCCAGAAATACGGCGAAGCCCACGTCAAATTTTTTTCTGACAAATCCATAAAACAATGTAAATAAAAGGGACTGCATCTTTATTAACCCCTGGACCATGGGCGAGGGGTTAATAAAGATGCAGTCCCTTTTTTAGGATTGTTTTATTGATTTTTCAGAAAAAAAATGATGTGGGCTTCGCCGTATTTCTGGAACCAGCCGGATCCAGCAGGCAGCGACGGGCTGCCCCCAACCCCCAGGTGCCTATTTGTACCTGGCCGGACACAAGAATATAGGGGAGCCCTTTTTTTTATTATTTCATGAAATTCATGAAATAATAAAAAAAAAATGCGTGGGGCTCCGCGCAATTTCTATGTCTAGCCAGGTACAGCTAAGCAGCTGGGGGCTGGAATCCGCAGCGCAGGGAGGCCCAAGCTGGGCACCCCCCGCTGCAAATTGCAGCCCGCAGCCGCCCCAGAAGATGGCGCGTTCATTGAAGCGCCATCCTCTGGCCCTGAACCCCGCTCTTCCAGCGGCCCTGGTGGCGGTGGCACGCTGGGTAATAAAGGGGTCAATCCCAGCTTTGTTATACAAGCTGGTATTAAGCCCGAGATTTTTAATGTCAGGCCAGGTTTGACCCGGCCACTAAGAATCTCCAATAAAGGGTTAAAAAAACCACCACACAGAGAAAAATTATTTATTAAAAATAAAGACACAGACACCATTAGGGACTCCAACTTTATTACCACCACATATCCCTCCAAAGACCCAGGTCTTCTCTCTTCTTTCTTCTCTCTTCTGTCTTCTGTCTTCCTTCTTCTTCTTGTTGCAGCGCCGGTAAGCAGAGAGTTAACTGTGCTGTGACAGCGGGAGCCTATTAAACATGATTTAGCTATTGTAGCAGATAGAGCCTGAAGCTTCCGAGACACATCTGCGATTTGTAAATCGCACATTACTCGCTATCACTCGCTTCCCCATTCATTAACATTGGACTCGCTAGACTCGCAACGAGTAGCGAGTCCCAGGCTCGGACTCGCTAGAGTCAAGCGATTACGAGTAATTTAGGACTCGCCCATCACTATGTGGCACCCCTCTGGCTTGGCGCCACAGAGAGGTATTACACTCTGACAACAAATGTGATAGCTCTGTAAGTTGTCAGTTCAGGGTTTGACCTATGGAGTCTCAAGTTACACACACACACAGGACTAGGCCACCTTAGCATAGGGGGGACTGGCTATTTAGTTGTTCCCAAAAGGGGTTGGAGCCTAGGCTAGAGTGGGAAAACCAGGAAGTTAGGAGAGTTTTACCTCAGTCAGTGCTGGGAAGGCAGTCAGGAAGGACAGGCCTGACAGTACCGCTGACAGGAGGGATCCCCATCTTTAAGTGGGGGCCCAGGACAGAAGGAAATGGACCAGGACTGGTTGGAGCCGGCTGGTCATGTTTGGGGAGACATCGGCAGCACGGGAAGCCGAGGCGGTCAGTAGTTCACCTCTGACTGCAAACAGACGAGCTGCGGGCCCATAGTAATCGGGTTGCCGTTCAGGACTGAAACCGGTTCAGGACACTAGAGGTAACGGGTCGAATTCCAGTGGCAGGAGAAATAGTGCGCTCCTGCTGCTCCCGTCCATACCGGTAAGGAACCAACCTGACCCACTAGTTGCAGACCGTAGGACTGACAGGAGAGCTCTGCGGAGGTGGTAAAGACAGAGAAGAATTAGACCCTGGAAGACTAAGAAGGAACATCTAGAGACTCCATAAGGGGGACCCTGAACCGGCAACAGACACCCAGTAATCCGGACTGTACGTGTATTGTTAACATCTGCCGGTACCCAGTAAACAGGAGTTTAAGTTGAATTGGTCTCTGTGTTTCTTAAAGGTGCCTGGAGGGCTCCAACATCATCAGTAGCAGCTCACCGGAGGGGTAAGGAACTACAACAACTAATCCCCTCATCCCCCTCATCATCCTCCATCACCACTGCCCTGAGGTAAAAGCTCCAACTGAGGGAGCTGTACCACACTCTGCTGCACCCATCATCACCTCAGCGGCCGGCTTGCAGTGCCGGTATCCATATTACCAGGAACTACAGGTGGTGTCACGTATCCCTTGTAAATATTCCCTCCTCCCCCATCATCTAACAAATGATAACCAGGGCACGGGACCGTGAACCTGACCACCCGTAATCCCCCTTCCAAGAAGCCATCCGTCCCGGTGTCCTAGTACCCCTACCCCTGGGCTCATCATTTCCTGTACGGGCTCTCATAAGATAGGCAGGTGTACAGTTTGTAGAGCTCACCGGAATATGATTATACATACAGTTAGGGCCAGAAATATTTGGACAGTGACACAAGTTTTGTTATTTTAGCTGTTTACAAAAACATAATCAGAAATACAATTATATATATAATATGGGCTGAAAGTGCACACTCCCAGCTGCAATATGAGAGTTTCCACATCCAAATCGGAGAAAGGGTTTAGGAATTATAGCTCTGTAATGCATAGCCTCCTCTTTTTCAAGGGACCAAAAGTAATTGGACAATGGACTCTAAGGGCTGCAATTAACTCTGAAGGCGTCTCCCTCGTTAACCTGTAATCAATGAAGTAGTTAAAAGGTCAGGGGTGGATTCCAGGTGTGTGGTTTTGCATTTGGAAGCTGTTGCTGTGACCAGACAACATGCGATCAAAGGAACTCTCAATTGAGTTGAAGCAGAACATCCTGAGGCTGAAAAAAAAGAAAAAATCCATCAGAGAGATAGCAGACATGTTTGGAGTAGAAAAATCAACAGTTGGGTACATTCTGAGAAAAAAGGAATTGACTGGTGAGCTTGGGAACTCTAAAAGGCCTGGGCGTCCACGGATGACAACAGTGGTGGATGATCGGCGCATACTTTATTTGGTGAAGAAGAACCCGTTCACAACATCAACTGAAGTCCAGAACACTCTCAGTGAAGTAGGTGTATCTGTCTCTAAGTCAACAGTAAAGAGAAGACTCCATGACAGTAAATACAAAGGGTTCACATCTAGATGCAAACCATTCATCAATTCCAAAAATAGACAGGCCAGAGTTAAATTTGCTGAAAAACACCTCAAGAAGCCAGCTCAGTTCTGGAAAAGTATTCTATGGACAGATGAGACAAAGATCAACCTGTACCAGAATGATGGGAAGAAAAAAGTTTGGAGAAGAAAGGGAACGGCACATGATCCAAGGCACACCACATCCTCTGTAAAACATGGTGGAGGCAATGTGATGGCATGGGCATGCATGGCTTTCAATGGCACTGGGTCACTTGTGTTTATTGATGACATAACAGCAGACAAGAGTAGCCGGATGAATTCTGAAGTGTACCGGGATATACTTTCAGCCCAGATTCAGCCAAATGCTGCAAAGTTGATTGGATGGCGCTTCATAGTACAGATGGACAATGACCCAAAGCACACAGCCAAAGCTACCCAGGAGTTCATGAGTGCAAAAAAGTGGAACATTCTGCAATGGCCAAGTCAATCACCAGATCTTAACCCAATTGAGCATGCATTTCACTTGCTCAAATCCAGACTTAAGACGGAAAGACCCACAAACAAGCAAGACCTGAAGGCTGCGGCTGTAAAGGCCTGGCAAAGCATTAAGAAGGAGGAAACCCAGCGTTTGGTGATGTCCATGGGTTCCAGACTTAAGGCAGCGATTGCCTCCAAAGGATTCGCAACTAAATATTGAAAATAAAAATATTTTGTTTGGGTTATGTTTATTTGTCCAATTACTTTTGACCTCCTAAAATGTGGAGTGTTTGTAAAGAAATGTGTACAATTCCTACATTTTCTATCAGATATTTTTGTTCAACCCTTCAAATTAAACGTTACAATCTGCACTTGAATTCTGTTGTAGAGGTTTCATTTCAAATCCAATGTGGTGGCATGCAGAGCCCAACTCGCGAAAATTGTGTCACTGTCCAAATATTTCTGGCCCTAACTGTATCTACCAGATCAGGCAGTTTTTCTGGCCATTGATTTCTCTCTTCAAGAGGCAGTATCTTGAGCATGTCAATCACGATGTTATTCATCTTTTCACATAACCCATTGGATTGGGGATGATATGGCATTCTGATTTTCTTACAACCGTAAAGATGACAAAACTCTTGAAAGATCTCGGCTTCAAACTCTGAACCTCTACCAGTTAGAACTTGTTCTGGATAGCCTAGTGGTCTACAGAAGACATTCTGGAAAGTTCTGGCGGTTGTTGCAGCTGTAAGGTTTTTCACGGGTGTAACCATCAGGAACCTGGAGTAGTGATCCACCATTCTCGAAGCATAAGTGTAGCCTGTCCTGCTTGGAGTTAGTTTCACATGGTCCAAGGCTATAATTTGGAGTGGTTGAGTTGTTACTATTGATTGGAGTGGTGCTCTTTGGCTCTGCTGGTCTTTTCTGCGTAGGTTACAGGGTCCACAGTCTTTACACCACCTTTTTATGCCAATCCAGTAGAATCTGTCTTTGAGCAGCATTTCCAACTTCTTCCACCCAAAGGGTCCAGTTTGGTTGTGGTAGGCATTCAGTACCATTTGTACTTCTGTTCTGGGTACTATGATCTGCCAGACCAGTTCGTGGGTTCTTGGATTGAAATACCTTCTGCAGAGCTTCTCCTGGTAAATGAACAGTTTGCTTCTTTCGTTCCACAGGTGTTTAGCTTCTGGTGGAGGATTTGAAGGTAGTTTTGTGAACTCTTGAGTTATCAGTCCTTTTACTAAACTGGTAGCCAGGTCACTGTCTTGAGAGTCCTTCCAACTGAAGTGTGGTAACAGGTTCACTACTTTCTCAGAGGTTCTGTACGGACTTGTTGACACTGGGATACTCTCAACTGATGGAAGGCGAGTAGCTCTATCTCTTCAAGCTCATCCTCGTCTGCTCCCATATCTTCTAGGTGAGGCATCCTGAATAAGGCATCTGCATTGCCGTTGTTATGCCCAGCCTGGTACTTGATGGTGAACTGGTAATTGGATAATCTTGCCATCCATCTCTGTTCCATGGCTCCCAATTTTGCAGTTTCCAAGTGGGTCAAGAGATTATTATCCATACAGGCAGTGAACTTGTTCGAAGCCAAGTAATGCTTAAATCTTTCGGTGACGGCCCAGACCAAAGCAAGGAACTCCAACTTAAACGAACTGTAGTTTTCAGGGTTCCTTTCCATAGGGCGAAGCTTCTTACTAGCATAGGCAATGACTCTTTCCTTGCCTTCTTGCTTCTGGGAGAGTACAGCTTCTAACCCCACATTACTGGCTTCGGTGTATAACAGGAATGGTAAGTTGTAGTCAGGGTAAGTCAGGATCTCTTCACCTGTTAGGGCCTCTTTCATCTGTTGGAATTACTCTTCTTGTTCCTTGCCCCACTCCAAGGGAGTATCTCTGGACTTGCCTTTCTAGGGTTGGCCTACTAGGAGGTTTTGCAGGGGAGCAGCCTTCTTTGTGTACTCCTTGATGAATCTCCTGTACTATCCCACCAATCCCAGGAACTGATGTAGTTCCTTGAGGGTCTCAGGTTTTGGCCATTCCTTGATGACAGTGACCTTGTCTGGATCTGGGGCCACTCCTTCAGAACTGACGATGTGTCCCAGGTACTGGACTTTCGGCTTTAATAGATGGCATTTGGATGGTTTTAACTTCATCTCGTATTGGGGCAAGGCTTCAAATACCTCCGCTAGATGGGTTGGGTGGTCTTCATAGGATTTTAAATACACGATAACATCATCTAGGTAAAGCAGTACCGTTTCAAGGTACAGACAACACTCCATCAGCCTCTGGAATGTTCCAGGTGCGTTACATAGATTCAGAAAACCCTTTATCCAATATGCAAGGCCCTCCAAAACAACATATAATTAATATAAAACAACCAGGAGTCAGGCCAGAATTGAAAAGCAAAGTGCACTTTATTAAAATAGCAGCAATAGCCGCATTTAAAAAGTGATGCAACACAGCACACACATATAGGTGACCACATGAAAAGTAGTTAGATACATCCAAAAATCAACATTACCTTGCAACCAGTGTAATACCAATAACTTGCCCCAAAACTGGGTACATAGCAAGCACAAAAACCACAAAGTACATATAAATGAATCAATTCATGGGTCAGAGTGTTACCTATTGGTGGCTGTGGCCCCCTATCACATTTCGCAAAGCTTCTTCCGAGGGGGAATCTTTTATGACCTGTCTTTTATGACCCCTGCGTCCTTCATGTCCTGTAACATCTCCTTGGCTTTTTGTTAGCGTGCGGGTGGAATAGGCCTGTATCGCTCTTTGATTGGTGGGGATATGATGGTGTACCCCTTTAATCCTACCAAAATCAAGTGGATGCTTACTAAATACCTGCTCAAATTCTGGACTACCCGGTAGACACCTTGCTTTTTATACATGAGAGTGGCATCAGTTCCTGCATGGAGCTGTTGACACCAGTCCTCTAGCTGCCCCTTAGCATTGTTATCCTCTGCCTGTTTGGGTAGAGGTAAGGGTCCCACTGCTTGTATCTCATTGTTATTTACAGTGTACAACTTAGCAACGGTGGAATACCTGGGTAGTTTGACCTCATCACTGCCACAATTTAAGATGTGAACTGGTACTCTTCCCTTGTGTAATTCAACTACCCCCCTGGCTGTCAAGAGTGTAGGCCTGTGTTCTGAGCTGATGGGTTCCACTACCGCCTGATAGTCCTGCCCTCTCAGACATATGGCTGCTCGACACCAAATCATCATTTCACTCATTGGAGGTATTACAATAGAAAGCAGGTCTGTTACCCGTGCGGTACCAATTTCACCACCTGTAAGTTTTACCTGTTGCTGGTACAGGAGGGCTCTTATCTCTCTCTGAAGAACCTTCTTCTGCTCAGGTTTGGCAGTGTCTGCCATCTGTTGAAGCAAGAACAACACTTGCTCCATGCAATTGCTAACAACATTTGTACCCAGAATAATGTAAGGATCCCAGTTATTGGGATTTTCTTCCACCACAATAACCCCTTGGTCTTGGAACTCCACCCTCCCCACTTTTATGGGTACTTCTCTAACCCCCACTATATTAAGTGGTTCATCATTAGAAGCATAGATGTTAACGTTCATATCGGGTGGTTTAAGTTCATTAAATGACCAAAATTGTTTGTAAAGGATATCAGGGATCGTGGTCACTTGTGACCCGGTGTCCAATAAAGCAGGCGTCGAGATGCCATCTAGTATGATAGACAGAAATGGTCGCTGTCCGATGTAGGTATCATGCCAGTTGGCTGGGCCCTGTTGAGTTACTCCTGCGGTTTGGCCCCGGCCCCCAGGGTCTGTTCATTTAAAGGACAGTAACTTGCAATATGGCAGGTCTTGCTGCAGCATCGGCAGATGGGTTCTGCTGTGGAGCCGTAACGGTTGGTGGTCCTCCCTCTGGGTGACATAGTCTTCTTCCCTCTCATCCATGGGATGTCCTCTGGGCTGTAGGCAAGTTGGATTAGAGGCTGGGGTTTAGGCAGTGGCATTGGGTTAGGCTGTTGGGCTTCCATGACAGCGGCTGGGTTTTTACTCAGCTGGTGCACCTCGGAATGCAAAGAGTCAATTCTATCTGGGTTAGTGGACTGAGCACGGCTTTCAGCTGCAGGCACGGGTACTGGTGCTGTTGTAGCCGGAGCTTTGCCACTGCACCACCGCTGGATGGCAGCTTCAAGAGTCTCCACCGGCTGTAACCCTTTTATGGCCATGTCCTTTAAAGTGTTAAAATTGGCATCCGGGTGATTTAGGGACCACCAGCGCAGGCTTTTGTTGTGTTCCGGTGATCGGAGCCCCCGGGTAAACTGCACAATCAACAGTTTATTCTCGTCATGGACACTAGCAGGGTTGACTTGCTTTAAGGCTCGTAGTGCCTCCTGTAAGCGCCATACATAGGTCTGGATGTCATCCTCTGGCTTCTAATAACAGTGGTAGAAGCGCATTCTTATGTCAGCCTCATTACAGTCCTCAAAAGCAACTTTTAATTTTTCAAAGATTACAGCTACTGATCCCCATTCAGCAGTGGACCAGGATTCAGCCTCTCTTTCTGCTGCACCAGTTAACTGTCCAAGCACAACAGCTGCGCGCTGCTGACCGGTCATGGCGTACATGTCCAGCATACTGCAGATTTTCCTTTTGAAAGAGGAAAAAGTATCAGGGCGACCATTATACTGGGGCAACCCCTTAGCACTCAGGACAGCGAGATCGGCATAATTAGGGCTACTGCGCCTGGTGGGTCGGCGGCTCCACTAGTTGCAGCCATGGTCACTTGTGGGTGATTCACGGGGTCTGTGAATGTATTTTCATGGTTGCTGGACGTAGCGGACATTTTTCGGGACCCCCTCTAGTGAATCACAGCCAGTCTTTAAACAGTTAAACAGTTCAGGAGATTCCGAATTAGGCTGCTGTGCTTCGGAAGTGTTCAGCAGAGCGAGGGGCAGGATTTGGTTTTCATGCTCTGCAAGCCATTACGCTCCCTTCCTTCCCGATCTGCGGCGCAGTAATGGTGGCTCCGTTTAACAGTCACAAATTACAGTCTTAAACATGGCACTCAATACCCGGTAGCACTGGGCACAAATTCTGTTCATGACAAGCCAGAAAGTATATAACTCGCCCAGGGTATGTGGACTAGGGTGTCTGGGCCCTCTGCTTCGGTAGGGATGTCACTGGTAGCCTGCCCAGAACCGTGGCCTCCAGGGATGATGGATGAGCAGCTAGGTGGTGAAGCTCCCCACAGGCGGAGCTGGATCCCTGGGGTATTTGGTGATGATAATGAGGGCTGGAGCAGGGATTTGGCTGGGCTGCTGGATAACGGGACAGTCTGTGGATGGCAGGGGCACGGGTAAGGAACTGACACACACACCGCTGGTTGTCCTTTACCTTTTACTGATGTTGTTACAGGTAAACGTCCAGAGCACTGTAGGGTGTTCAGGATGGACTTCTGGATATCCACATTGAGTGGGTGTAAGGCCTCCTTGTCTCTTTCCCTGTGTGTGTGAAGCCCCTGCCCTGTGTAAACCTTGGCTGGCTTCCTCTACTCTCTTCCTCTCCACCTGTGCTATCTTCGGGTAACCCTTGATGGACTACTGCTACTCCTTCATTTGCAGTGCCTGGCTCCCTGTGTGTGACTGCGCAGATGCCCAGGATACTGAAGTCTCCATGGTATACCGGTATTCTCTACTGGGCTGGGTTTTCTCCAGTAGACTCGGACTCCGGTGTCCAGTGTGTGATTTGGGTGAACCTAATACTGGCTCCTCCTTTCCCACTTTTTTCTTTCTGTTCTCATCACCTTCCAACCCCACTCTTGGGCCTTGCAGGACTACTCGGAGGCTGTTCCGTGTAACTGGCTCGGGCCTAACGCAGCACCGATCACCAGTACGTCTTCACAGCTCTTGTAGCGTCTGCACACTCTAACTAACTCTGCCCCCAGCACCAGTATTTATAGGGGATCTTGCCTAAAGGCAGCAAGTTGAGCTCCATCTACTGTGCTGGGATGGAAGGTGTTGTCTGTGTTTGTGTACCCACTGTGGAAACCCATCCGTGCTGTAGGTGAGTCTGAGGTTACCTGTGTTAGCAGGGCGCCACAGAAGCAAAGGAGAGAAGACATGTAGTGATGGTGTGTGAGCAGACCAGGCTCAAGATGCAGAGGCAGTCATCAGAGGGGACTCCTACGAGGCAAGCTTCTGAAAAATGCAGAGACAAGGTTGGTCAGTGGAAAGGGGACCTTAGTGAAGAAGGGGTCACCAGGTGAAGGACATTGGCACGGGGAACAGCGGCTCTATGAGTGGCCCTTGATAGGTATCAAAGCAGTGCCAGAGTTATAGTTTTGGCAGTGACCACCTGCGTCCATATGGCTTTATATCAGTAGGATGCAGATCATGTTTTCTATAGTCCCCAGTTGAACAAAATAGGATGACATCTGTAACTGTCACTGAAGAGCCATTTAATTGTAAAGAGGAAAATTCTTCAGCCTAGGACTATTTTCTTTATTGCAGGTATTAAGATAAATGGTACCACACAATGTGAAAATCCTAAAGAATGCCCTGGACTCAAAGGTATCAACGCTGTAAAACCACACTTCCACCCACTCAACACAATTTTCTGTAGTGTGCTGAGGTGCAGAAAATGAAGCACTTGCCCATGGCTACTGCCCATGGCAAGTTTACAATTGGAAAAGGGAACAAGGCCTGGTGCTGAAACAGGTGAGTAATATAATTAAATATGTTGGTGGTTAAAATTTCACATACACATATGGACATTTATGCACACCACACAAGTGTCATACTTTACATTTATACATTAGAAATTGATAAGAATCCTGCATCCATGACCTCTATATATTCTGAAGCTCATTTACTTAAATAGGGCCTCTTGGGGGTTCAGTATTTTTCATAGAAATAATAAAAATCTGAATACTGCAAATGGGAAAACAAGCCTTTCTTCTTGAACAAATTATATGTAAAGTGACAGACCAAACTTTGGACATACAGTGCCTACAAGCAGGGCCGTATTTACAGTTAGGCACTTGAGGGCCGGTGCCTAGGGCGGCAGGTCGCAGGGGGCGGCGCGAGGGGAGAGTTTTTTTTTTTTTTTTTTATTTATTTTTTTTTTTACTTCCCTCCCCTCCCCGAGACTCCATATGAAAACCGGAGTCTTTGTGGGGGAGGGGTGGGTGTCACCGCCGTTGCAGAGTGCAGTGCTGGCATTGCACTGCCGCCCGCATGTGCCCCGACGGTGAGAGCGCTCAGGCAGGAAGTTGCTGGGACTGGGAACTGTACGGAACCCGCACTTCCGGTTCCGTACAGCTCTGTTCCTTCCTGTCCCGCGGTGGCGGTGAGATGGATCCAGAGGATGGGGAGCCGGCGGAGGTGCAGCTGGTGGAGGCGCAGCCGGGGACCCCGCACTCCACTGCAGGGCAGCTACTGCCGGAGATCCTGGTGGAGATCCTCCCCTGCCTGCCCGGCACTGAGCTGCCGCTGCTCGCCCTGCTGTGACGGAAGTTCCCCCAGATCCTCAGCACAACCTGGAGGAGACTGTGCAAACATGGTGAGGCTCGGACACCGTGGAGGGGGCGGGAACAGGAACACCGGGGAGGAGATAGGGCTACAAACAGTAGGGGATCTGTCCACAACGGGGGGATCTGTCCACACCAGTGGGATCTGTGCTCACTCAGGGGATAGAGGATAAGAGAAGCAGCAGGAGGGACAGAGGAGAGGAGGATGGGGGTGCAGGACAGAGGAGCAGCAGGAGGGACAGAAGAGAGGAGGACAGGGGTGCAGGAGGGACATAGGAGAGGAGGACAGGGGTGTAGGAGGATAGAGGAGCAGCAGGAGGGGCAGAGAAGGATGGGGGTGCAGGAGGGACAAAGGAGAGGAGGACGGGGGTGCAGGAGGGACAGAGGAGAGGAGGACGGGGGTGCAGGAGGGACAGAGGAGAGGAGGATGGGGGTGCAGGAGGACAGAGGAGCAGCAGGAGGGACAGAGGAGAGGAGGACAGGGTGCAGGAGTGACAGAGGAGAGGAGGATGGGTGTGCAGGAGGACAGAGGAGCAGCAGGAGGGACAGAGGAGAGGAGGACCGGGGTGCAGGAGGACAAAGGAGCAGCAGGAAGATAGATGAGAGGAGGACGGGGGTGCAGGAGGACAGGGGTGCAGGAGGGACAGAAGAGCAGCAGGAGGGACAGAGAAGAGGAGGACAGGGGTGCAGGAGGATAGAGGAGCAGCAGGAGGGACAGAGGAGAGGAGGATGGGGGTGCAGGAGGGACAGATGAGAGGAGGACGGGGTGCAGGAGGGACAGAGGAGAGGAGGACGGGGGCGCAGGAGACCATAGGAGCAGCAGGAGGGACAGATCAGAGGAGGACCGGGGTGCAGAAGGACAGAGGAGCAGCAGGAGGGACAGATGAGAGGAGGACAGGGGTGCAGGAGGGACAGAGGAGCAGCAGGAAGGACAGATGAGAGGAGGACGGGGGAGCAGGAGGGACAGAGGAGAGGAGGCCGGGGGCGCAGGAGGACAGAGGAGCAGCAGTAGGACAGAGGAGAGGAGGACGGGGGCGCAGGAGGACAGAGCAGCAGCTCGAAGGACAGAGGAGAGGAGGATGGGGGTGCAGGAGGACAGAGAAGAGGACGGGGGTGCAGGAGAATAGAGAAGCAGCAGGAGGGGCAGAGGAGAGGAGGACGGGGGTGCAGGAGGATAGAGGAGCAGCAGGAGGGACAGAGGAAAGGAGGATAAGGGTGCAGGAGGAGAGAGGAGCAGCAGGAGGGGCAGAGGAGAAGAGGACGGAGGTGCAAAAGGACAGAAGAGCAGCAGGAGGGACAGAGGAGAGGAGGACAGGGGTGCAGGAGGAGAGAGGAGCAGCAGGAGGGGCAGAGGAGAGGAGGACGGAGGTGCAAAAGGACAGAAGAGCAGCAGGAGGGACAGAGGAGAGGAGGACAGGGGTGCAGGAGGACAAAGGAGCAGCAAGAGGGGCAGAGGAGAGGAGGATAGAGGAGCAGCAGGAGGGACAGAGGAGAGGAGGATAAGGGTGCAGGAGGAGAGAGGAGCAGCAGGAGGGGCAGAGGAGAGGAGGACGGAGGTGCAAAAGGACAGAAGAGCAGCAGGAGGGACAGAGGAGAGGAGGACAGGGGTGCAGGAGGACATAGGAGCAGCAGGAGGGACAGAGGAGAGGAGGACAGGGGTGCAAGAGGACAGGAGCAGCAGGAGGGACAGAGGAGAGGAGGACGGGGGTGCAGTAGGACAGAGAAGCAGCAGGAGGGACAGAGGAGAGAAGGACTGGGAATGTGGCTGGCGCTGTGTGTGGTGATAATGACGGCTGTACCATGTGTCTGCCTCCATGCAGCTGCCACCACCTTCCTGTGTTGGCAGGGTGCGGCATGCTGGGAGTTGTAGTTTTCCTGCCTGTCCCAGGATGTTGGGTGCTGGGAGTTGTTCTCCCAGGTGGGCTCAGTGTTGTCCCGCCGCCTGTCTGTGGCCTGTCTGTCTCTTCTGGGATGTCCTCAGCTCCGTGCTGTTCACAGACAGTGTACCACCATGTCCCCAGCTCCCTGCTGTGCACAGTGTACCACCATGTCCCCAGCTCCGTGCTGTGCATAGACAGTGTACCACCATGTCCTCAGCTCTGTGCTGTGCACAGACAGTGTATCACCATGTCCTCAGCTAGGTGCTGTGCACAGACAGTGTATCACCATGTCCTCAGCTCTGTGCTGTGCACAGTGTACCACCATGTCCTCAGCTTCGTGCTGTGCACAGTGTACCACCATGTCCTCAGCTCCATGCTGTGCACAGTGTACCACCATGTCCTCAGCTCTGTGCTGTGCAGTGTACCACCATGTCCACAGCTCCGTGCTGTGCACAGACAGTGTACCGTACACTGTCTGTGCACAGCACAGAGCTGAGGACATGTTGGTGCACTGTCCGTGCACAGCATAGAGCTGAGGACATGGTGGTGCACTGTCCGTGCACAGCACGGAGCTGAGGACATGGTGGTGCACTGTCTGTGCACAGCACAGAGCTGAGGACATGGTGGTGCACTGTCTGTGCACAGCACAGAGCTGAGGACATGGTGGCACACTGTCTGTGCACAGCACGGAGCTGAGGACATGGTGGTACACTGTCTATGCACAGCACGTAGCTGAGTACAAGGTGGCACACTGTGCACAGCACGTAGCTGAGGACAAGGTGGCACACTGTGCACAGCTCGGAGCTGAGGACACGGTGGTGCACAGTCTCCCGCCGCCTTAAAATCGGTCTGTTTCTCATCCAGGAGTCGGACAAGTGACATCCGTTTTTGGTCCATTTGGCAACTGCTGTCCGACATTTCTCTCAGATCTGTGTGCAATCTGTTCTTTCCTCAGCAGCTATTACTGCATAATCATTTACAGGAACATGTTACAGTGTTCTCAGTTACAGAATGATAATGTATCCATGGAAAAAACTTATGCCTCTTGGATGGTCCGTGTGCTGTCTGTGATTTTGTCGGACCCATAGATTTGCATTGGTGAGTCTCGCGCGTGAATCGCAGACTGTCGCAGAATGTTGCGACTTCTTTCTCATCCAGAATCTGGCTGAGAAAAAAAGCGTCCAACACTCGACAATCTGCTCTCAGACATTGGTTAACATTGGTCCGAGTGCAATGCGATAAAATCACACATTGCACTTGTCCGAGTTTCATGCCAGTGTGTCCAGACCCCAATTATAAAATCCATATACCGGTAGTAATTCTACAATGTCTGCTGGACATGGTATGGGGAGGGTTTATGGCTCAGTTAGTACACACCATACTTCATGGTATGGGGAGGGTGTATGGCTCAGTTAGTACACTCCATACTTCATGTTATTAACCAGTTAATGCTCTCTTGTCCACCGCACTTCAGTGTCAAAAGAGGAAGACAGCGAGACAGGCAGCGACACGGCATCAGAGAGCCCCTGACCTCAGGATAGAAGATCCTCAGATCCTGGTATTGTGACATAATATTAAGAATAATATCTTTTGCACTTATATTACACTATGAACTCCACAGCACTTTACATACATCATCAACACTGTCCCCATTGGGGCTCACAATGTAAACATCCTATCAGTATGTCTCTGGAGTGTGGTTGGACAAACCTTTTATATGTACTACATGATGAAATGTGGGAGGGAGAAGCTACATGAAGCTTGGGGGGATGGCCGCGACTAGGGGGGAAGATTGTCCGTGATGGGGGAGTGGCCACAATGGGGGAGGAGCCATGATGGGGAGGGGCTGCAACGGGGGGAGGAGCTGTGATGGCGGGGGGGGGGCGACAACTGACAGTGCCTAGGGCAGCAGGAACTCCAAATACGGCCCTGCCTACAAGTAGTATTCAACCCCCTGCAGATTTAGCTGGTTGACACATGCGGAATTAACTTGGCATTGTGACATTTGGACTGTAGATCAGCCTGGAAGTGGGAAATGCACTGCAGCCTAAAAGATTTTTTAATTTTTTTTTTTTTTTTTTAAAGCGTTAAAAGTTAATTCAGAGGGTCATTTATTATTCAACCCCTCAAACCACCAGCATTCTGTTTGGTCCCCCTAAATAGGGATGGGCGAATCTACTCGCTAGGACTCGTTACTCGGCGAGTAGTAAGGGACTCGCAGGACTCGGTACTCTGCGAGTTTCCCAGTGATTACTCGCACGAGTCCAATGCAAATCAATATCAATCCTAGTTTTGTCAGAAACGCTGACAAAACTAGGATTGCCATTGTTTGCATTAGACTCGGCTACTGTGCCAGTGATAGCAGGGAAACTCGCAAAGTAACTGCTGTTACATTGCGAGCCGAGTCCAGCTGTCTTCTCTGTGCAGCTCCAGGGCCCTAGAGCCCACCTGCTCACAGACATGATGTAGCAGTGCTGAGATTGTTCTCAGTCTGCTCATTCCCTGTGTACAGACATGAATGTCTGTGCACAGAGATGATGTAGCAGAGCTGAGATTGTTCTCAGTCTGCTCATTCCCTGTGTACAGACATGAATGTCTGTGCACAGAGATGATGTAGCAGAGCTGAGATTGTTCTCAGTCTGCTCATTCCCTGTGTTTCAGACATGAATGTCTGTCCACAGAGATGATGTAGCAGTGCTGAGATTGTTCTCAGTCTGCTCATTCCCTGTGTACAGACATGAATGTCTGTGCACAGAGATGATGTAGCAGAGCTGAGATTGTTCTCAGTCTGCTCATTCCCTGTGTACAGACATGAATGTCTGTGCACAGAGATGATGTAGCAGTGCTGAGATTGTTCTCAGTCTGCTCATTCCCTGTGTACAGACATGAATGTCTGTGCACAGAGATGATGTAGCAGTGCTGAGATTGTTCTCAGTCTGCTCATTCCCTGTGTACAGACATGAATGTCTGTGCACAGAGATGATGTAGCAGAGCTGAGATTGCTCTCAGTCTGCTCATTCCCTGTGTACAGAGCTGAATGTCTGTGCACAGAGATGATGTAGCAGTGCTGAGATTGTTCTCAGTCTGCTCATTCCCTGTGCATAGACATCTATCTATGCACAGGGGATGTAGCAGAGAGGACATCGCGTTTTGGACTACGTCGGACGGAAGAGGATTTTTTTAATTAAAGATGGAGTCCCTAATGGCTTTTTTTTTTATTTCAAATAAAATTTTTTCTCTGTGTTGTGTTTTTTTAACCCTTTATTGGAGATTCTTAGTGGCTGGGTCAAACGTTGGCCTGACATTAAGAATCTCGGGCTTAATACCAGCTTGTATAACAAAGCTGGTATTAACCCCTTTATTACCCAGCGTGCTACCGCCACCAGGGCCGCTGGAAGAGCGGGGTTCAGCGCCAGAGGATGGCGCTTCAATGAACGCGCCATCTCCTGGGGCGGCTGCGGGCTGCAATTTGCAGCGGGGGGTGCCCAGAAAGCTTGGGCATCCCTGCGCTGCGGATTCCAGCCCCCAGCTGCTTAGCTGTACCTGGCTAGACATAGAAATTGCTCGGAGCCCCACGCATTTTTTTTTATTATTTCATGAATTTCAGAGTCAGAGTCACAGAGTCAGAGTCTCAGAGTCAGAGTCTCAGAATTTCATGAAATAATTTTAAAAAAATGCGTGGGGCTCCGCGCAATTTCTATGTCTAGCCAGGTACAGCTAAGCAGCTGGGGCTGGAATCCGCAGCGCAGGGATGCCCAAGCTTTCTGGGTACCCCCCGCTGCAAATTGCAGCCCGCAGCCGCCCCAGAAGATGGCGCGTTCATTGAAGCGCCATCCTCTGGCGCTGAACCCCGCTCTTCCAGCGGCCCTGGTAGCGGTGGCACGCTGGGTAATAAAGAGGTTAGGGCCAGCTTTGTATTATCAGCTGGCCCTAAGCCCGAAATTTATGGCGGTCACGCCAATATTAGACATGACCGCCATGAATTTCTATTAAATTGTTTTAAAAAAAACACAACACAAAGAAAATTTTTTATTAGAAATAAAAAAAAAAGCCATTAGGGACTCCATCTTTAATTAAAAAAATCCTCTTCCGTCCGACGCAGTCCAAAACGCGATGTCCTCTCTGCTACATCCCCTGTGCATAAATATAGATGTCTATGCACAGGGAATAAGCAGACTGAGAACAATCTCAGCTCTGCTACATCATCTCTGTGCACAGACATTCATGTCTGTACACAGGGAATGAGCAGACTGAGAACAATCTCAGCACTGCTACATCAGGCAGCAGGCGGGCTCTAGGACCCTGGAGCTGGCAGCCAGCACAGAGGAGACAGGACTCTTCTCTTATCTGTGCGAGTTTCCCAGTGATTACAGTTGCAAAGTAAACGAGTCCAATGCAAATCAATGACAAAACTAGGATTGCTTCAAGCTGAAGCTTCCGAGACACATCTGCGATTTGTAAATCTCACACTACTCGCTATTACTCGCTTCCCCATTCATTAACATTGGACTCGCTAGACTCGCAACGAGTAGCGAGTCCTGGGCTCGGACTCGCTAGAGTCAAGCGATTCCGAGTAATTTAGGATTCGCCCATCACTACCCCTAAAGTATTAAGAAGTAGTTCAGGCACAAAGAACAATGAGCTTCACATGTGTGGATTAATTATCTCTTTTGCCAGCCTTTTCTGACTATTTAAGACCCTCCCCAAACTTGTGAACAGCACTCATACATGGTCAACATGGGAAAGACAAAGGAGCATTCCAAGGCCATCAGAGACAAGATCGTGGAGGGTCACAAGGCTGGCAAGGGGTACAAAACCCTTTCCAAGGAGTTGGGCCTACCTGTCTCCACTGTTGGGAGCATCATCCGGAAGTGGAAGGCTTATGGAACTACTGTTAGCCTTCCACGGCCTGGACAGCCTTTGAAAGTTTCCTCCCGTGCCGAGGCCAGGCTTGTCCGAAGAGTCAAGGCTAACCCAAGGACAACAAGGAAGGAGCTCCGGGAAGATCTCATGGCAGTGGGGACATTGGTTTCAGTCAATACCATAAGTAACGTACTCCACCGCAATGGTCTCCGTTCCAGACGAGCCCGTAAGGTACCTTTACTTTCAAAGCATCATGTCAAGGCTCGTCTACAGTTTGCTCATGATCACTTGGAGGACTCTGAGACAGACTGGTTCAAGGTTCTATGGTCTGATGAGACCAAGATCGAGATCTTTGGTGCGAACAACACACGTGACGTTTGGAGCATGAATGGCACTGCATACGACCCCAAGAATACCATCCCTACAGTCAAGCATGGTGGTGGCAGCATCATGCTGTGGGGCTGTTTCTCAGCCAAGGGGCCTGGCCATCTGGTCAGCATCCATGGGAAGATGGATAGCACGGCCTACCTAGAGATTTTGGCCAAGAACCTCTGCTCCTCCATCAAGGATCTTAAGATCAACAAGACAACGACCCAAAGCACACAGCCAAGAAAAAAAGGCCTGGTTCAAGAGGGAAAAAATCAAGGTGATGGAGTGGCCTAGTCAGTCTCCTGACCTTAACCCAATTGAAAACTTGTGGAAGGAGCTCAAGATTAAAGTCCACATGAGACACCCAAAGAACCTAGATAACTTGGAGAAGATCTGCATGGAGGAGTGGGCCAAGATAACTCCAGAGACCTGTGGCGGCCTGATCCGGTCTTATAAAAGACGATTATTAGCTGTAATTGCAAATAATGGTTATTCCACAAAATATTAAACCTAGGGGTTGAATAATAATTGACCCACACTTTTATGTTTAAAATTTACAAAAATTCAACTGAGCAACATAACTTTTTGGTTTGTAAGATTTATGCCTCTGTTAATAAATCCTACTCTCGTTTGCAGTTTGAAGGCTCTAACTTATTTGCATCTTATCAAGCCACCTAAATCTGCAGGGGTTGAATACTACTTGTAGGCACTGTACCTATTCATGCCATGGTTTTCCATGAAGGCACATTTATGGAAATATGGAGTAAAGAAAAAGTGTGAAACTAAACAGAATATGTGTTAAACTAGATTGCACAAAGTGCCCTTGTTTTGCTGTGATGACTGCTTTACATAACATTTGCATTCCCTCAAGTAACATCATCAGGTGATCATCTGGAATTGCTATAACAAACAGATATGTGTCATAAAGAATTCATTTGTGGAATTACCAGCCTTCAGAAAGTGTTTGCCAAAATCAGGTATGTTTTGCAAAAGCAATGTTGGTACACAGTTCCAATCAATGCTGAACCATATTACACAACTGTTCTATGCCAGAATTTGGAAACACCCACTCAACTAAGTAAAGAGAAATTACAATACATGATTACGGTACTTTAAGACATGACGGTCAGTCAATCTGGAAAATTGCTAGGACATTGAAGGTAACCTTAAATTCATTTATGAATATTGCCCTAGAAAAGGAAGACCAGAATTAAAGGGATCCTGTCATCTCCAAAACGCCACCTAAGCTACCAAAACATGTCCCTGCAGCATCCCATCACTAATCTAACACTCCTTTTGTCTCCTAAAAGCATCCTGTGAAAGTGCATAAAAATGATTTGATACTCTCTGTCTGTGCTGCTGTGATGTGGAGCTGAAGGCAGGACTAATGATTTGCATTCTGTGAGTGACTGAGAGGGGGAGGGCAATGCCTGCACAAGCAGAACAACACAGACAGAGAGAGGGTGGATCATTCAGGCTGCAAAACAACACGCCCTAAGGGCTAAAGAATATAGACCCTACTAATTATAATCACTAATGAGTAAGTATTAAAAAGTTTTAAGCACTTTCACAGGATGCTTATAGGAGACAAAAAGAGTGTGAGATTAGTGAAAGGATCCTGCAGGGACATGTTTTGGTAGCTTAGGTGGCGTTTTGGCGGTGACAGCATCCCTTTAACTCTGCTGTAAAGGATAAGCTGATCAGAGTTACCATTCGCAGACACCCCAAATGACTGTACTCAAGATAGAATGAATATCAGACACATAACATTACTTGTCTAGAGGAAATAGTCCAAAGAAGCCACTGCTGAGGACCACAAACAAGAAGTGACTTAATAGGGCCAAGTCAAGCAAGAGCTGGGCATTAGATCTTTGGAAATCTGTACTGTGGTCTGATGAGCCAAAATCTGAGATTTTTGGAACCAACTTCATCGTTGTGCGATGCAGAAAAAATGAGTGGATGGTTTCTACACTTGAGGTGCACACCATGAAGCATGAAGGGGGAGGTGTGATGGTGTGGGTGTGCTTTACTGGTGATACTCTTTGTGATATATTCCAAATATAAGGCAGATTTAACCATCAAGCCTATGACAACGTTCTTCAATGATATTCTATCTACTCACTTCCTTAAGCTGAACATGGACAAAACTGAGTTCATAGTCTTCCCCCCAAGTCGCTCTCCCCCACTATCTGACCTATCCATCCTCATCAATGACTGCTCTCTCTCTCTCCGCAGTCCCCCACGCTAATCGCCTCGGGTAATCCTTGACTCTTTCCTCTCCTTCAAGCCCCACATCCAGGCCCTCGCCACCTCCTGCCGACTCCAGCTCAAAAACATTTCACGGATCCGCACTTTTCTTGACCACAACACTGCTAAAACACTTATTCACACTCTCATCATCTCCCACCTCGATTACTGCAACCTCCTGCTCACCAGCCTCCCTGCCACCTCCCTTGCACCTCTCCAATCTATCCTACACTCTGCTGCCTGTCTAATCCATCTGTCTTCCCACTACTCCCTTGTATTTCCTCTCTGCCAAGCCCTTCACTGGCTCCCCACTTCTCAGAGATCTCAGTTTAAAACACTAACCATGACATACAAAGCCATACACAACCTGTGCCCTCCTTACATCTCTGACATGGTCTCTCGATAACTACCCTCATGCAACCTGCGATCCTCCCAAGAACTCCTCCTCTACTCCCCCCTCATCTCCTCTTCTCACAACCGCGTACAGGATTTCTCCTGTGCCTCTGCCATACTCTGGAACTCTCTTCCCCACCATATCAGACACTCTCCTATCCTGGGAACCTTTAAAAGAAGCCTGAAGACCCACCTCTTCCATCAAGCCTACAACCTTCAATGATGCCCGATCCACCGCACCGCCTCATGACTGGCACCTCCCCCTCCTACTGTATCCCCACCCGCCCCTCATAGACTGTGAGCCCTCGCAGACAGGATTTTCTACCCTTATGTACCTGTATGACCTGATCGTCCACATTTATTGTACTTGTCCTCGTCTGCCCTTTCCGCATGTAAAGCGCCATGGAATATAATGGCGCTGTATAAATAAATAAATAATAATAATAATAATCATCTTATCTGGTTTGCACTAAATAAGACCATTATTGAATTACAACAAGACAACTACCTGAAACACACCTCAAACTTACTGTATGTATGACCAAGAATTAGAGGAATGGAGTGCTACATCAGATGACATTTTTTTTGTGATATGTAATTGTGGTTATATAGGAGCAATGAGGAGCATGAGAGACTAGTATTAGGATAACACACCTGCATTATTAAAATTAATCCACTACGCGTTAATCCACTCTAGGATAGCAGAGGTCGCCATTGTTTCTATTATGATCAGGAAATAATTATATGGAGGGTGAATATGTGAGATTTTATGTGAAATGTTTTATCATAATTACTTCCATCAATGAGGTCAGTACGCACAATAATTAATTAATGTTATTTTTTATCAATATTAAGTGTTTACTCTGGTTTGTAATGATGGAGTAGTTTGTAATGTATAGACATTTATATTGATTTAACACTATGCAATTGTACACTCCTTATCCTCAGTGAGTTTGGAAGGTTTAGATAGAGTTAAATGACATCACATAGCTAATGATTTACTATTGGTTCTTGTATCTTTAAATGTCATTGGTTTCTTTGAGAATTCGTGGCCGGAGCAGCAGAAGAGCAGTGAGAGCTTCCCCAGCCTACAGGACCTGGCGTGATGTCAGCCTGACCCAGGAATCAGGTGACCAGGAAGTGTACACCACGTAACCGGAGCAAGCAGCGGCGGAGACTGCACTCGGCAGTGGACCACGAACATGCTGTCACAATTTAATCTGGGGTTGTGCAGGGTTGCACAACCCCCTCAGGTGAGCGGATAACCTCCCCACCATATAATTATCCCACTAGACCACCAGGTATTGCTCATGGTGCGCCACTCAATCTCTTATTTTGCATGTACATCAGATGACATGACATCTACAATTACCGGACCTCAACTCAATTGAGATGGTTTGAGATTGTTTAAACCGCGGAGTGAAGATAAAGCAGCCAACAAGTCCTCAGCACTTTTTGGGACCTCCTTCAAGTTTGTTGGAAGGATAATCTAGGTGACCACCTGCTGAAGCTACCTTGAGATAATGCTAAGGGTATGTAAAACTGTCTAGAGAGTAAATGGGAAAACTTTAAGGAATCTACGGTTTAACACATTCTGATTTGTTTCTCGAGTGCTTTGTGAAAACATTCCTATATGTGATCCTTTGTGGTTTTGTTACCTTCAGTCTGAATACACAATGTGCACATTCCATTAAGAACAAGGAAAACCATTGCATGAAAAACCTTTTCACTGTTACTGCATAATTATTGCTTTTAATGTATTTATTTGTTGTTGTGAGAATAATTTTTGAATTTTATTTTCTGTTTTAGTTTGGTAACTATTTAGGGTATGGAGATCCTTAACATCTTCATATATCAATTAGTTTATTTATTGCTCATTGCTAATATAGTGCTAACTTTTTCCACAGGTCAGAA
Source organism: Allobates femoralis (assembly GCA_033576535.1). Taxonomy (NCBI): domain Eukaryota; kingdom Metazoa; phylum Chordata; class Amphibia; order Anura; family Aromobatidae; genus Allobates; species Allobates femoralis. The sequence continues at coordinate 189,615,736 of JARQOC010000004.1, forward strand.
GATTTGTATTACCCAATGAGGCCCATCACCATCACAATTTCCACAATTTTTGATTATGCACATATACCGTATTTTTCGCTTTATAAGACGCACCTGATTATAAGACGCACCCCCAAATTTAGTGAAGGAAAAGAGAAAAAAAATAATTTTTAATGTTAAATGGGGTCTGTCTTATGCACCCCACCCCCCTCAGTAAGATTTTTTTTTTCTTTTTTTTCTAACATTTGCTTTTTAAGACGCACCCCCGTTTCACCCCCAATGTGGGGGAAACAAAAGTGCGTCTTAAAAAGCGAAAAATACGGTAGATAGAAAGTTAATTAGCCTATCGGTACATTTTGGACACATCAAACTAATCTCTTACAAAATATTTAGCTATGTGTGTCAATGTTTACCTTATTTTTAAGACTTTTTTTGCCATCTGCATGTGATTTGAGACTTTGTTTCAGTGACTATTATTTGTGCTCCTGGGATAGTTTATTTAATCAACACTTGCTCGGGAGGATTAGCAAACCTGCGTAGTTGTGCAGTATTTCAGATTAGTAGGAAAGAGGATAGTGTAGAATATGTTGCCAGCAGTCGTCAAGTTTCCCACAATTTATAGAGTGATTCTCACAAACTCCTCGTTGACAGGACAGAGAACACAAGGGCATGCGAGCCCCCACAACCTGCAGAATGCACATTCAGATCCTGGCACCCTTATTAGCTAGGAAATGAAAACAAACACCATCCTCCATCTGGATCAAATGTCGTTACCCATAATTGTGTAGTGGGAAAAAGATGGGCAGTGAAGTGTTGCTGTTGGTTTGCTCCCATACAAAAGCTTTTCTCATTGCTTAAATAGGCAAAGTATTTCAATTGGCCCAAAAACATGAACTTTTAGTGTGTACAGAATTCCTAGAATGAAACATTCCCTACATTGTCAATAATCAAACACTATAAAGCCTTTCATTGTTCAACCATCGCGAATCTTTGATTGAAGGATCCAGATTATATGTGAAAGTAGAGGCAGTTTGTGGCCTCCATGATAGAATGATATCCGATGCGTCTTCTTTCATGACATACGGTACGTCAATCAGGAGTCTTGTACATGATTGGCTTATAAACTACAGGATCTGTCTGTCAAAGATATCACTAAATGGAATCTGAGGTCAATGATCTCAATGATTCACCTCACCAGTGTCTTTATCATCCGTGAGATAAGCTGCATAGTTACAAAATGAGTCAAAATTCCTAAAGTTCAGTCCGTTAGTACATAACAATTATGTTGTATACACAGATGTCTTAAATGTCTGTTTAAAACCAGTGAATTACAAGGAAAAGTCGCCTATAGGCCAGTTTGAATTTTCTACTTTTTCTGACTTTCAAACATCTTAAAGAGTTCTTAAACTTGGCAATAAAAATATAAATAATTACTTGGAGACACATAAGAAATTTGCTAAGATAGATCACTTAAATGGGTTGTCCACTTTAGAAAATATATTTTGCAGACAAACTATAAAGTGCAATACATGGAGGAACCCAAGTGTTAAAGGGGTTGTCACATCAACAACATACATTTCAATGAAGAGATTTTGGAATAATTATTTGTTACTCAGCTAGACGTGTTAAAAAATGTTCCTGTGCTGAGATAATCTTATAAATGTGACCCTACTATGTACTGTGTAATGGCCGTGTCTAACCACATACCATAGCTCCTGGCCAGTGGGGGGAAGAGGGAAAAGCATAAGTCACTTATGATAAGTGCATATACAGATGCATCTTTAGTCCTAGGAGTTGACTGGGCCCTCCCTCTATCGAGTCTGCACACCATCCCCGGGACTGGGTGTGTTGGGTGCTGTTGGGTATCTCGGACTTACCATCCCATTTCCCTGAGAACAGGGATACCACACTCCTGGAGTGGGTGCAGTACCCCTTGTGGCGACCAGACTGCATGGGCGCCACACATACACATACAGGTATGCATTCCAATGTATTTCTATGCTGGGGAATCCTCTGAACCGTCTATAAAAGGTAAACATTAGGCAATACTGCTGATGTAAAGATCTACCATCTACCAAGATGTAAACTGAAGCTTAAAGAAAGTCCTGGTTGGTAAGAACACTTTTTCATTTTGGTCTCATGGAGAAGCAGATATTTTAAGAGCTGGTGAAAGAACAGTTTATAAAGCACACTTGATAGACCTTCTTCATGCACATTATATTCTCAAACTTTTTAATGTCTGTATAAAACAATATGGCCTCGATTAATCAAGACTCGTGATTTTCTTGCTGATCTCGATGGGGGATTGTGTTAGTCAAACACTGCTGGTTAATTAAGAGGCCATACACCTAGCATGCCTGACAAAAGCGTGAAGTTTTATTCCAGTCAAAGGAGTACGATTGTGTGCATAGGGAACGTCACAACTTGTCACAAATTAGATGAGCTGTGGTGTCACACCCGTATCCTGTCCCAATACCATCCATTTTGGCAGAGGAAATGACAATGAAGAAATTGGCATGAAACACCAAAAGTTTAAACATTTTGAGAAAATAGCTTTGATGAATTGGGTTCTATGAATTTAAAGTGTTTTTCATAATGTGTGTTGTTCTGTTTTTCAAGTCCTATCGAAAAGCCTTTGTGAAATTGACATCAAAGCAATAAGACTAGATCATTTGCATATTTCCCAAATAGGCGTTGTGGTGTTTGAAGGGGTATTTCCATCTCCAGTATCCCATCTCAATATGTAGTAGGTGTAATAATATTGGCAAATACTTCCAATTAGAAATGTAGTATAGTTCTCCTGATTAGCTTTATCTCATGTGTAGAGCATTACAGCAGCTTAGGTATCCATGGAAATGACTACCATACTAACAGCTAACTGCCACAATATGAGTGGTTGTAACCATTGATTCCCAAGCTGCTGTAATGCCCTGCACGTGAGGTAAGAGACATTACTAATCAGGACTATACTACATTTTTATTTGGAGGCATTTGCTCTCATTATTATTATTATTACACCTACTACATATTAGGATAGGATTTTGGAGATGGAAATACCCCTTTAAGCCTTGTCAAACTCACATGCCAGACCTGGTATGTCAATATCCACAAGGAGAAACCTTAACCCTTAGATCTCAAATAAAAAAAAAATTTCAACTGCTACCAAAAACACTATAAAAAGTCACAAACCAAATCATGGTGTGTCTTAAATAATTTTCTATAGACTTTAAAGTAAGGCTGGTTGCACACTACTGTTTTTTGGCATCTGTGTGATTCCAGCTGGATGCTTCAACTGGATGCAATTCCTGTTTCCTCCTGATCCGGATGTCCACGGTTTTTCCACTGAGACCAAACATGCAACTTGGTAACATTTTTGATGTCCGAGTCAAAAACTGTGATCACCCGGATCAGGGGCACTACAGGCTACAGGTTAAATTAGATTGTTTCTCTATTGAACCCAGATCTGGGGTAATCCAGATCCCGCTGGATCTGGGTTTTTGGTCTGCGCATGCCCAAAACCAAGTGTGAAATGACTCTTCCCTCACAGGGACATGTCATTTACAATCGGATCCTGCAAAAAAAAGGTATGCAACTGTAAGGCCGGTTTCACACCACGGCAAGATCAGGTCCATGGCTGTCCGGTGTTAACCAGACAGCCCCGGACCCGATTTTGCAGTAATGCAGACCTTTTGGGCTGAATGGAGCCAGATGGCATCTATGTGCCATTCAGTTTCCATCTGTCCGGGAGGATCCGGGACAATTCAGATATTTCTCCCGGACACAAAACGTTTTTGTGTCCGGGGGAAAAATCGGACAAAATCGGATCTTCCCAGATCTGGCGCAATACGGTGCCCCCTAACATGAGGGTCTATGGCGCCAGTTCGCGCCGTCCCCGACATAAAACCGGATCCAGCAGCTGGATGCCGGGTGCTGGAGTTTATCAGCGAGCGCTGCTAAACTTCAGCACCATGAGCTGTCCCCTGCAGAGATTTCAGGACCGCGGCTGGCTCCCTGCTAGCCGCGATCTTGAAATTTCAGCAGCTGCGGCTGTGATCAGAGGAATCCGGCTGCAACCCAGACTGGAGGGCATATTTGCCCTCTGGTTCTGTTTCTAGATCGGGTTTGGGGCTGTCCGGTTTAGACCGGGCAGCCTTGGACCTGATCTTGCCGTGGTGTGAAACCGGCCTAAGCAACTGTCCGATATTATCTCTAATCCATGAGACGGATCAGTGATAATACCGCTGTGGGTGCAACCAGTTTGTCAATTGCGGAGGATTCTGGTGGAATCCAAGGAGATGCACGCTTTACCTTTAATTCTAACAAATGACAGTGTGAAACCAGCCTAACATCAGACTGCAATGTTTTTGACCTAGAAAATTAAAATGCCAAAAAAAAACACTTCAAAGTGATGTTTGGCACAAAGCCCAAGAGTGGAGAAACTAAAGACAGCCCAAAATACATGAACACAGAATCTGCTCAGCCTTTCTCCTGTGGTCTTGTTGAATATTGATACTATGTTACAGTTCTGAGCTAGAAACAAGTGCTTCATTATATGATTTTCTGGATTATCAAATGTTAGAGTAAGGAATATAAATGTTAATATTGCAATATTCAAATACTGTATGTAAGTTTCCAGGGACTTTATAATAAACTGTTAAAAGTTGTTAGTTTTGACTATTCTCAGACAAATAGATTTACAAAATTTTATTTTGAGCAGCAAATAAGCAAACAGACACAAAAGGACATATTTAATAGAAAACCGTAACATGCAGTAATCAGTATGTGGCTTCATTCTTAAAGCGTGACATCACTTTCTATAGTTACTCACTTGACACAAACTGCTGCCCAATACCCATAATTCATGCTGAATTGCGGAAAGCCCACCTCGTACTAAAGCTTATTCTAGATTTACTTAGTACTTGAGACAAATCAAGAAATCCCAGCCAGTTGGAGCACACTATACAGTCACATTATTTTTTCCTAATCCAACAAAATGGGAATACTTAGAAAAAGCATAAAGCTTGTAGTAGTTGCTAAATGCCTGCAGACTGTGCTTAGTTAGGGCCAGGATCTGGCAGTGATTATACTTGTAGAACTTCAGAGAAACTCACAGCAGGTCACATGGAGCATGTGCCTCTCCTTATGTAATAGCGTATAAATTATGGCTGTCTATGCAAAGAAATGTTGTAGCAACATGATTATTGCCACTGCAGCATGGCTCAATAAAAACAGGTCCAGACATTGTACCACTAGTTGCTAAGCATGGGTGAAAACACATGAGCATAATGCCATAGGATTATTATTTCTTTTAAAGCATATATTTCAAAGTTTCTTATTATATTTAGTTATAATCATTTTTTTTTTTAATAAGTACTATCAAGCATCATGGCCTTCTACAGATATGCTGTTAAAAATTAAGCAGAATGCTTTTAGGTATTTGCACATGTGTATATTTGTTGCAGATTTTAATAGCACCTTCCCAGCACATTTACCCCCCCCCTCTTTCAGTCATAAGTTCATATAATTGACCTCACGATCACCAAATTGTGTTTAGGTGCCAGTGTGGCGCCCCGCAACGAGTGCATCACAGGAGTGTATTGCAGCCCAGTCAGCAGCAGCATTATTCTCTGACTAAGCAATGACGGGTTAAAACTCAGAGCTCCATACCCTACAAGCACATCAGTATAGAGTGCCAATAAGGTCCTGGTGGGCGGAGTGTAGTGGTAGTGTGTAGTGGAGAAGTTAGTGCAAGAAGTCAGTAAGAACGTCTGCAATGTAGGAGAAGGAGAAAGCAGAGCGTGGCCCGGAGGAACGTAGGAGAGGGGGCTCTGCACAGTCTCGTGCAGCCCCTAGGCCACAACCACCACCGGTTGGGCGCCATTACCCGGTGCCTCAACATCCGGACTCTGAGCAACCACATGCAGGTCAAAATTCACCCATGCTCATCTACAACCGGATTACTGGTTCCGAAGCTGGAGTCGTTTATCACTGCCATGCAAACTAGGAGTGGAGGGACCGCTCTATAGGAGTACCCCACCGCCGTCGCAAACAGAGCCGTCTTGCCAGCAGAGTACCCACCAAAAGGACCCAGACTACCCCTCACACCGGAACGTAGACACCGACAGGGCAATATGAGTAGTCCCTTGTACCCGACCATGGCACTCAAAGGCGACACCGGCAACTCACCCAGAATAAGCTTAGAATGGAGGAACACCGCGGAGCTCTGAGAAACACTGGTTATTCCTAAAGTCCACCCGGTCCGTTACCCGTTAACTGTATACCATATACTGCCTGCTGGTTACAGTAAAGTACCCGTTATAGAGACTATCAGTGTCCGTGCTTTTTTCAGAACTGTCCATCTCCGCAAGTAGAAGGTAACCGCAGCTGCCTCACAACATCTTGTGCAGCTCCTGGCTCCGGGGACTCCCGCTCATCCTGTGAGGAGCGTCTCATCTTGCTGCATTCCATCCCCCGGAGGCCCAAGTAGCGCCGGTGGACTTCACCGGAACACACACAGGTGGCGTCACGACTTGAAACAACCTTTTAAATCTGTTCGGCCATTCCTTTTTGTATCTGGACCACTGGCCCCCTTACTTTGGCAGGCGCGGTTCCGTGACAGGAGGAAGAGAAACGCCTGCCCTGTGAAGTCCCGGCTACCGGTCGGTCGAGATACCATTACTAGTGATTCAAGTGGCTGACCTTTGTAGTAAAACAATGGAGCCCATTTTGCGACAAGTATTTGGGATGAGATAAATGGTACATCATTCATCCATGGCACGGGGGCGATTGTAGCATCTGCGTCCATCCATGCCACAAGGAGGAAACTGGTGGTATTACTGGACACGAGGTCACCCCAGGGCAGCAGCCACTCCAGGCAAAGTAAAACATAGTGTCAGAGCACAGCCTATTAATGACACCCAGCTGTTAAAGAAGGCGGGCTGTTCCGCACCAAAAATATGCTCCACAAGTGACTGACGCCCCCTAGAGGGCCCAGCCTCAAACTGCAGGAAGATAAAAAAAATGCAATAAACATTTTTTTGGAAAAAAAAAAGTGAGGAGTTGGTTTGACATTTTGGACCAAAATAGCGTAAGCTCGTAGCCCCTGTCACGGGCCCTCACACCTACGAGTACCTAGCCATATGTTAAACCATATGTATAATCTAAATTGAAAATTCACCGAATAGGTTACATGATTATCAGAGAAGAGAAAAAAAAAAAACATATTTAGCCACTTACAGAATATCCATTACATTTAGCAGAATGCTGTTAGCCCCATGTCTCCCAACACCGATGCGCAATCTCCTACAACCCTGGCACGGGGGCGATTGTCCTGATCAGGCTTCTGTGTTAGATTGTAGCATGATGACATTGAAGCAATGGATACTAATGATGGTGTCATGTATAGATAGGTAATAAGCCATAGGCCAATAAGCCATAAGCTTATGAGTCATAATAACTTAGAAATATAGTGGGTCGTTGTTAAGGTCACATACAGACAATGTTCACTGCATGGCGCAGCACAAAAGGACAGTGGGATGGTAAAAAGGGGAAGGAAGGCCTTAACAGTAGGGAGTGGGGGATTAGAATACGTCCTGACACTTGCCTGTGTCTGTCCCTCACTGCCCTGAAACCCTGAGGTCTTTGCCCCTGCCGCCATCATGTGCCTAGTCCCTGTCTGTCACCTAAGGTAACCCTAGCTAGTGCACTGGCCAGCAAGGGTGCTAGCCTTGCCACTGCAGATAATAAAACACAGGGATAGGTAAAGATAGAAAGGGAAAATGACAATAATGATACTTAGAATTGGCTGCAGCACTACAAGGCAGAGTAAATATTATATAAATATAAATCTGAATATTGTGACATGCATTTGTGTTCAGCCCCCCCTGACTCTTGTAGGACCACCTTTCACTGCAATTACTGCTGTGAATCTTTGGTCTTTGTAACCTAGCTCTAGCTCAGTGAAATTGGATGAAGAGCATCTGCGAGCATCAATTTTCAAGTTTTGGCACAAATTTTCAGTGAATTTTACATCAGGACTTTTGGGTGAGTAATTTAAATACATGACTATGCTTTGATCAAAGCCGTTCCATTGTAGCTCTGGCAGTATGTTTGCAATTGTTATCCTCTTGGAAAATGAACCTACCCCATAGTCTCAAATCTTTTGCAGCATCTAACAAGTTTTCTCCAGGATTGCCCTGTATTTAGCTCCATCAATCTTCCCATCAATTTTATCCAGCTTTCTTGTTTCTCCTGAAGAAAAGCATCTCCATAGAATTATGCTGCCTCCACCATATTTGACAGTGGGGATGGTGTTTAAAGAGTGATGCTGAGTGTTAGTTTTTCACCACACATTTTGTATTTAGCCTAAAAAGTTGTACTTTCATTTCATAGGACCACAGCACCTTCTTCCACATGCTACCTGTGTTCCCTACATGACTTTTTGCAAACTGCAAACAGGACTTCTTATAATTTTCTTTCAAAAATGGCTTTCTTCTTGCCACTCTTCCATAAATGCCGGATTTGTGGAGTATATGATTAATAGTTAATCATAATTAATAGTGGACAGATTCCCCTACTTAAATTGTGGATCTATGCAGCTCCTCCAGTGTTCAATTAGTGCTTTACTTTTTTGGGATGTGAGTTTAAGTTGATGGCAATATCTTGGCATGTGTGGAGTTGTGCCATACTCCTTCCATTTTTGGATTATGGATTATGGATTCAACAGTGAGATGTTCAGAGTTTCTGCTACTTTTTGGTACATAACCCTGCTTTACTCTTCTCCACAACTTTCTCCCTGATCAGTCTGGTTCGTTCCTTGGTTTCCATGATGCGTCTTGATTCCCAATGTTCTCAAGCAAACCTGTGAGGCTTCCACATAACATCTGCAGTTTTACTAAGAATAAATTACACACAGGGGGACTCAGTTCAGTTATTAGGTAAATTCAGGAGCCAAATGATCACTCAAAATTTTAATTAGGGGGTTCAGACTAAAGGGGGCACACAACAATTTTCAGATTTACATTTTTAAAACATTTAGTAAGCAATATGTTATTTCCTTTATACTTCAAAAATACTTACTACTTAGTGTTGGTGTATCATATGAAGTCCCAATAAAATTCATATAACTTTGTGGGTGTAATGTGAAAAAAAATGGAAAAGTTCATGTGGTACAATTTTCGGACTCAATTTTTTACATTCATCTGCTAATGTGATAATAATAACCAAACAACTCAAAATGTTTGAAAACACACTTCTGACATTTGAGAATAATTTTAGGTGACCAATATAGCCACACTTCTTTTTAATAACAATCATAAACTTTCCATCCATGTAGTCTTTTAGTTTCTTTATCTGTTGATGATCAACATTTTGGGCAGCATCAAACACAACCTCCCACAGACTGTTCAGAAAGGTAATCTCTCATTCAAGAAGGGCCCAGAAGTTCTTAATAGGGTTTAACTCTGAGGAACTGGGCCATATTATTCTTTCATTTTTATGACCTTAACTTATGTCCAAACAGTGGACACTTCAATGTTGCGATGGAGCATTGTGCTGCATAAAAATCAGTTTTCTTGGAACATGTAAACTTTTTCTTGTACTACTTATTAAAGGAATTGCCTTCTAAATAACGGCAGTAGGTTTGAAAGTTGATTTTGATTTCGTCTTTAATCTAAAAAGGTTAAACTAGCTCATCTTTAATAATACCTGCCCATAGCATTATCCCACCTCCACCTTGCTGGTATCTGAGTTGAAGTAGAGGTATGTATCCATTAGTAATCCAGACATGGGCCCATCCATCTGGCAATAATTATGGGCCCCACCAGGCTGAGAACTCCAGCTGCTTAGTTTTACCTTGGCTGGTAATTAAAAACAGGGCAAAGCCCATGTCTTTTTTCTATTATTTCCTTTTTCACACCACTGTATATTCATGTGTGTGAATGATAATTTGTGGAAAAGACGTACGTATAGCCGTTCAGAGATGTTCTCCATCCTATCTCACCAAACTAGAGCTATTTTACAAAGAAGAATGGGCTAAAATGTTAGCCTCTAGATGTGCAAAGCTGGAAGATACATAGCCCATCAGTCTTTCAGAAGTTATTGTAAGTGGTCCTACAAAGTATTGACTTGGGGTCATAATGTATTTCACAATTTTCAAATGTGTATTTTAAAGATATTTAAAAACCATATATAATTTCCCTTACATTTCACAAATACTTGCTACTTAGTGTTGGTCTGTTAAATAAGATTCTAATAAAAAAGCATTTAAAGTTTAACCATCATTTTAATTTATTTTTTCATACATCAAAAGTACACATACACAACTTTGTAATATATAATTCATCAGTCATTATCAAAATTCTCAATTCTGAGATCAGTGAAGACTTTCCCATTACTAAGATAGGAGATGCCAGTAGATATTGATAAGATTTTAGGTAGATAGAAGGGAGAGGAAGGGGCTGAGCTCTGCCCTAGCTCCACCTTCTGCATCTAGATCCTCCCTCATTACTTTTCATAGAATGTTATGAAGAGCAATTGCCATCTCCAATCTCAGAAATGGGAAAGTCTGTCTTTACTGAATACAGGTTTTACTTCATAATTGACCAGGAACTTCATGTTTACAGATGACCACCCTTCTTTCTGTATGGGAAAGCAATACATCTATCAGGGTGACCAAACTGTAGTCTTTGATCTATATGTGAAGGTACAATCTGCACATCAGCTCCATGCTGCTCTTAGTAAGGGTGAGGCACACGGGCGTGTGACTCGCGTGAATGCAATGCGAGAAAAACTTGCATTGCACTTGGACCAGTATCAGTAAATGATACTGGTCATATTAGTGTGTTTGCAACGCACTTAACTTGCATTATGAGGGAAATGCGAGTTCAATCACAGCATGCTGCGATTGAAAGCGATTTCCTCGCGCGAGTGGCCATTGTAAGTATATAGGTGCGAGAAAATCTTGCACCCATACAACAGACTGTGCGATTGTCGCACGCGTGTGCGTACTTACAGTGTCTTCAAACACCACTGCTGTCAAAGCAGGGGTGTTTGAAATTGCCAAGTTGCCGGCATAGTAATCTATCAGCTTTCACCGCTGTGACAACAGCCGAATGGTTAAATCAGCCGGTAAATGCTTTCCATGAAAAACACGGACTTTCAAACACAAATGGTGTTTGAAATTTGCGGTAAATGCTTTCCATGGTGCTGAAGTGATAGTGGCTGAATTTCTACAGCTGCTAACACTTCACCACCATGGAATGTACTTACTGTGAATTTCAGACACCGCTCGTGTTTGAAAGTCCGGACATTCCATCGTGCTAAAGTTTTAACTTCAGCACCATGGAAAGCATTTACCGTCTGATTTAACCAATTGGCTTTCACTGCTACTGTCACAGCAACCCGGCAAATTCAAACACCACACAGCAGCGGTGTTTGAACCAATCTGCTTTCACCGCTGCTGTCACAGCTGTGAAAGCTGATACGTTACTGTGCCAGCAACCCCGCAATTCCAAACACCACTGTTTTGACATCAGCGGTGTTTGAATACACCTGTGATTGCTGTCAGCGGGGCTGAAGCATGCTGAGGAATCCCGCCGAGCAAACTTAAAGGGTTCCTGTCACCCCCAAAACACCTCATAAGCTATTAAAAGATGCCCTAGAGCATATTCACACTTATCCTACACTCCTTTTAGCTCCTAAATGCATCTATTGAAAATGAAGATAAACGTTATTAAACTACCTCATTAGCGATGTTAATGAGTGACTATTGTATGCATAGTCACCCAGGCAGACGCTCCCTCTTGCTAATATCACGCCTCAATAGGCGTGATCTTCAACTCACATTCAAATGCGCGCCTCCCCGCTCTCCTATGACGGCCGTGCTGCAGTGTGCGGCTGTATGACGCGAATCGCGTCATTTCCGGCTTCGGGTGATGTATGTACACCCACGCCGCTTTTAGATGGAATCATTTATTTTACCACATAGTGTACAGGAAAATGGGAATAAATTTCAAATGCAGTGAAATTGCAAAAAAAGTGCAATGGCATGTTTGTTTTTTGTTTTTTTTATTCGCCATTATCCCTATATATGGTAAATCTGATATGATGGTGTGATGCCTTGGGTTGGTACAAGTTTGTAGATACCAAACATGTATACCGTTACTGGTATCGAAGTGGTGAAAAAAAATTCAGAAGTTTGAAAAAAAAAGAATTGCACTTTTTGTGCCATGTTCTGCGACCCGTAGCGTTATTATTTTTCGAGATCTGGGGCTGTGCGATGGTTTATTTTTTGCGACTTGCTGACATTTCTAATGATACCAATTTTCAGTGGATCCACTGTTTTGATGGCTCGTTATTGCATTTTATAACAATGTTTGCGGCGCCCAAAAAAATTTAATTTTGCCGTTATGACCTTTTTTTCTGTTACGCAGTTTACGGCTCTCATTGATTGTAACAACATCTGAAGCAATGGATAATGGAAGCCTGTGCTAGCAACACTGCAGAAGATATGCTATCAGTGTGTCAAGATTGGGAGAAGAGGGTTGTATTGACAATCCAACACAATGGGCAGCACTTTGAACACATTTTATAAGTGCTCATAAATTTGTATATAACTCATGAAAGAATAAAATTACGTTAAAACCAAGCACACCATTGTTTTTCTTATGAAATTATCAATAAGTCTGATGTGTCACATGACCCTTTTAAAAAAATAAAGCTGGATCCAAAATGATGCTTGACAAAGGAGAGTAACCTCTGAAACGTTGCATCACATGAGGTGGAATAAAACCGTCCTGGAGTGCTGCCTGTTTTTCTGGATGGATCCAAAATGGCCGACTTCAAAATTACCACCATGATCACTACCCATCTTGAAAGGTTTTCCCCCTCCCATATACTAATGTGCCACAAACAGGAAGTTGATATCACCAACCATTGCCATTTTATTTAGGTGCATCCATATAAATGGCCCACCCTGTACTACTCAGTTTTACTAGGCCCTGGATTAATTTGTATCTTTAGCATTAATTTTAGCTTCACAATTCTGTGCTTAGCAATTTCATATATTACCATTTATAGAGGAAGTAGCTTTATTTTTTCTGGTACATAGGTGCAAATCTCCATGCCCACAATTGTTCAGGTAAATTATAAAAATTTAGACTGCCATCAGGCACCACCAGGGCTGGGCTGGCAATTGAATAAAGGATGGAGAAAAGTTTAGGTCCTAAGACCTTGAGGGACATGAACAGAGAGAGGGTGGCATGAGGAGGTAGTATGGGAATGTCCAAATATTCACCACCAGTGTAAACCAATTCCAAACTGGATATTATAGGAGAGTGAAGGGAAAGAAAGGACCACACAGAAGGAAAGGGGCAGCCAGAATTGGACACAAAAGGTAAATTAATGGATAATGGGGGGTGGGGGTGAGAAAGAGCTTACGAAGCTTTGTTTTCAATATTTCTGTATACTAGTTTAATTATGTGGACACCAAATTCAACCAGGAAAAATAATAAAACCATACTAAGTGTGAGCTATCGCCAATCCAGAAGTCTCCCAAATCTCCCACTGGCGGCTGACTCGTTCTTTTTGCTTTATCGGGTGAACCAAACAATGTTCATGTAGATAATGTGAGTTTATCCTACCAATGAGTTCCTCCTGTGTGGGGGTAGAAGCTTCCGTCCATTGCCTTGCCAAGCTCTGACGAGCCGCTATCAAAACATGGGTTATCACTGGAACTAAGTTTGGGAGAAGAAGGTCCAACCCAATATTTAAAGACTGCCAAGGGCCCCTCTAGAGTTAAAGGGAAACCTATCTAGGTCCTAATTAAGTCTGCCATTCAATTCCAGAATTCTCCTATCTTGGGGCACCACCACCACACATGACCCACATCCCTTTTTTTACCACATCCCTTTTAGCATAATGGGGAATATGATCTGTTAAATTTGGAAATTTTATAAGAGGTCAGATACCAGTTCATATGTATTTTCTTTAGTTGTTCTAGATGGAGGAGTGTCTTTGAGTATATGTGGCAGCAGTCCACCAGTGTTCGGGGGTGGATGAGAAAGAGAATGCCTCCTCTCAGACATTTATATAAGGGAGCTTGACCGACTCTGCTGGCGAATTAAAAGTCCTATAGAACAGAGACAATCCATGTTCATTGGGGTATTTTACTTTAAAGTATTTCTGCATCATGTCTGATAGGTCAAGGCTCCACCAAGCTGGAAATGTGCATGCCTGGATAAAATGACGAATTTGGAGGTACTGATAAAAGCACCCCCCCTGCTATGCCACTGAGTGGAGCCCTGCTGTTTTCACACAGAAATTAGCTTCATAAAGTTCTACTTACAAGCTTCAGCGCTGCCGTCACCATACTTTCGGAGTTCTGGGCCCGCTCATGAACATCACTGCTTCCCTCTCTTGGTTGATTAAAGTCAGATTTAGCCCCGCCGACTCTTTCTGCCAGCGTCTGTGATTCGTTGATTGGGGGATGAATGAACAATGTTAAATTTGGCCCGAATTTGAAATTGGCGAACATGTTCGAGCAATGTTCGCTCATCACTAGTTGGGAGCTGACAATCTTTTATACAATATTCCTTAGTCTACATGTCTTTAATGAAGATCTTTAGCCATGTAATTGTTGTTTTTCAGCTTTTTTTTTTACCTCTCGGTGCCAAAAATATAAATTATTGGATACCAGCTAGTGGCTCTTTAAGATTCCTTACAGATAAAAAAAATCACAGAAAGGAAAGCCTTTTTCTGAGTGAATTATCAATGTAGGTTAGATTGTGGGACTGATGGACACAGAAGTACAGTAAACTACATTTTTGAGTCCATTTGAACTGATGTACATTTTTGTGAATTCTGTTCATGCAAAGTTTGGTTTACTTATCTCTAATTAGATATACATTTTTCACATAGGTAAAAAATATGTCGCAAAATGTAAAATTTTCAGGAAAATCTCCATTAAAGTGGACCTGTCACTCCCTGGTGCTTGGCAAACTGAATGCAGCATGTCTGCTGCATTCGGAGAAGGGGTCCCCATGTCTCTAGCCCCCCTGCAGGCTTTAAAAGAGACTTTAGAAACCTTACAGTTAAGAGGTTCCCTGGGTTGGATCTTATTAAGAAGTCCTCGCCGCTGGCACAGTGCTCCCTGCCTCCTCCTTGTGTATTCAGCTCCATCTATGTGTCTGCTGCCGGTGCCGCCTCCTCTTCCGCTGGGTCTGCCCTCCTCTTCTCCTGCTCTGTGTCAATCACTCTGCCGCACAGCACTTGGTGTGAGCGGCTGTAAAGCTGTTGGCGTGACGTCAGCGGCAGATCGCGCCCTGCAGTATGAATAAAGCATAAACAGGGCGGGATCTGCTGCTGACATCATGCAATGCGCCTTACAGTCACTCACACCAAGCGCTGTGTGGCAGAGTGATTTACACAGAGCAGGAGGAGAGCAGACCCAGCAGAAGAGGAGGCAGCACAGACACAGAGGGGGCGGAACACACAAGGAGGAGGCAGGAAGGATTGTGCAGCAGCAAAGACCTCTTAATCAGATCCAACCCAGATGACCTCTTAACTGTAAGGTTTCTAAAGTCTTTTTTAACCCCTTAAGGACCGAAGCCTCATTTTGCAATTCTGACCAGTGTCACTTTATGAGTTAATAACTCTGGAAAGCTTCACATATCCCAGTGATTTCAAGAATGTTTTTTCATGACGTATTGGACTTCATGTTAGTGGTAAATTTAGGATGATATTTTATGTATTTCTTTGACCAAAGAGAGTGTTTATGTGGCACCCTTATGGTTCGGTTGCCACAGGAACACCTGGTGTGGGTAGGGATTTCCACATCAGGTAAACTTACACTCAACACCTTCCACCCCAGATCTGAAGTGGGAGATCTACTTGCCGACTTCAGGCAAAGTCCCCTATAAATTCAGGCCCGGGGCAGAGCTAGGCAGTTCAGTACAGAGCAGTACTGAGGAAGACACCTGGTGAATGGAGCCACGCTAGGCCCGTGCCAGGGGGAAAGCCTAGCCAGTGTGAAAGACCCAAGAGTGAGGGTCGGAGGCAAGGCGAACGAGACAGGAGGAAGAGGAACCAGGCCGGTTCACCCCAGAGGAGCAACAGAAGCAACCCGGATACCGTAATCTGAGTCTGCACTGGTCCAGTCAGCCCAGCAGAGAGGACCGGAGGCCCAGGAAAACTTCAGTCTCCTGGCGCACGGTGCACCACTTGAAGCACAGCCACCAACAGAGCCAGGGGCCGCAGTGAAAATAGAGGTGCACATCTGCAGGGCTCTCATCGCCTGTTATACAAGTGAGGGACACATGAGAAGTAGATCAGAGCCAGGTTTCAGGCAGGCCAGGACTAGAGAACACACACAGCAACAAGGAGGCCTCACAACTCATCGGGTGTGGAAATCCTGAACTGCCACCCAACCACCTGTACTGTACCCTGGATATTACCTTGCAACATCAACAGTAAAAGGTATGGAAACAAACTCACAGCGTGTGTGTGTCTGTTATTGCAGCCCCTGATCCTGCCCTCATCATAGACTGTTTGCTGGCACCTCTACCTGCAGAGCTGCCTCCCTGTGTAAATCCTTATTCTCCACAACTCTCCTGGGGATCCCGCACCACTTACAGGGAGTGTTACCAACTAGCTGCATCCTCATCACCCCGGAGGTCAGCAAACAGTGCCGGTACTATTACTGGAAGCCGTAGGTGGTGTCACGAACACTTTTATTTTATCCCTTTTTCAGAAACCACTAGGGCCACGAAATCCGTGATATCCCTGTGAACTACAGCCCGGGACCGGATACCCTACAGCCCTGGGGTGGGTCATTTATACGCAGTGACAGTTTAAAGCCATGACGGGTATAGCCGTCATTGGTCATTAAGGAATTAAAGCCTTGAGAGGGGCTGGAGACATGGGGGGTCCCTTCCCTAAATGCTGCAGACACGTTGCATTCAGTGCTGCATTTAGTCTGCCAAGCACCAGGGGGGTGACAGGTCCTCTTTAACATATGCATTTCACATATGTGGGTTTTGCCACCGCTTTTTTGAACTCATTCTTTAAAAGATGCTACTTATTCTTCTACATAAACAGGACAGAAACCAGATCTTTCAAACGGAGTCTGAGATAATTGTCCAGAAAGCTTAATGGGAACAGCAGTTTGGTTTAGTCATTTCTAAACACATTCAGCTGGACAAATTATTATTTAATACCTTTAAGAAAACATTTCTGCTTTATACGGAGACACATTAGAAGACAGGAGGCATCTTACAATGCCTAGAAAAAGCTTTTGGTTCTTAATGTTGGTTATTATCATTGTGCTGATAAACAAACATATATGTGGTATACTATCAGGCAGAAGTTCTTCGAGGATGTTTACATAAACTATTATTATTCCAGATATGGCTGTTTGCCTACAGCTGTGTGAGGTTTTTCAGCAGGACCTTAACACTTCCAAACAGATGTTTGAAAAATGACTTTAAGAAATCCAATATGTGTACAACTGCCCATATTTTTGCTACAGATGTCAAACATATCGACATGTTAAATAAGGAAGGTGTTGCAAAGTTTTTCCGCCAAGCCAGCTAGAAAATGAAAATTAATTTAAATCCTGTGACCATTGTATATTTCTACTTGTTTTGTAAATCTTTCGGGAGCTTCTATGTTCCTGTAAGGGCAGCAGATGGATGTATAATAACCAGGCAAAATACTCTCTATTCCCAACAATGAAGTGAAGTCTTCTTTTAAAACACCCATAGGACAACATAAAATCTACTGAGGGGTTGAATAGTCCTATGACAGGAATAACGGGAATAACGTGGATGGACACATGGGATAATTAAAAAAGTTTCAGATAACAATTGTTAAAACAGCAAGGATACATTGGTTTTCACACCATTTTAACCTGCAACTTACTAAACAGGAAACATTTATATATTATTTGTGAAGAATGGGGCAAAAAAAGTCCCCATTTCATATACTAGTGCATCACAATGAATTACACTCCCTGACAGAAGTTATGTCGCTTATCCATGTTATGTAAATAAAAGCTTACAACCTGACGTTAAATTCATCCGTTGGTTGTATAAATTACTCTTTTGAAAGCTAAAACCCTCCGAAATGTGGTTTAGGTAAAGAAAATAAATTGGCATCAATGCTGAAATATTGATAATTTAATGTACACAGAATGGTCAGAGATTTTGGCAAGACAAAAGTTTTGTCGCCCACAGAAAGTAATGTGATATTCAAACAAATAGTTAACTTAAAATACAAATATACAGTTAGGGCCAGAAATATTTGGACAGTGACACAATTTTGGTGAGTTGGGCTCTGCATGCCACCACATTGGATTTGAAATGAAACCTCTACAACAGAATTCAAGTGCAGATTGTAACGTTTAATTTGAAGGGTTGAACAAAAATATCTGATAGAAAATGTAGGAATTGTACACATTTCTTTACAAACACTCCACATTTTAGGAGGTCAAAAGTAATTGGACAAATAAACATAACCCAAACAAAATATTTTTATTTTCAATATTTTGTTGCGAATGCTTTGGAGGCAATCACTGCCTTAAGTCTGGAACCCATGGACATCACCAAACGCTGGGTTTCCTCCTTCTTAATGCTTTGCCAGGCCTTTACAGCCGCAGCCTTCAGGTCTTGCTTGTTTGTGGGTCTTTCCGTCTTAAGTCTGGATTTCAGCAAGTGAAATGCATGCTCAATTGGGTTAAGATCTGGTGATTAACTTGGCCATTGCAGAATGTTCCACTTTTTTGCACTCATGAACTCCTGGGTAGCTTTGGCTGTATGCTTGGGGTCATTGTCCATCTGTACTATGAAGCGCCGTCCAATCAACTTTGCAGCATTTGGCTGAATCTGGGCTGAAAGTATATCCCGGTACACTTCAGAATTCATCCGGCTACTCTTGTCTGCTGTTATGTCATCAATAAACACAAGTGACCCAGTGCCATTGAAAGCCATGCATGCCCATGCCATCACGTTGCCTCCACCATGTTTTACAGAGGATGTGGTGTGCCTTGGATCATGTGCCGTTCCCTTTCTTCTCCAAACTTTTTTCTTCCCATCATTCTGGTACAGGTTGATCTTTGTCTCATCTGTCCATAGAATACTTTTCCAGAACTGAGCTGGCTTCTTGAGGTGTTTTTCAGCAAATTTAACTCTGCCCTGTCTATTTTTGGAATTGATGAATGGTTTGCATCTAGATGTGAACCCTTTGTATTTACTGTCATGGAGTCTTCTCTTTACTGTTGACTTAGAGACAGATACATCTACTTCACTGAGAGTGTTCTGGACTTCAGTTGATGTTGTGAACGGGTTCTTCTTCACCAAATAAAGTATGCGGCGATCATCCACCACTGTTGTCATCCGTGGACGCCAAGGCCTTTTAGAGTTCCCAAGCTCACCAGTCAATTCCTTTTTTCTCAGAATGTACCCAACTGTTGATTTTGCTACTCCAAGCATGTCTGCTATCTCTCTGATGGATTTTTTTTTTTTTTTCAGCCTCAGGATGTTCTGCTTCACCTCAATTGAGAGTTCCTTTGACCGCATGTTGTCTGGTCACAGCAACAGCTTCCAAATGAAAAACCACACACCTGGAATCCACCCCTGACCTTTTAACTACTTCATTGATTACAGGTTAACGAGGGAGACGCCTTCAGAGTTAATTGCAGCCCTTAGAGTCCATTGTCCAATTACTTTTGGTCCCTTGAAAAAGAGGAGGCTATGCATTACAGAGCTATAATTCCTAAACCCTTTCTCCGATTTGGATGTGGAAACTCTCATATTGCAGCTGGGAGTGTGCACTTTCAGCCCATATTATATATAGAATTGTATTTCTGAACATGTTTTTGTAAACAGCTAAAATAACAAAACTTGTGTCACTGTCCAAATATTTCTGGCCCTAACTGTATGTTGCATAACATTGGTGAATGAAGTTGTGGTGCTATTAGAGTCATATTTAATATTTTGTGTGACTTCCATGAGCTTGAAGGACTGCATCCATGCGGTTCAACAATAATTCATACAATTTATTAATGAAGTCATCAGGAATACCAAAGAATGCAGTCTTACATGCCTCCCAGAGTTCATCTAGATGCTTTGGCTTTCTCTTTCAAGCTTCCTCTCTCATCCTACCCCAAACATGCTCACTGATGTTCATGTGTGGTGACTGGGCTGGCCAGTCCATGAGCACCTTGATCTTTTTTGCCTGGAGGAACTTTGTTGTACAGATGGATGGATGAGATGGAGCATGATCCTGCTGCAGAATTTGACCCTTTTTATGATTTGGAATATAAGAGGTAGTTAATACTTCTTGATATTTTAGGCTATTGATATTGCCTTCCACCTTGCAAATGTTTCGCACACCCCCATACTGAATGTAACCCCAGACTATGATCTTTCCACCACCAAATTTAACTGTTTTGTGGGTGTATTTTGGATCTATACGGGCTCCAGTAGGTCTCCTGCAGTATTTGTGGCGGCTGTGGTGTAATTCTACTGAAGATTCATCAGAGAAATCCACCTTCTGCCACTTTTCCAGCAATTTTCCAGAGTCCATCTGTTTAGCAGGCTGTGGGACTTTGCAAATGCCACACGGCTTTTTATTTGCATTTTGTTTAGTGCTGGCTTCTGGGCACTGATTCGACCATGGAGGCCATTTTGAGACAGAATCCTACAAACTGTTCTAGTTGACACAGGACTTGAGATGACCAGGCCTGTTGCAGCTCGGCTGCAGTGGAAGAGGGGCTTGCTTTGGATTTTCTAACCAACAAACGTTCCTCCTGAGCAGTTGTCTTGTGGGGTCTGCTGGACCTGGGTTTGTCAAACACATCTCCAGCCTCTTCAAATCTTTTTTAAATTCTTTGTACTTGATGCTGACACACATTAAAGGTTCCAGCCACCTCTGCAGTGGATCTGGTCTTCAGCCTCTTGATAATCAAGGCTTTGGTCGCAGATTAGATTTTTGGCATGTTGTCAGAGCTCAAGTTGCAGTTGAAGTGAAGCTCTGGGGTGCTGGGTTTCTTTTTAGACACACCCACTAATTAACCGATCGTTTAATGAGCACAGGTGAGGATGTATACTATTATATGACCAGGCGACAAAACGTTTGTCTTGATAAAATCTGACCATTCTGTGTTAATTAAATGATCAATATTTCAGCATTGATGCCAATTTATTTTCTTAACCTAAACCACATTTCGGAGGGTTTCAGCTTTCAAAAGGGTAATTTATACAACCAATGGATGAATTTATTGTCAGGTTATAAGCTTTTATTTACATAACATGGATAAGCGACATAACTTCTGTCAGAGAGTGTAGAATACTATAAAAAACAATGTAATATTGCCATATTTCAGGGAGTTTCTGGGAGCCATGACACATCTTGACTATTAAATCAATATTATATTCACCCTTTGATGTCTTGTGGAATACGGCAGCACAGTTTTTAACCCTTCATCTCTCTACTTTAATTTTCTGAAATAATGACTTTTGGGTTTTCATTGGCTGTAACCCATAATCATCAACATTAACAGAAATAAACATGTGAAATAGATCACTCTGTGTGTAATAACTCTATATAATATACCGTATATACTCGTGTATAAGCCGACCCGTGTATAAGCCGACCCCCCTACTTTTGCCCCCAAAACCTGGGAAAACCTATTGACTCGTGTATAAGCCGAGGGTGGACCCCAGCACAAGTATACAGCCCCCAGCAGTGTGGTATACAGCAGCCTCCCCAGTGGTAGTATACAGCTGCAGCCCCAGTGGTAGTATACAGCAGCAGCCCCATTGGTAGTATACAGCAGCCCCAGTGGTAGTATAGAGCAGCAGCCCCATTGGTAGTATACAGCAGCAGCCCCAGTGGAGGCATACAGCAGCAGCCCCAGTGGTAGTATACAGCAGCCCCAGAGGTATATACAGCAGCCCCAGTGGTAGTATACAGCAGCCTGAGAGGTATATACAGCAGCCCCAGTGGTAGTATACAGCAGCAGCCCCATTGGTAGTATACAGCAGCCCCAGTGGTAGTATACAGCAGCAGCCCCATTGGTAGTATACAGCAGCAGCCCCAGTGGTAGTATACAGCAGCCCCATTGGTAGTATACAGCAGCCCCAGTGGTAGTATACAGCAGCAGCCCCATTGGTAGTATACAGCAGCAGCCCCAGTGGTAGTATACAGCAGCCCCATTGGTAGTATACAGCAGCCCCAGTGGTAGTATACAGCAGCAGCCCCATTGGTAGTATACAGTAGCAGCCCCAGTGGTATATACAAGCCCCCCCCATCAGTATACAGGACCCCCCACCTTGTGCAGCCAGCCTGTAAAGGAAGAGATTAGTATACTTATCCCCGCCGCTGTCCCGCCGCCATCGCTCTCCTCCGTCTTCATCCAGCGTCTTCCGGCTTCCTCCTCTGGCGCGCAGACAATGACATCATTGCCTGCGCCGACCAGAGGAAGCCGGAAGAAGATGGATGAGGCCGGAGAAGCGCGATGGCGGCGGCGGGACAGCGGGACAGCGGCAGGGATAAGTATACTAATCTCTTCCTTTACAGGTTGACTGCACAAGGCAAGGGGGCCTGTATACTGATGGGGGGGGCCTGTATACTGTATACACTGTATACAGTGTATACAGTATACAGTGACTCGCGTATAAGCCGAAGGGGGGACTTTTCAGCCCAATTTTTGGGCTGAAAAACTCGGCTTATACACGAGTATATACGGTGTGTGTTTCACTTCAGGTATTGAATTACTGAGATAGGCTAGGGTCACATCTGCGTTTCTATATTTTAAACCTGATCTGGTTTTGAACTTTCAAAAAGCTCAAAACCGGAGCAGGAACCGCTCCACATAGCAGCCCATTATGGTAACCGGATTGCACTACATGCAATCCTGTTACCGACTCTGGATCTGCAGCCTGCGCTAAAAATCATGCAGGCTGCAGTTTTCGGAGCGGTTCTGTGACCCGCAATGCGGTAACCGCATTGCTCAGGATGTGTAATCCTGAACAATGCGGTTATCGTATACTTTGTTCATCCCTGCTGCAGCAGGGATGAAAAAAGTGTTACCTGTTTAATAAAACATTAATTATTAATATTATCTGTGGGCAACATGTCTCTAGGGAGTGCCTACATCCCTAGAGACATGCTGCCCACTCCTGTGGGCATGTCAGGGGTTAATAACCCATTTACAGTATAGCCGACTTTTGTCGGCTTTGTACAATTTTATCAATGAAGCCGCGGCTCCTGACAGTT
Source organism: Allobates femoralis (assembly GCA_033576535.1). Taxonomy (NCBI): domain Eukaryota; kingdom Metazoa; phylum Chordata; class Amphibia; order Anura; family Aromobatidae; genus Allobates; species Allobates femoralis. The sequence continues at coordinate 189,638,989 of JARQOC010000004.1, forward strand.
GCGCAGATACTGTATGTAATGTATGTATAGTATCTGCTGCTGTCCAGGATCCTGTAAGCAGTTACAGTAGATCTATGGGCAGCGCAACGCCATAGACCTAATGTTATAGGTTTCAGGACCAAGGACAGTGGCAGTGATATCGCTGTGTGTGAAAAGCAGCAGCGTTCAGGCCCCTGCTGCAAGGTCGCTGATTGTTACACAACCATTAGGACCATTTTTTGCTCGTTGGTCTCCCGCTGTGCAGCACACATCGGCCAGTTCCAAGAATGCAGGGAGCCGGCGCCGTCAGCGGCACTGCCACCAACCGCAGCCACAGACTACATATCCCTGCGTGCACTACGCGACCAGGTACACAGCACGCCCAATGTGTAACCAGGGTACACATCGGGTACCTGAGCACAGCGCTGTCCTAGTTATCCGCTGTGTAGCCTGGTTACCAGCCTGTAAGCGGGAGAAAGCTGGTAACCAAGGTACACTGTGGGTAACTAGGACAGCACTGTTTGCTTTGCTTGTACAGGCTTTACCCTTCCCCTCTCTATCACTCACAGAATGCAAAGCATTAGTCCTGCCTTCAGATCCACATCACTGCAGCACAGACAGAGAGAGGGTGGATCCTCGAGGCTGCAAAACAACACGTCCTGGTGACAAAAGAATATAGCCCCTGCTAATTATAATGCCTAATGAGTGAGTATTAAAACGTTTTTATGTACTTTCACAGGACGCTTTTAGGTGACAAAAGAAGTGTGAGATTAGTGATGGGATGCTGCAGGGACTTGTTTTGCTAGCTTAGGAGTCGTTCTGGAGGTGACAGGATCCCTTTAAATTTAAAAAGCAATATAATACTCCAATTTGGTCTCCCTAAATATTTTATTTTAATCTATGCCCCTCCTCTTAAATTTTTGTCTTCCTTATTTTTTTCCAGGGGAAATATATGTAGTATGGTGATTTGTTTGACCAAGACTTTACTTTTGAAATTACTTCCTTATTTTTTATTATGGATGATCATTTTGTATTCTTGAAATAAAGGGTTACTTTCATTATTGATAAAAACTGAATATTTTAATATTCATGTGTTTATTCTGCATATGTATTGATATGATACACTATATCAATCTTTGATCTGTAAGCAGCCAGAGACCTGACCTGCCCCTGCTTTAATCTAGCACTGTAAATTTACAATGGTGCTTGTCTGCGGGATTAATGCACCTGACCAAGTGCTATATTTATAGAGCTATGTCATTATCAGGTTAATATTAATAGAATTCATTAACATTCTCTGATATCCGCTATGTTAAATATAACTTTTGAACAAAAGGAAAACAATTAAAAGCCCCAATGGTTCTGGTTTCCTACTTAGAACAGTTTAGAATAATGAAATGCTATCTTTGATGACATTCTGTGTCCTCTACATTTATCTTACAGTTTAGTGAAGATATGTCATGCTTCAGTGTGATCATTTCATTCTGCAGCACTTTTCACAGTTAGTACTCATGAAAATAATATTTACAGAAGACGTTTATCTGTGCGTCATGCCATGCACTGCAGGAAACCACCGAACAACACTCCACCATGTTCATGCAATGTGGACAGTAAGTGCAAGAAAGCACAATAATCATTAACCTCATCCTGACAAAAGCTGTCAGTACTCTGAGAATAAACAGGAAAGAGGAGACGACAGCCGCTGTGGTTGTAGCATTTCAGTCCTTCCATCATTTTTTATGAGATGGACTATCTTTAAAATAAGCAGCACCAAACCTTACAGTTTTGAGTATCTAGTTCACGATTCAGCAATATTGGCATTGCTCATGCCGGTCTTCTTGAAGGGATGTACAGGAGTCAGAGGGGACTGATTAAGGCTGGTTTCACACTAGCATATCTTGGCATCTGGGGGCATGCAGGTAAAGCGTGCATGCTGCCAGATTCCCCCGCAATGATAAACTGTATGCTCCTGCACCCCGTGCGGGACTATCTGCTTTCAGATTTTACAGGTATGTGGTGGTTGCTAAATGACGTGCCACATAGGGGGCATGTAATTTAGGAATGCGTTTTGCTCTAGCGCAGAATATTGAACACAGACAGGAAATCCGGATCCTCCGGGATCTGGAGTCCAGAGTAATCCATGACTCACAGACCCCCATTCTGGTTTTAGCTAGGTGTTCACATTTTTTTTCTCGGAGACCAAATGTAACAAGATGCAGATTTGGTCTCCATGAAAAAACTGTGTATGCCCGGCTCCAGGGTGAACCGTACAGATTTGGATGTGACTCCGGACCCATTGAAAGTCAGTGGGGCCGAAAACTGATGTACATACATCATGAATATACATCTTAAATGTCCCGTAGCAGCATCAGCAAACTGCTGTGCTTCTCTTTGTGGCATACCAGGGGTTAAGTGCCACAGAAATAACAGCAAGGGTTAACTCCCCACACAACACCTGACACTACACTAGCACCTCTAGGCCAGAAGTGGGAGCTAAAGCAGCTCCCTTATATATTCTGATGTCAAGAGGAAGTAGTTAGTTCAGTTCCTGGGAGAACTTAGAAAGAGAGACTGTAGTGTAAAGTGGCTGTATCAGGCTTCTCTACAGTCTGCTCTTCCATTCTAGGGCTAGCCAGGGTCTGAGGGAAGGAATAAGAGAAACAGGAGAATACATCTGGGAAAATGAGTTACCTCATAACTCTCCCCAGAGGAGCACACAGACTGGATACCGGATCCGAATCTGTGACTGAAACACGCAGCACAGAAAACACCAGGATAGTGGAGGTTGTAGATCTACACTGTACCTCAGCGAAGCAACATGGCGGGGTTAGAAGCACATGGAAAGACTCAAGTTGCCTAGCAAAGGGGGTACCTGTGAGGAGAGACAGTGCCAGCAGCTCAGCTTAAGCAGCAGCAGGGCCACACACACAGCGCAGCAATGGGAAGCTGAGGACCCGGTCAGGGTGGGAGCAACCCGGCCCCGGTACAGACTCCGTGGACAGTACTCTGCTACCAAAATCTGCCGTAAAGCCTTGGAAAGCCGTGAGTGTGTGTGATCCTTATACTCAAGCCCTACTTTCTCTCACAAGCAGCCATCGCCTCCACTATCATCCCTATCCTGCAACATCCATAACTTCAATCATAGACTTTAACTATCACTGCCCTGGGGAACCAGGCTCTACCTGCGGAGAGCCATTACATCTCCAGTTGCTGAACATCATCCCTGGAGGTTCTGCAGCAGCGGTGGTCACCCTGAACACAACCTGTGGGCGGCGTCACAACAAACTCCCCTGTAAATATTCCCCCCTATTACTTGTGGGCTCGGGACACTGTCCGGACCAAGATCTCCATGATAACCCCAGCAGTACCCCGGTCTGGTACCGAGTACCCCGGTCCGATACCGAGTACCCCGTCCCAGTGGGCTCCGCAACTTGGTGTCACGAACAGGATCTACTGTGCCTGGTAAACCGGGCAGTGTGTGCCATGATTTGTGTGAAAAACTGTTTTCAAACGGCGCCACAAGAACTGTAATTTTTAAATTCCGCCATTGAAAAGCATGCGACGCACGGGAAGAAAGGGGGAGTGTTATTGTGGGCGGTACCCTGCAGAGGTGCGAAGCAAGCCTCCTCCCTGGTGCGGACGACATCTGGCAGGGAAGAGTATCCCTGGTGCACCGCGGAACCTTCAAGAGACATCCAGACGGAAGCGGAAGACAGGAGGGCCGACCTTAACTTAAGGGGCACAGGATGTCGCAACCGGAAGAACCAGCGGCGCCGAGCAGCGGCAGAGGAGCCGGCGGAGCTGCAGCGCTGGATAACAGAGAAGCACCTGGCAGTGCAGCGGCACAAGGAGCAGCACCAATCATGCCATTCCTGATGCCGTATACTCCGGGAGCAATGTGGCTGCCCCAATACTCCGGTGAGCCTAACACTCTTAATGACTTTATTACTAAGATAAAAGCTTACTATATGATGTACCCCCTGACTGAAGCCCAGCGTGTTGGAACGATTAGTGGACAATTAACTGGCAATGCGCGGCGGGAGGTAGCGCCCTGGCCGGACACAAATAAAGACACTGTAGAGCATCTTGTAGCTGGACTAAAGGCAGCATTTGAATCCAGTGATGACACCCGGGCAAAAATGAGGTTCTTTGGATGTCAGCAAAAGCTGAAGGAGAGTGCCAGAGACTATGCCTTAAACTTGCAGGAAGCACTCAAAGCACTTAAACTAGCAGAACCTGCCTTAGCCCCGGGAGCTGATGAAATGCTGATTGACCAGTTTATAGAGGGTCTCCTATCCCCTTCTCACAGAGGACAGCTGAGTATGATGATTATTCAGTATCCTGAAATTACATCTGCTGAGTTAAAAGATAAAGCCATCCGTCTTCAGCAGATAGAGGAGCCCCGGGATCTGAACTTCACCAAAGGCCCCACAGCAGAACCCCAGCAGCCAGGAGCAACAGCGACATCGGCCATGTCAGAGACTGCTGCTGAAAACAGAGAGCCTATCTCTAATGAGGCTCTAAACCAAAAGCTAGATGCCCTGACAGACACTGTTATTTCCATGTCTAAAGTCATCAAGGAGCTGCGAGGATCCAAGCCTGAACCCAAGATCGAGTTGGCGACCAGCAAGGAGGATGTCCCGTGGATGAGGCCCAGGAGGTATCAAGCGATGAGAGGACGACCCAGTGACCGCTATCAACCGGATGGACAGCCCATGTGCCGCTGTTGTCAGAAATCAGGTCACTTTGCCCGGGAATGTGCTTTAAACAAGGATTCCCTGGGCAGGTGGGCCTCCGCTCAGGAGTAAACTCTCAAGGTCCTTCAGCCTTGTATGACAGATTCGTGGGTTGACGCCCGGTCATCCCTATCGTGTTGGATGGCATTCTCTTCAGTGCCTTGTTGGATACCGGGTCCCAGATAACATCAATTCCACACGTTCTATACAAAAGTTACTGGGCTGATGCAGACATTAATAGTGGTCCATCTGACATTGTAATGAACTTATGGGCTAGTAATGGTCAACTAATACCACAGGTTGGGTTCAGACAGATGACTATTCAGATTAGGAAGGTAGAATTGCAGAACAGGGTATTATTATTATAGATGTTAACCAGCGAGATCATGAACCAGTAATGTTACTAGGAATGAATGTAATTGAAAAGTGTTTTTCTGATGTAATTACTGTCTTACAGCAGATCGCCGAGACTGCCAGAACCAGACAGCAGAGGCTTCTGCACAAAGAAATCAAAGACCCGATAAGGAAACAACAGGTAGAAATATCAGGAGGTGAAATCGGCAGTGTACGAGTAAGTGATCCAATACCCATTGTAATACCTCCCAAAACTGAAATGTTGGTCTGGTGTCTGGAGCCGCAATAGGCATTAAAGGGCAAGACTATCAAGCCCTGATAGAACCTGTGTACTCAGACAGTAGACCCACTATACTGACAGCCAAAAGAGTAGTTGAGGTACACCGGGGAAGAGTGCCATTACGCCTTCTAAATTGCGGGGAAGATTAGATCACATTACCAAAGTATGCTACCATGGCTAAATTGTTCATGGTTGATAACAATGCCATCACAGCGAGCCCTTCAACCCGTCAAGTCAGACGGATGACAATGGCTCAAGGGAAAAGCTGGAGGATGGTGCCAAAAGCTACATGTGGGTACCAGTTCTACACCTTCCCATCAAAAGCATGGAGTATATCGGGTAGTAAAAGAATATGAGCAGATATTCAGCCAACACCTGTTAGACTTTGGGCAAATTAAAGGGTAGAGCACACTATATCCGCAGGTAACCACCAGCCTATAAAAGAGAGGTATAGACCATTACCACCCACTCACTATTAAACCACCAAAGACATGCTCAAAGATATTAAAACTGTAGGGGTAGTAAGAGACAGTTGTAGTCCCTGGGCAGCACCTTTAGTGTTGGTTAGAAAGAAAGACGGGAGCATGAGAATGAGCGTAGATTACCGGCAGATCAACCGCATCACACATAAGGACGCATACCCATTACCTAGGATTGAGGAGTCTTTAGCTGCATTAAAATCTGCTAATTACTTTTCTACTCTTGATCTGACTAGTAGGTACTGGCAAGTTCCTGTGGCAGAGGCCGACAGGGAGAAGACAGCGTTTACTACGCCGATGGGCATCTGTGAGTTCAATTGTATGCCGCTTGGACTCAGCAACGCACTCGGTACCTATCAACACCTGATGGAGACCTGCCTAGGACATAAGAACTTTGAAACTGTCCTCCTGTACCTAGATGAAGTCATAGTCTACTCCAAAACGTATGAGTAACATCTACAAGACCTGGCAGAAGTGTTTGAGGCCTTATCCGGATACGGCATGAAAATCAAGCCATCCAAGTGCCACCTTGTCAAGCCAAAGGTACAGTACCTGGGACACGTCGTGAGTTAAGAGGGAGTAGTACCGGATCCTGATAATGCCACCATGATAAGGGATTGGCCAAGACGTACTAATGTGAAAGAAGTGAGGCAATTCCTGGGCCTGGTAGGCTATTACTGAAGATTTATCAGAGGGTTCACGAAGATAGCAGCTCCCCTGCAAGACATCCTGGTAGGACAATCAAAAAGGTCTTCAACCCATAATCCTCCTTTCCAGTGGAGTGAAGAGAGGGAAGACTCCTTCAACAAGCTGAAGTGTGCGCTGACAGGAGAAGAGATCCTGGCATATCAGGATTACCATCAGCCATTCATTCTATACACGGATGCCAGCAACGTGGGACTGGGAGCAGTACTGTCACAGAAGCAAGGAGGCACAGAGATATTGCCTTTGCAAGCAGGAAACTACGGCCTATGGAAAGAAACCCTGAGAATTACAGCTCCTTCAAGTTAGAACTACTGGCAGTAGTTTGGGCTGTAACTGAACGTTTCAAGCACTACCTGGTAGTTGCAGAATTCACCATCTACACTGATAACAACCTGTTGACTCACCTGGACTCAGCATAATTAGTGCGTTGGAGCAGCGATGGATAGCTGTCTAACTACAATTTTGTCATCAAATATAGAGCAGGCCGCAAGAACGGGAATGCAGATGCCTTATCCCGGATGCCACGCCTGAAAGACGTGTAAGAGGAACCGGAGGAGCTAGAAGAAATTGAGCTACCGGCCTTGCATCGTTCTGAGGTAGACAAGTATCAATCCGGCATCTACCAAAGAGAACAGCAGGCAAGTCTCAACCCGTTAGCACACCATGGATGGGCTGACATTCAGGATTCAGGATAGCGACCCGGCTGTGAAGCTAGTGAAAGAACTGCTTAAACAACAAGGTGCGTACCCTAACCAGAACGCCCCAGCTGAGACCCAACAACGCTGGAAAGAGAAAGGCAAGTTTTTCCTGTATCAAAGGAAGCTCTGCAGAAGGCATACCAACCCTAAAACACATGAATTGGTCTGGCAGATAATCGTACCCAAGCGAGACGTCAAAATGGTCTTAGAAGCCTACCACAACGGTGCAGGTCATTTTGGATGGAATTAGTTGGAAGTGCTCTTAAGAGAGAGATTCTACTGGGTTGGCATGAGGAAGTCAATTGAACATTGGTGTAGAAAATGTGGCCCATGCAACCTCAGAAGAAAAGACCAACAGAGAGCCCCACTCAAGTCCATAGTAACCAAGCAACCACTGGAGTTAGTTGCGTTAGACCACGTCAAGTTGCCACCAAGCCGGTCAGGCTATGTCTATGCCTTAACCATCGTGGACCATTACTCACGCTTCTTAGTGAAGGTACCCATCAAGGACCTGACAGCGAAGACAGCTGCAAGAGGGTTTCAGACCCATTTCTGTAGACCTCATGGCTACCCGGAACAAGTCCTTGCAGATCAAGGTCCAGCTTATGAATCAGAGATTTTCCAGGAATTCTGCAACATGTACGGCTGTAAGAAGATCTGCACGACAGCGTACCATCCCCAAACAAATGGCTTATGCGAGAAGATGAACCATATTGTAATTGACCTGTTAAAAACATTACCAGAGTCAGAAAGAAATCAATAGCCAGAGAAATTACCCGACTTGGTAGACTTGTACAACCATGTCCCAGTGAGTTCTACAAACTGCACCCCAGCCTACCTTATGCGTGCAAGACCCGGTAGGCTGCCAATTGATTTAGATATGGGGATTCTAAAACCTGATGCAGAAGTTGAAGAATCCAATTGGGATACCCTACGTCAACAGCAGTATCGCCAAGTACAGGAGTGCGTAGAGAAAAATCTGCAGCAAGCTAGAGCAAGACAAGAGACAACCTTTAACCAACGTGCTCAAGCAACTCCGTTACAATCCGGTGAGCAAGTTCTCAAGACAAAGAGACGCACCAACAAATTGGACATTCAGTGGGAACTACCCCATATAAAGTCTTACCATCCAATTTAGACAATGATAAAAGGTGTCTAATAGGGATGAGCGAGTCTACTCATTAATATTCGTTACTCGCCGAATAGTAGAGTACTCGGGCTACTCGTTACTCTGCAAGTTTCCTAGCAATTACTCGCACAATAACGAGTCCAATGTAAATCAAGGGAAATGCTATTCCTCTGCTGCTGGACCCTATAAAGAGGCCTGGCAGCAGAGGTAAAACCTGCAATTCTCTAATTCATTTTTTAGAAGCCTAATTCATTTTTTAGAATCCTGCGGTAAAAAGCCGTAAGCTGTAAAATCAAACCAGATTCTCCCGGTCCAAGGCAGTCCGGTATCATAGAGTCCCATGTTACGGTGCGGCGGATTGTCCCGGACCGGGGCAATCCGGGAGAATCTGGTTTGATTTGGTTATAAAAATCAGACAAAACCGGTCCGGGTCAATCCGGGACAACGTAACATGGGTGTCTATGGTGCCGGATTGTCCCAGAATCGTCTCCAAAGTTAGACCGGTTCAACGGGACACCCGCTCTCAGGAGCGAGTCTACTCCTGTATTCTGTATTCGGTACTCGCCGAATACAGAATATGTAAAATGTGAACAGCCAGCCCAGCATGTTAGCCAACCATAGTTAGTAATGCCGCAGCCATGTTGGTTGTAGCATTACTATGATTGGCTGCCTGTCCAGCATCATGCATAAGTCATTCATGACTCAGAGGCTGTATATAAGTGTAGGGAGAGTGTGAGCTGATTCTAGGGAGTGTCAGTGTAGGAAAAACACATAAAAAAAATCCTATAATTTAACCCAAAAGCTCTTCTGAGAGCTAACTGGAGGGGTACTGTAAGGGACTGTAGGGCAGGGAGACAGGCAGGAGATAGCGTTACAGTTCCACACAGTACCTCATAGCTGAGCTTAGGCTAGGGTCACACTTGCAGATTTTACATGCGTTTTTGGAGACCTGCGTTTTTAAAAACGCATGTAAAAATGCACCCATAGGCCCCCATGCAAAAAACGCATGCCCTAATGCCAAAAACGCATGCCTTAATAGCGAAAACGCATGTCTGACAGTACCATGCGTTTTTGTGTGTGTTTTTGTTTCCGCACCAAAAAATACTGCATGCAGCGTTTTTGGGTGCTTTTTCAAAAACGCATGCAAAAACACATGTGTCCAACAGACTCATGCGAAAACACATGCGTTTTTGGAAAATTGTATTTTCAGTGGGCAAAATGCAAATCAGCCTAATCTGAGCAATCAAGCCCATAAATAGGGGAAAGGGCATGAGGAAGGCAGACCATCCCCCCGTGTGGTCAGTACAGGTGTCCACCACCATCATCCAAGGTATGTACACATGTTGGACAAACATGCTTCAATGTTGTTGTTTTTTCTGGGATTGTGTGCTATGGCATACATGTTCACAGAATGTTTAAACATATGTTGTCCAGATGTCGTCAGACTCATATTCCATGGAGATGGTGACCCTGGAGGGCTCAATATCCACATCTTCCTCTTCTGTGAGTTGCTAACACCCACACATATATGTCCTTAAGGGTACCTTTATACGCCGCTACTGGCAGGTGGCTACAACCGGATACATGCGAGAAATGTATCTTGCTTCGGCAATTCACCCCGTGGTAGCGGCGTGTGAAGACGGTTGTAGCCACCCAGCAGTAGCGGCACCTGTTTCCGAGCACTGCCCTGAAACAGGTGGCTACACAGCCGATTGTAGCGACCTGTATCGGCATGTAAAGAAGCAACAGAAAGGATGTCTGGACACCAGGCTATGTACCTGGTATGTAGCTGGGGCGTGACACAGGCTCCGGGTTACCGCGCCCCATCAGCGATCATTGGAGGAAGCTCCTGCATGACGATTGGTAGTCGCTGCATAGGGAGACATATTTAAGGAGCTGACCAGTCACACTACACAATTGCTCGAGCGTCATGCATTAAACAGCCTCCTTCAATGCCTGCCCAATCATGATGTTCTGGCTTTGTCCTATCAGCGTACGGACGTCTCGCAATCCACAATTGTGGCACGCCTATGTGTTTTCCCTGCTGCACCAGGTCCGCCCATATTAGCTTGTTGTAGCGGTGTGTAAATGAGGTAAGGTGCTCGGCAGAAGGTAACTTGAAACACCCGGCGGTGTATCTAGTGTGAGGTAGCAACCGGGGAACCCGCTTGCATAACGACAAAACACGTGTTTATAAGTTAACCAATGTCTACCCGTTTATTTTCACATATTAATAACATAACCCGGGTAGCATGTTTGACACATATCACATTGATTATAAACACTTTACATAAATACACCATTCATTTTACATATAACATTACATAACACTTATTGCACATGACATCTTATTGTAACCCGGGACCTGTAACCATCTCTCTGTCCCCATTGGAGCTCTACTAACAGCTCCCATGGTGGCTACGGCCTCCGGCCTACTTACACTATACATCAATACATACGTTACATTACAACGATGACCCCACCGGGTTCATAACAGGGATTGAGCAACCTGAGTACAGGGTACCATGTATCCCCAAGGGCTCCTTCCTGGACGTATCTCCGCCTACGTCCCAGTCAGAGTCCACCTGGTTCAACCATAGTTTCCCCACTCTAGGAGCCCTTCTAACCCCTGCTTCTGACCTTTGTACACACGCCTCAACGGGCCCTGTGGGTCCCAATGGCGGTACCTGCCGCCTGGCTTTAGTCACTCAGCATGATGATATACCATTAACCCGTAGTCGGGATTCCTGCCTGACCGAGACCTTACATACCATATGTGATCCATCATACAAACGTCCATGGATCACACGCATCCTTCCACACGCTCACAGCCCATCCCATAAACATCCATGGACTGTGGCTCTTCTGGGTCCATTACAGGGATTGGCAAACCTTAGTACCTGGGAAACTCATCCGTTACCTACTAGGAGCCCTATTACCCCTGTGTCTGGCACCACAGGCACACCCACACCATTAGAGGCCGTGGTTGAGGGACGGGTACCCTCTGCAAGCCGCAGGGCAAGCCTCCCTCTCGTCCCACAGGGATGGATCGCCTCCAATGCATCATCCATACTGGCTGGGTCACTCTCCCCCACAACATTATACGTGGCTGTTACACAAAGGCCATCGTCTCTCATTCAGGGCACTGTTACCTAAGCCCTTACATACGTCTACGGGTCCTTTACCGACTGCCTAGTCGGACCCAATGGCGGTTATGCCCGCCTGGCATTAATCACGCATACAGCTCACTCCGTTACACGGGAACTGCTGTCTTACCGGGCACGGATCCGGGTCTCGCTACCTGGGTAACGGGTTGGCCAAGCCTCCCCCACGGGCTCCTTCCTGGACGGGTTTCACCCCACGTCCAGTCCAGCGTCCACCAGGTCAGCCACAGCTTCCCCACACCAGGTGCTGTAACGACCCCAGTCCTGGCTACCGGTATGGAGCTAGCTTGCTCCCTTCAGGTTCACACAGAGCCTCTGGACTGCTCTGCACTTGGCTGGAAACCAGCCCACATGGTCTCAGGCTGATCTCTGGCTGAGAATGAATCTCTCAATCACTCAGCTGGCTGACTCTTATCGTGCCGGCCACACCCACACTGATTCATCCTGCTGGGCTGCTATTCCTCCGGACACACCCACCTGACACACCCACCTGGGCTGACAGCAATCACTCATTACATCCCTTTCCTCAGGGCTTCCTTGATCTCATGAGCCACTCACTAGTCACTTTAAACCTCATTGTGTTCAGGATAGGTTCACACAGTATTATCACAGGAAAACCGGCCAGTGTGCACAGGATCCTCCTGATCCTGCATGTGATGCGCCCCGGCCATGAGGATCATGCCGGTGGTGCCTCACACTAGAGATAGATGTAACCTACTGTAGCGCACCTTGTTGCAGCGTGTAAAGGTGGTGCGGGTACTGTTTGCAACCGTTTGTGCGTGCTCGTTCAAGTGAAGTAGCTGGTTGTAGCCACCCGCCAGTAGCGGCGTGTAAAGGTACCCTAACACTGTTGCCATACAAATTGAGGCTTAAAGGGAACCAACCACCCCAAATGACCCCCCCGGACTGTTAATATGTGTCCCTACACCCAGCACACACATTTGGGGCAATCGTTTTTGCTAAAAAAACTGTTTAGTAGAAGCTAAGATATAGATTTATGAAGTTTAATAAATTGAGCCTAATGGGTGTTACCTAGCTTTGTCCTCCGTGCCTGTCAGCCTCCTCTCCCCTCCTCCCTTCAGTGAAGCCCTTCTGTGCAAAGCCGAAAATGCCCCGCCTGTCTACTGCTGCCTGATAAATTATGCACGCCCATCTCTGCACCTAAGAGCCTGGCCGCGTCATGAAAAGGGCGGGGCTAAATAGCGGCATGCCGGAGCCCCGCCCCTTTCATGACGCGATTTAGCCCCGCCCCTTTCATGACGCGGCCAGGCTCTTAGGTGCAGAGATGGGCGTGCATAATTTATCAGGCAGCAGTAGACAGGCGGGACATTTTCGGCTTTGCACAGAAGGGCTTCACTGAAGGGAGGAGGGGAGAGGAGGCTGACAGGCACGAAGAAATGCACGAGGACAAAGCTAGGTAACACCCATTCGGCTCAATTTATTAAACTTTATAAACATATATCTTAGCTTCTACTAAACAGTTTTTTTAGCAAAAACGATTGCCCCAAATGTGTGTGCTGGGTGTAGGGACACATATTAACAGTCCGGGGGGGTCATTTGGGGTGGTTGGTTCCCTTTAAGCATGTTGTGTTTCACATGTGTAGGTGTACACGTCACTCATGTGTGCCACGCACCGCTACACTGTGTCTGTTTAATTGTCCTTTGCTGCATCACTCCATGTACAGTGCCTACAAGTAGTATTCAACCCCCTGCAGATTTAGGTGGTTTGATAAGATGCAAATAAGTTAGAGCCTTCAAACTGCAAACGAGAGTAGGATTTATTAACAGAAGCATAAATCTTACAAACCAAAAAGTTATGTTGCTCAGTTGAATTTTAATACATTTTAAACATAAAAGTGTGGGTCAATTATTATTCAACCCCTCAAACCACCAGCATTCTGTTTGGTCCCCCTAAAGTATTAAGAAGTAGTTCAGGCACAAAGAACAATGAGTTTCACATGTGTGGATTAATTATCTCTTTTGCCAGCCTTTTCTGACTATTTAAGACCCTCCCCAAACTTGTGAACAGCACTCATACATGGTCAACATGGGAAAGACAAAGGAGCATTCCAAGGCCATCAGAGACAAGATCGTGGAGGGTCACAAGGCTGGCAAGGGGTACAAAACCCTTTCCAAGGAGTTGGGCCTACCTGTCTCCACTGTTGGGAGCATCATCCGGAAGTGGATAGCTTATGGAACTACTGTTAGCCTTCCACGGCCTGGACAGCCTTTGAAAGTTTCCTCCCGGTCGAGGCCAGGCTTGTCCGAAGAGTCAAGGCTAACCCAAGGACAACAAGGAAGGAGCTCCGGGAAGATCTCATGGCAGTGGGGACATTGGTTTCAGTCAATACCATAAGTAACGTACTCCACCGCAATGGTCTCCGTTACAGACAAGCCCGTAAGGTTCCTTTACTTTCAAAGCGTCATGTCAAGGCTCGTCTACAGTTTGCTCATGATCACTTGGAGGACTCTGAGACAGACTGGTTCAAGGTTCTATGGTCTGATGAGACCAAGATCGAGATCTTTGGTGCCAACCACACACGTGATGTTTGGAGATTGGATGGCACTGCATACGACCCCAAGAATACCATCCCTACAGTCAAGCATGGTGGTGGCAGCATCATGCTGTGGGGCTGTTTCTCAGCCAAGGGGCCTGGCCATCTGGTCCGCATCCATGGGAAGATGGATAGCACAGCCTACCTGGAGATTTTGGCCAAGAACCTCCGCTCCTCCATCAAGGATCTTAAGATGGGTCGTAATTTCATCTTCCAACAAGACAACGACCCAAAGCTCACAGCCAAGAAAACCAAGGCCTGGTTCAAGAGGGAAAAAATCAAGGTGATGGAGTGGCCTAGTCAGTCTCCTGACCTTAACCCAATTGAAAACTTGTGGAAGGAGCTCAAGATTAAAGTCTACATGAGACACCCACAGAACCTAGATAACTTGGAGAAGATCTGCATGGAGGAGTGGGCCAAGATAACTCCAGAGACCTGTGCCGGCCTGATCAGGTCTTATAAAAGACGATTATTAGCTGTAATTGCAAACAAGGGTTATTCCACAAAATATTAAACCTAGGGGTTGACTAATAATTGACCCACACTTTTATGTTTAAAATTTATTAAAATTCAACTGAGCAACATAACTTTTTGGTTTGTAAGTTTTATGCTTCTGTTAATAAATCCTACTCTCGTTTACAGTTTGAAGGCTCTAACTTATTTGCATCTTATCAAACCAGCTAAATCTGCAGGGGGTTGAATACTACTTGTAGGCACTGTATACCTGGCCATGAAACATTGCTCCTGACACATGCCCTCAGCTCACTTACCCCCTAACCAATTGTCTCGCCATTTGCGTGTGTTCTGCAGTGGCCCATACTTTATGTTTCCCCAAATCCAAGCCACTTCTGACAGTGTGTGATGTAGTTGCAGGCATGTGCACAGAGTCATAAAGTGAAGGGCTGTTTTTATGTTCACACTATTCTATTTGGTGTGTGCATGTGTTTGACCCTCAAGCAGCTGGCATGTGCCCTGTAACACGTAGCTCCTGGTGTCCTTACTTCAGCATTGTGGCCCATATCTTACTGCCAAATGATGTGGCCACCTTGAGTGACTTGAGCCCTTAAGGAAAGTGTTTGTGCAAATGTCAGTTGGTCCCCCTAGCCTTATGTTTCCTCAAGTGTTGTTACGCATATGACACTATGTGTATGTAATGTAGCAACGTATTCCTTTTTTTGGCAGAGCTCATCATCAAGCTCTTGTTCTTTGGAGCTCCCCGCCAAACGTGTAAGTGAAATGTTCCCAATTTAAGTGTTTTGGGGTTTTTAAAAGGGGTACAATTGGCAAGTTCTAAGTGAAATGTAGTGTTAAATTTGACATGCGGACATGTGTTGTGAACGTGACAGGTCCTGCCTCATATCTGTCCCTGGTCACATGGTGACATGTGGTGGGCGTCCTGTTTAGAATGCCGCATTGTATCATTCAAGGCCTTCTTTGTGTAATCTTCCATTCCCTCAGTGGCCACATTATGTCTGACATGTTTTTGTAGTATGTTGTTAACCTTTTCAACTATGTTGTAAGTGTTTGTTATGTACATTTTTTGACTTTCTCAAAGTTTAGTCTGTGGCAGAGCCCAAAAAGGCTGTAAAAAAAGCAAGGCCAAAAAAATAAAAAATAAAACACGCCCGTCATAAGGTAGGCAGCTACATGGTGACTCATGTGTGTGTCATGTTGTGCTGTTTACCAAACATGGAGACATCACACACATTTCTGTGTTGAAGCTATTCTCTGATGTGTGGTTGGCCACAGAACATGGGCACTTATTTCTGATTTTGTAATGCTTCACAGACAAAATGTTAGTTTGTTTCAAAATAATGTCAAACAACATCCGGCAACAGTGTGGGTACAGATATGTTTATGTGTGATGTCCCCATAACGCTGTACGCACATGCCACAAACATGTCATATCTCTCTGCAGACTATAGTCCCATCATTTTCCCCTCGAGCCCGAGCAATGAGTGGCAGGACCCGTGTGGCATCAGCTCCTAAGGTGGGTACACTGATGTTAAACATCATCACCATCTAAACAACAAGTGTGTAGTGTCCACTACATGTGGGCAAAGTAGCGGAATTTGAGGATTGAACCCCTGTTGCCATATTGTTTGTTTTCTCAAATCAGCCCATAATACACACGTCATGTGTGATTTTAATGTGTGTGTAATGTGTTTATGTTCCTTTCATGTAGGTGTCAGAAACATCTCGAAAATTTTTGATAATAGAGAAGGAATTGACAAATGCAATAGCAGCACACCACCAAAAATTTTTATCTAGTACAAAAAGCTTTATTTAGAGCGAAACAGCAAACATTTAAAAACAATTAAAACAATTGTCGGACCGCAGTCCGCAAGGAAATGGGACTCCAAGAAATAACCATTTTACATAACCATATACAGTCTTCAATACTGTCTGGATAAATTGCATATAAATAATAAATCAAACAATTGTGTGGCCAAGCAATAATTCCTCTCAAACCCCATATATAAATACACTTGGAGGATTGACCAAGACAAATGTTAAGTAATATGCAAAAAACAATATTCAATGTGTTGCTATCAAGCCATAGCAGACTGTTATGAAACCTCAAAGTAAAGGATAACCCCTATGTGCAGCAATATCTGTGGGATATTGAGGACCAAGGCACACAGCTGCAATTGCAGAGATCACCGTGCAAGTCAGAGCACGGAGGGCTGAATGAAAAGAGTCATGTTGAAATAAAAAAGTCTCTCTCACCAATTGGCCCAATGGTCCTGCGCGCTGTGTGCCCGGGGGATGAAAGTCCGGCAAAGCTCCTATAATGCTGGAGTGTAGCGGGGGGGTCCTAGCTTTGAGGAAGGTGGTAGATAGTGGAAGGAGCGGGGAGCCCGATGCCCACGCGTATCGCCGCTGGCTTCCCTCGGGTTTCCATGGCCACACGCAATGCGGCTGCAACAGCCGCTTTACTAGCGAGTATTTAAGGGCGGAACGCCGGACCCAGAGCCACGCCTCCCTGACGAAGCCGCTCGCACAGCGGCGATACGCGTGGGCATCGGGCTCCCCGCTCCTTCCACTATCTACCACCTTCCTCAAAGCTAGGACCCCCCCGCTACACTCCAGCATTATAGGAGCTTTGCAGGACTTTCATCCCCCGGGCACACAGCGCGCAGGACCATTGGGCCAATTGGTGAGAGAGACTTTTTTATTTCAACATGACTCTTTTCATTCAGCCCTCCGTGCTCTGACTTGCACGGTGCTCTCTGCAATTGCAGCTGTGTGCCTTGGTCCTCAATATCCCACAGATATTGCTGCACATAGGGGTTATCCTTTACTTTGAGGTTTCATAACAGTCTGCTATGGCTTGATAGCAACACATTGAATATTGTTTTTTGCATATTACTTAACAT